>ML661887.1:4072286-4468525 GCA_007570785.1 Antilocapra americana | reverse complement strand
AAGTCTTTTGATTCTTTAGGTAGAAATACTCCTAAGTATTTTATTCTTTTTGTTTCGATGGTGAATGGGATTGTTTCCTTAATTTCTCTTTCTGATTTCTCACTGTTAGTGTATAGGAATGCCAGGGATTTCTGTGTGTTGATTTTGTATCCTGAAACTTTGCTATATTCACTGATTAGCTCTAGTAATTTTCTCGTAGAGTCTTTAGGGTTTTCAATATAGAGGATCATGTCATCTGCAAACAGAGAGAGTTTTACTTCTTCTTTTCCAATCTGTATTCCTTTGATTTCTTTATCTGCTCTGATTGCTGTGGCCAAAACTTCCAAAACTATGTTGAATAGTAGTGGTGAGAGTGGGCACCCTTGTCTTGTCCCTGATTTCAGGGGGAATGCTTCCAGTTTTTCGCCATTGAGGATAATGTTTGCTGTGGGTTTGTCATATATAGCTTTTATTATGTTGAGGTATGTTCCTTCTATTCCTACTTTTTGGAGGGTTTTTTATCATAAATGGATGTTGAATTTTGTCAAAGGCTTTCTCTGCATCTATTGAGATAATCATGTGATTTTTATTTTTCAATTTGTTAATGTGGTGTATTACATTGATCGATTTACGAATATTGAAGAATCCTTGCATCCCTGGGATAAAGCCTACTTGATCATGATGTATGATCTTTTTGATGTGTTGTTGGATTCTATTTGCTAGAATTTTGTTGAGGATTTTTGCATCTAAGTTCATCAGTGATATTGGCCTGTAGTTTTCTTTTTTTGTGGCATCTTTGCCGGGTTTTGGAATTAGGGTCAATGCCTTGAATGTAAAAATAAAGGTGAGATGAAAGACCATTAGCAAAGCTCTACTTGAGAGAAAATAAGAGTAAAAAAGAGGCAAGTGAATATGCTTAGCATTTCACAGGGTATGAAGCATCTGCTCCCATACCATCTTACTTGATTCACAGCATCATCCTGGGCAGTAAAAAGACAACTAAGATTTTTATTCAAGAAAGGAAACTAAGATTTAGAGAAATAAAATAAATTCCTCAAGCTCATGAGGTTAGCAAGTGGTTGGCCAATAATTTTATTTTCCCGAATTAGAAGTCCTTGTGCATTCCTCTCTACCATGCTGGAAATCTGGGACTTTCCTTCTTGGCTTCAGTTCTTTCTCATCTAAGTGGATGCACAATATTCTACACCCGAGTTA
The DNA here is from genome assembly GCA_007570785.1 of Antilocapra americana. NCBI lineage: Eukaryota > Metazoa > Chordata > Mammalia > Artiodactyla > Antilocapridae > Antilocapra > Antilocapra americana. Next base: position 4,467,331 of record ML661887.1, on the reverse strand, counting down.
GACAAACTTTTTTCTGTGAAGAGCCAGATAGTAAATATTTTAGGCTTTGTGGGCCATATGTTCTCTGTCCTAACTACTCAACTTTGTCTTTGTAGCATAACACAGCCATAGGTAATATGTAAATGAGTGGATATGGCTATATTCCAACAAGATTTTAGCAAAAGCAGGTTATAGACTGGATTTCCACTTCGAGATATAGTTTTCATACACCAGTTCTACACTGTAAAATCACTTGGATCTTGCTGTGGTCATTGTATAGGAACTCCTAAATCCGCCCACTCTGTGTTTTATATTTAACTTTCCCACCCAGCCAATTTTGGCTTCAAGGATCATGTTTGGCTTAACAAAGGATATTTGGCCCTTTATAATTCTTAGTGGTGTCTAGCACATACAGGGTATATGGCAATTATTTGTTGAATGAAAGTTTTCTATGTTAGTTGTAAAATTTTTGCCTTCTTCTTCTGTATCTATTCTTCCTTCTTCCCTATTCAAACTCTTTCCCCCCACTGGCATGTTTTATTGTGCAAAGCTGGCTGCAACCATATCTCTTGTCCTACATGCTCTTCTTACAGTGTAATGTTTATAATTTTCTCATCTAGAACTGGGAGCCTGTGTTTCCTCCTCTTGAATACATTAGTAGGTGGGCTTATGACTTCAGCAACAGTGATGTTAAGTTCTGAGGCTAAGTGATAAAGGGCAATATAGATTTTATCTGATTCTCTTGGAACCTTGATCTGCCATAAAAACAGTCCCTGAAGCTTCTATGCTGTGAGGAAGACCAATCTGACTCACATGGAATGTTCCTACGGAGAGGACTTGAGGCTATATGGAGAAATGTAACGCTTAGCCAGCCCCCAGCCACTTTAATTCCCTTACTGTTGACCCCAGCTATTCCAGCTCTAGGTACTGTCTGACTGCAATGACATGAGAGACCCTGAATTCCTGACACATAGAAACTGTGAGATATAATAAGATGATTGCTATCTTAACCCACTAAGTTTTTTGCAGCAATACATAACTGGAGTACCTCTCCCCTTCCTTTCTCTCTTCCTGGGTAGGCAGTATTCATAGCAGTTAAAGATGACTTAGCGTTCAGTCTTCTTTATTTCAGTCTCAACTTTCACACTTTCTAACTATGGGACATTGTGGAAGTTGCTCAAACTCTGAGCATCTATCTCCATTTCCTTATTCATAAAATGAAATTAATGAAGACAGTTTTCATCATCTCAGAGGGCAAGTATTATGAGTATCAAACTAGTTAATACCTACAGAATATACAAAATAGTGGTTGGCAAACAATAAAGCCTTAGGACTGGGTATTAATTCCACCATCCATTCATTATGTGGGAGTTATCCATGATCCATAAAACTTCTGTATTGAATCCATCAAGAGAGCAGTTTGATTCTATCACCAACATAACTCTGATAGTTTAATATGCCTACTTGTCTCCATTTGTATTGTTAGTATCTGAGTCCAAACAACCATCTTTTTTTCATCTGGGCAACTGGAATTGCTTTGTAACAGGTCTTCTCATCTTTTTCCATTCCCTCTATTACTAAGTCTCTTCATTGCAAAGTGAAATTTAAGTATTAGAATATAACACAGTACAGAAGGAAATACATTATAAATGGATGGTACTCTAAGTGGTAACAATAGGAGCACAATTCTAATGGACACCAAAGTAAGGGATAAAACATTACCATAATCTGAGAAACCTTTCATATGAATATCTGTCTATTGTTATCCTTTTCTTCTCCCCAAAGGAAAATATTATCCTCCTGTTGTTGTTTAGTTGCTAAGTCGTGTCTGACACATTGTGACCCATGGACTACAGCACACCAAGCCTCCTTATCCCTCACTATCTCCTGGAGTTTGCCCAAGTTCGAGTCCAGTGAATCAGTGATGCTATCCAACCATCTCATCCTCTGCTCCTCTCTTCTCCTTTTGCCTTCAATCTTTCCCAGCATCAGGGTCTTTTCCTGACTACTAATGCCATAAATCAGGTTTTCCTTTCATTTATAATTATGTGACTGGAAAAAAATATATATTTATATGTATATACCACCATACCTGACATTCTTTGTTCAACATTATGTTTATGAAATCCAACCATGTTGCTGTACATAGCAGAAGCTTGATTAGTTTTATTGTTCTATAGTATTAGAATGCATGAATATACATCAGTTCATTGATCTAATTCACTAATGGTGGACCTTTGGTTTGTTTTCATTTTGATGCTATTATGAATGATGCTGCTATAAATATCCATATGTGTGTCTGTGTGCATACTCAGGCATGCATGCTTACTTTCGTATGCATACTGTCCTTGTTGTTCAGTCACTAAGTCATATCCCACTCTTTGTGACTCTGTGGACTACAGCACTCCAGTCTCCTCTGTGCTCTACTTTCTCTGGGAGTTTGCTCAAATTCATGTCCATTGAGTCACTGATGCTATCTAAAAATCTCATCCTCTGCCGTCTCCTTCTCCTTTTGCCTTCAATATTTCCCAGCATCAGGGTTTTTTCTAAAGTCTGGACAATTTAGAGGAAGTTATTTTTAGGGAAATAATAAATTAAATTGAGTCAGCTTTTTGCATCAGGTGGCCAAAGTCTTGGAGCTTCAGCATCAGCATCAGTTTTTCAATGAAATATTCAGGGTTAATTTCCTTTAGGATTGACTAGTTTGATCTCCTTAAAGTCCAAAGGACTCCCCAGAGTCTTATCCAGCACCACACTTCAAAAGCATCGATTACTTGGTGCTCGGCCTACTTTATGGTCCAATTCTCACATCTGTTCATGACTACTGGAAAAATCATAGCATTGACTATACAGGCTTTTGCTGGCAAAGTTATATCTCTGCTTTTTAAAATGCTATCTAGGTTTCTCATAGCTCTCCTTCCAAGGAGCAAGTGTCTTTTAATTTCATGGCTTCACTCATCATCTGCAATGATTTTGGAAACCAACAAAATAAATTCTGTCACTGCTTCCACTTTATACCCTTCATGGTCCCCCATGAAGTGATGGAACCAGATGTCATAATCTTGGTTTTTTAAATGTTGAGTTTCAAGCCAGCTTTTCCACTCTCCTTTTTCACCCTCACTGAGAGGCTCTTAAGTTTCTCTTCATTTTCTACCATTAGAGTGGTGTCTTCTGCATATCTGAAGTTGTTGGACTTCTTTTTTTTTTTTAAATTTTCTTTACTTTATTGTGTTGGTTTTGCCATACATTGACATGAATCTGCCATGGATATACATATGTCTTCCTTCCAGAACCCCCCTCGCTCCTCCCTCCTGATTCTCTCTCTCTGGGTCATCCTGGTGCACCAGCCCTGAGCATCAAACCTGGGCTGGCAATTGATTTCACATGTGATAATTAACATGTTTCAATGCTGGACTTCTGCCAATAATATTAATTCCAGCTTTTGCTTCATCCAGCTCAGCATTTTGCATGATATACTCTGCATAGAATTTAAATAAGTAGGGTGACAATATACCAGCCTTGTCATTCTCCTTTCCCAATTTTGCACCAATCAGCTGTTTCATGTCCAGTTCTAACTGTTGCTTCCTAACCCATATAAGTGTTTCTCAGGAGATAGGTAAGATAGTCTGGTAGTCTGGTATTCCCATCTCTTTAAGAATTTTCCACAGTTTGTTGTGATCTATGCAGTCAAAGGCTTTAGCATAGTCAATGAAGCAGAATTAGATGTTTTTCTAGAATTCTCTTGCTTTCTCCATGATCCAGTGAATGTTGGCAGTTTGATGTCTGATTCCTCTTCTTTTTCTCTATCAGGTTTGTACATATGGAAGTTCTTGGTTCACATACTGTTGAAGCCTAGCTTGAAGGATTTTGAGCATTAACTCATTTGGCTCTCATTTCAGCATGTGAAATGAGAGCCAATTGTATGACATTTTGAACATATTTGGCATTGGAATGAAAACTGACCTTAGTTTTCCAAATTTGAATCACACATAATGCATGATTCACTTTCACAGCAGCATCTTTTAGGATTTTAAGTAGGTCAGCTGGAATTCTGTCACCTTCACTAGCTCTTGTTTTTAGTAATGCTTCCTAAGACCCACTTTGACTTCACACTCCAGGATGTCTGGCTCTAGGTGAGTAACCACGCCATCATGGTTATCTGGGTCATGAAGATATTTTTGTATACTTCTGTATATTCTTGCCACCTTTCCTTAATCTCTTCTTCTTTTGTTAGGTCCTTATCATTTCTTACCATCCTTTATTGTGTCCATCCTTGCATGAATGTCTCCAGCTTTCTTGAAGAGATATCTAGTCTCTCCCGTAGTTTCCCCTATTTCCTTATATTGTTCATTTAAGAAGGTTCTCTTATCTCTCCTTAGTATTCTCTAGAACTCTGCATTCGGTTGGGCATATCTTTCCCTTTCTCCCTTGCCCTTTGCTTCTCTTCTTTTCTCTGCTCTTTGTAAAGCCTCCTCAGAAAACCACTGTGCCTTCTTGCATTTCTTTTCCTTTGGGATGGTTTTTGTCACTGCCTCATGTACAGTCTTACAAACTTCCACCCATAGTTCTCTGGTACTCTGTTCACCAGACCTAATCCCTTGAATCTCTTCATTGTCTCCACTGTATAATCATAAGGGATTTTATTTAGGTTATACCTGAATGGCTTAGTGGTTTTTCCTACTTTCTTCTATTTAAGTCTGAATTTTGCAATAGGGAGCTCATGATATGAGCCATGGTCAGCTCCGGCTCTTCTTTTTACTAAATGTGTAGAGCTTCTCCATCTTCAACTGCAAAGAACATAATCAATCTGATTTTGTTTTATTTTTTTTTAAGTTTATGGTATACAAAGTATGATTTTTGTGTTCACTGTGAAATGATTGCCACCATAAGCTTAGTTAACCTACATGGCTTCAAATAGTTTACAAACTTTTCTCCCTGTGATAAGAATTTTAAGATCAACTCTCTTTGTAACTTTCAAACACAATACAGTATTGTTTTTTATTATTATTTTTTTTATTGTTTTTGCCATACATTGTCATGATATCACCATGGGTTTACATATGCTTCCCCTCCGGAACCCCCCTCCTTCCTCCCTCCCCCCCGGGAAATCTTGCTGTACCAGCCCTGAGCATCAGTCCTGGGCTGGTGATTGATTAGACACATGACAATTAACATGCTTCAATGCCCTTCTCCCATATCAATCTGATTTTAGTATTGACCATCTGGTGATGTGCATGTGTATATTCATCTCTTGGTTTGTGAGAAAAGGGTATTTGCTCTGACCAGTGCCTTCTCTTGACAAAACTCTGTTAGCCTTTGCCCTGCTTCATTTTGTACTCCAAGGCCAAACTTGCCTGTTACTCCAGGTATGTCTTGACTTCTTACCTTTGCATTCCAATCCCCTATGAGGAAAAGGACATATTTTTTGGTGTTCTAGACAGGCTTGTAAGTCTTTATAGAGCTGGATAACTACAGTTTCTTTGGCCTCCGTCATCAGGGCATATATTTGCAGTATTGTGACATTGAATCATTTGCCTTGAAAATGAGCCAAGATCATTCTGTCGGTTTTGAGATTTCCCCCAAGTACTGCATTTCAGATGCTTTCATTGACTATGAGGGCTACTCCTTTTCTTCTAAAAAGATTCTTGCCCACGGTAGTAGATATAATGGTCATCTGAATTAAATTTGCCATTCCCATCCATTTTAGTTCACTGATTCCTAAGATGTGATGTTCAATCTTGCCATTTCCAGCTTGACCACATTCAGTTTACCTTGATTCATAAACCTAACATTCCAGGTTTGCATGGAATATTGTTCTTTACAGCATCAGAATTTACTTTCACCACCAGACACATCCACAACTGAGACTCATTTCCACTTTGGCCCAGCTGCTTCTTTCTTTCTGGAGCTGTCATTAATTGACTTCTGCTTCTCCCCTATAGCACATTAGACACCTTCTGACCCAGGGGTAGGGGTGCTCATCTTCTGGTGTCATATAATTTTGCTTTTTATTAATGTTCATGGGGTTCTCATGGCAAGAATACTGGGGTAGTTGGCCATTTTCCCCTCCAGTGGGGCACGTTTTGTCAGAACTCTTCACTATGACCCATCTGTCTTGGGTGGTCCTGCATGGCATGGCTCAGAGCTCCCCTGAGTTATACAATCGCTTCTGCCATAACAAGGTTGTGATCTATGAAGGGGTTGATATGCACATATGTACACATTTTGATTGGATGTAGCCTAGAAGTGGAATTTCTTGCTTGTAGATTGTGGATAACACTTTGTATTTCTACCAGCAAGGTGTAAGAGTCCCATCTGCTCCACATACTTGTCAATACTTTGTATTATGTCATTTTCATTTTACTCAAGCTGGCAGATGTGTATTGGTACTACAGTACAACTTTATTGGCTTAATTTTTCATAAGTACTAAGGTTGATCACCTTTTCAAGTGTTTGGTGGCTATTTGGATATCCTACCTGGTGAAGTACTTGAGTCTCCTGCCCTTTTTTTTTTTAATTGGATTGTCTGTATTACTGATTAGTAGGTATTCTTCATAATCTAGATATGTGCCCTTTGTCAAATACATCCATAACAAGTAGTCTCTCCCATTCTGTGGCTTGCCTCTTCACCTATTTGAAGATACACCAAAGTTCCTATTTAAAGATGGTATGATTTAGCAAACTGTATTTTTTTCAGTTACTGTCTTTAGGTTTAAATATTTTCCTATATCAAGTTTATGAACCTACTCTATTTACATTCTATATTCATTGTTTTCTTTCAAAATTAGTATACTATCCATCTGGAAATTCATTTTCATATATGGTAGATGATAGAGATCAGTTTTGTTTTCTCTCAGTTCAGTTGCTCAGTCATGTCTGACTCTTTGCAACCCCATGGATTGCAGTACACCAGGCTTCACTGTCCATCCCAACTCCTGGAGATTGCTCAAACTCATGTCCTGTTTTCTCTGAGTATTCAATTGAACCAGCACCCTTACCAAGAGAACCATTATTCTCGCACTACTCTGGAGTGTTTTATTGGCCATAAATCAAACATCTTTACATTCATAAGAGTGCTTTGATAAATTTAAGTTTATCAAAGATAACTGCCATTCTTCACCTGGGCCACTGGAATTTCTTTGTAATAGGCCTTACCGTTTGCTTTTTGCATTCTTTTCTATAACTGTCTTCCCAGCATGGTGATCTCTCTCTCTCTCTCTCTTTTTTAAAATTTTAATTGTGCTTATTCATTTATTTTATTATTTGTTTATTTAGTTGGCTGCACTGTGTGGCATGCAGGATTTTAGCTCCTTGACCATGAGTTCAAACCTACACCCCTTACAGTGGAAGTGTGGATTCCTAATCATTGGACCATCGGGGAACTTCCTTATTCACTTATTTTATATTTTGCTTTATTGTTTGTCTGTATTTAAACCTGTATCACACTAATTTGCTTATTTTAAATGTCGATTTTTCCTTCATGGTTGGATTTTATGTGCAAGAAATTTAAGCATTATTATGCACAGCCACAGTTAATTCAGCTTTATTGTTCTATAGTGTTTCAGTGTATTGACTATACCTTGATTTATTTATCTAATCCATTAAGAATGAATCTTAATTGCTTCCAGTTTGAGTTGTTGTGATACCTCTATGAACATCTGTGTGTGAATATGTGCATGTCTACCCACACACATATGTATGCATTTTTATTGGTGTATATCTAGATAATATACAACAACATCTAAGATGGCAGGTTTTTTTTTTTTAATTGGTATTTTAAAGGTATCATTCAGCTGTGTTCTAGATTTCATATGCCTGTTAAGAAGTCACCTGTTAGTCTTATTGTTCCTTTTCTAGTTCTCAGTGGGAATACTGATTGTAAACAACTCCGTCAGTCATGGACAAAAGGGGAACCAAAGCGATTACTTAAAAGCATAAATCAGATTATATTATCCTATGCTTAAAATGCTCAATGCCTTTTCCTCTTAGATATAATCCAACCCCATATTCTGATTTACCAGATCTTATCCCATCTGGCTGTTGCATAGCTCTCTGAAACATTTCTCATAACTTTCTCCCTCTTGTTTCTAGATTCTAGTCTTCCTAGCATTTCTGTCCTTCAAAACAGTAAGCTCATCCTCACCACTGAGGATTCCTTTTTAACATTCAAAAGTCTCAGCTCAATGATAACTCGTCAGAGAGGCCTTCACTGAACACCTAAGCTAAAGTCGTTCATTTCACTCATTCTTCTTTATATGATCCTGTCTAATGTTCTTACAACCCAAACACTCTTCTAATCCAACTTATTTATGTTGATTTTCTTATTTATTTCTCTGTCCTCCTCCACACACCTATTGTAAGAGCAGAAGTTTTGTAATTTATTCATTGCTGTATCCACAGTTCTGAGAACAATAGCTGGAATATAGTTACCGTGCAGTAAATATCATAGAAGGTTGGAACACACACTTCCAGACATGTTTTATGAGGCTGATTACAAGAAACTATATTTGGAGTGGTCAACCTGACCAAAAATGAAAAAAAAAAAAACAACAAACACACTATTTTATATGAGTAATAATTCAAACTTTGCAAAGTACTTTCATATATGTTAATAATTCTCATTTGTTTCTGACAAAAAAAAAAAGCGTTGGCAGCCAGAATGTGACAATGTAATTGACTTTTAAAAAACCTGAAGATTTTTTTCCTGCAAATTTGATTAATTTTTAACCTTGGGTTTTATCCCTAATGGAGTATCCCTATTTTTAGTTAGATAAAGACTTCTAAAATTGTACTCTAATATAACTGTTTGAGATTACCACATTGCTTCTGACCATTGCCTCAATCTAATTTGTAATAGTATTGTTTTCCTTTCATAATTTATCAGAGAAGAGTTTATGAAATACTAAGAGCTATGCCGGACCCAAAACTTCAGGTTTGCTCCACAGGACTACACTTTCAGTTCTGTTTTTCATGCCTGGTCTTTCCTGCCTTCTCTCTCTAGGAGTGGCATGAGAAGCAATGACAGGGGTTAAGAGCAGGTGGGAGAGAAGGAAGCCTAGTCAAGAGCTTGAATAATTAAAACCCACTAGATGTTGACCACATCTAGAATGTCAGTCTTTCATGAGATATTTATATCTCTCCCTCCTTTCTTTGTCACCAAGGAGTTTCATTTCCCTCTTGAGTGGCTTAGGCCAGAAAAGAAGTGGGAAAGTGGGAATCATCATTTAAGAAAGGCAGACAAACCACAGCTCCACCTTGTTCTTTCCGAGTCTGGCCTGTCCTCCTATATGAAGTTATGTAGGTCATTCCTGCTCTGCTTAGAGCTGTGCCTTGTAAAGTAGCAGAAGTTTGGAACCTTAATAAACATTTTCTTCTTTTAATTTTTTTATTTTTAAGATTTATTTTATTAAAGTATAGTTGATTTACAATGTTGTGCTAATATCTGCTGTATAGCAAAGTGATTCAGTTATACATATACTGGGTTGGACAAGAAGTTCATTTGGGTAGATCCTATGGAAAAAGCTGAACAAACTTCTTGGCCAACTCAATATATACATTCCTTTTCTTCTGAAAATCAATATATTACTGGTGAGATCAATCTGTTTCTAAGGGAAACTTCTGCCAGTCACTTTTCTGAACCAATCTGGAGAAGTCACAGATATTTCTTCATTAGTATGAAGACGTCTTCCCCCGCCCACACCAGCACCACAAACTTGTTTTCCTGGATTTGGGACACTATGTTTTATGGCCCAGTCTATTCTTTATTCACTTGACAATAATACTTGATAATAACACATGTGACAACAAATTGCCTTCTCTTATTCCGTAGAAATTTGACTCAAGCTCTCAAATAGCAGAAGTCTAACTTTAGGAAGGTTTTTTTGCTTCTTCCGTTTTCTGAAAACAGACTACACAATGGTAGTGGATGAAGAGAAGCTAAACATTTAATGACTAGGTCGGGGCAAATTTCTTCTCCCATGGGATATTTTTCTCACAGTCTTCTCACTTCCTTCTCCCTGCATAGGATTCTGTCCATGAAAATAATGTGGGCCATGACAGTTGGGGGAAAGACAGGGAAGGGAAAACAATTATTCTATTATTACTCTATTTGAGACCCAGTGCTCTCTTAAAAGACAGAAAATGTTAGTTTTACAGAAGAGAGGTGTAGATTTGAGCTCTTTAATATGCAAATGTTGGTCTTGATTAGATTCTAACAGTTTCACCAGATCATTCTTTCTGGCACAAAATGACTTCAGTTCTCACCAGAGAGTTCTGATTCCTTTGTTGCTTTTCCTTCTTAAAAGGTGGTTTTATTGGATTGCTTCATTGTAGAGTTCATTTAAACCCTTGAAATCCAATCACAGTTTACTTTAGATTAAAAAAATCTGCAAACTTGGACTCTTTCAGTAGCCTCATAGCTGAGCCAGGTTTGCTGACCCTTATACTTAGTTTCTGTTAAACAATTGACTGAATTGTACTGAGAACATTAAAGTAAAATGTTAGACTCGAAATGCCATCAAGAAGATTCTGTTTCCCGAATGCCTTGGTGCAGTGAAACAGTCAGATCTGAAACTTTGGAGAGTCAAGTTCAGAAGAAAGTGAAGACCAAGGTTCACTGCTACTTTGATATTTAGAAGCAACATTTCAGGCCCTCACCAATGCTACTGAACTGGAACTTATTTACTGTATCTCAAATGTTGGTTGGAGAAGGAAATGGCAACCCACTCCGGTATTCCTGCCCAGAGAAGCCTGTGGACAGAGGAGCCGGGTGGGCTGCTGTCCATGAGGTCACACAGAGTTGGACACGACTGAAGCGACTCAGCAGCAGTGGAAGCAATTGGTGATTCACTTCAACCTCACATATTGTCACAAGCCAACAATTTTCTTTTGAGGATCCCCTTGCTTTTCTTACTTTCTTCATTCTTCTGTCTATTTTTTTGAGAGTTTTATGAGCAGTTGACTAATGATGGCTTGATACATTTCTGGCTTGCCAGTGTAGCAATACTGATTAAAATTCTAAAGGTGCTCGTGGTCAATGGCTGGTGGCACATGATTCTGGTGGTGGTACTAATTCTGTGGGATACATGCTGTCTCTCTGCACAAAATGAAAATGCCTTCCTATAGTTGTACTTTGATCATGGAATATACAAGAGAATAGCATAAAATACGTTTAACTCACAGGGATCCAATCTTTTTCTCAAGACAAATGATTACATAGTTGTTCCTTTGAATTTTTCATCTCCATCATTTAATACACAACTGGGGAAAGGATATAATACAGAAAATACCAATTAACTTGGTGTCATAGCACAAATAGAATTATTCTTTGAGGGGTTCAAGTATTGTGTCCCTAACTTATGGGTGATTTGAGGGATTTTTGAGCATAATATCATCTATAGGCAGTTTTTGCCTTAAAGGCTGGATCTGAGGAGTGACACTCACTTTTAGAACACCCACAACCATTTATCCATATCTACCTGGTCCATTTATCCTATTTACATTGTTTTCCAGACCATTCTAAGTTTCTGACCCTTATTCTGAAGGTCATCTACTTTATAGATATCCCAGATTTTATCCATATTAAATTGGTATCTTCTTCATCTAAACCTTACTTCTCCTCTGACAGAAACTTCCATTATGGCACTTAAAACTTTCTAACTTTAAGAACCTGTCTCTTACCTCTTTACTCATAATTAACTTTTTATTCTCATGGTTGCAGATGGATTTAAGATTCAGGAATACTATGGGAAGAATAGGGAATCAAGATCTGGGGGTGTAAATCAAAACTACAATAAGGTATCACTTGACACTGGTCAGATGGCCATGACCAAACTGGAGAGGCTGGGGAGAAAAGGGACCCCTCATGCACTGTTGTTAGGATTGCAAATTGGTATAGCCATTATGGAGAACAGTATGGAGGTTCCTTAAAAAACTATAAATAGAGCTACCATATGACGTAGAAATCCCATTCCTGGGCATATACACAAAGAAAACCATATTTAAAAAAGACATATACACCTCAGTGATTATTGCAGCACTATTTACAGCAGTCAGGATGTGGAGTCCACCTAAATGCCCACTGACAGAGGAATGCATAAAGAAGGTGTGGTATACAATGGAATATTACTCAGTCATGAAAAGGAATGAAATTGGTCATTTGTAGAGATGTGGATGTATCTAGAGACTATCATGCAGAATGAAGTAAGTCAGAAAGAGAGAAACAATTATCATCTATTAGTGCATATATGTGGAATCTAGAAAAATGATAGAGGTGATCTTATTTGCAAGACAGAAATAGAGATCCAGATGCAGAGAACAAAGGTAGGGACACCAAGGGGGAAAGAGGAGGAGGGAGGAATTGGGAGGTTGGGGTTGACATATATAGACTATTGACACTATGTATGAAATAGAGAACTAACGAGAAGTGACTATGCAGCACAAGGAACTCTATCAAGGCTCTGTGGAGATCTAAATGGGAAGAAAACCCAAGAAAAGGGACGCTGAGGTGGCGCTAGTGGTAAAGAACCAGCCTCCTAATGCAGAAAACATAAGAGTCGCAGGTGTGATCCCTGAGCAGGAAAGATCCCCTGGAGTGGAGGGCACAACAGCCCGCTCCATCATGCTTGCTTAGAGACTCTCACGGACAGAGGAGCCTGGCAGGCTACAGTCCGTAGGGTTGCACAGGGTCAGACATGACTGAAGTGACTTAGCACACATGCATGTGTGTATATATATATATATATGATTCACTTTGTTGTATAGTAGAAACTAACACAATATTGTAAAGCAGCTATGCTCCAACAAAAATTAGTTAGAAAAATAGATCTGGGAGTGAGGTGAAAGAATTAAAAAAGAAATTTGTAGATCACAGGATCTGATATATTTCTCAAAGGTTAATTCAAATGTTCTTGTGATCAAAGAAAAATAAATAATTGCCTCTTTCCCATAGATGCCCATAAAGAAGAAGCATGTGAATTCCTTGGGGAGAGCAAACATTGGTTCTCTGAAGTGATAGGAACAAGTCTTTTTTTTTTTTCCTTCTATTTTGTTTTGACCCACATCTGCCATCACAGTGCCATGCTCTGGATAAGAATTCAATAAACATTTGTTGAATATTTTCCTTAGAGATTTCATTGACCTGAGGACCAGCTGGTTGTTGGGAACTTACAAGGGCAGCTCATTCAACACACCATCAGTTTGTCAGCTTAGAAGTTCTTGACTAACAGTAGCCTTGAATAACAATAGCCAATGACTGACTGTGATATTTTCCCCAATAATTACTACTTCTCATAACTCTTTAATAATTAAAATAGCTTTTTATCTCATTGAACGTGAGATAATGATATGTTGACTTGAACATAAATTCAGAATTCCCTCTCATCCTTTTATTCTTTATTTTTCCTGGTCACGACTTCTCCAAACCTTTCAAACGGTTTTGTCACAGACGTGCATTTCATTTAAAAGAAGGTGGTTGTGGTGGGGTATCAAGCCCTTCAAATTTATTAGTCCAGAATTCTTGGTCTGGTGAGTTCATATCAAGTCCATTTAGAGGCATGAAGAACAAATTATAGTGAAGACAAATTATAGTGAAGACAAAGGCAGTAACACAGGCAGCCACAAACCATCCTACTTGCTCAGCCTTTTTACTTCCCTGGACCATTTTCAGGGTTGTTTCAGGGAAACAGAAGAGTTTGGCTCGTGAACTGCAGCTGGGAAAGAGCCTACCACACTGCGTTTCTGTCTCTCAGCTGTTCCCCAGCAGGTAGGAGTCGTAGACCTGGATCCCAGCCTTGGCACCTTTGTTCACAGCTCCTAGGAATCTACCTTAGTAGTCCTCCTTTTCCCTTTCTTTTCCACGCTGCCTGTGGCCCACAGCCTCAAGCTAAGAGCTTGTCCTAGCTGCCAGTAGGTAGTGTCAATGCCAGCTCGCTCTTTCTCACCCCGTGGCTAGAGGCCAGTTTCAACATGAAACTTTTCCCAGAGACATAGATCACCTGAGCACCTGCCAAACGTTTTGTAGTCTGAGTTGCTGGAATGGGGGAGAGCCAACAGGTATACAGCAGGTAGCACAATGGAACCCTTTCTTTGCTCCTGGTTATTAGCTCCAAGACTTCTCACCTCTCAGGAAGATACGAGTGGAATTCTTTTTTTTCTTATCTCTCCCCTCCCACCTCTCGTAACTACCTCTTCGTGTTTATGCTCAACTGTTGAACCATTCTTTTCAGATAGTTTATTGTAGCCCTGTTCAAGAGCTGGCCCACTACTGCCTAATCTGTGAAATGTAAGCGTGTCAGCCCACCTTTTATATTCTTCAGCTTTGCTGTATCAAAAACATAAAGGATATAGCAACTTAAAAGAAATTTACAGTCAACAAGACTATTCCCCTGAAAAGATAACAGATTGAAACCCAGAGAGGTAAACAGACTTGCTCAGGACCACACAGCTGAAAATGAGAAGCTTTTTTGGTAACTGAGGGAAGAGGTCAGACTTCCAGCCAAAGGTACCTTTGCTTAAAGCACATGTGCCTCCTTCATCATAACCTAATGGGCAGAATATGGAAAGATTCGCAATAATCATGGAACTCTGTGTGCACATGTGAGGAGCTGATGGTTGGAAGTCTGAGGCTTTGGAGTTTGTGTATACGCTGACAGTAAAGTGCTAAAGTCTATAGACTTTGGGATCAGAGAGGCTATGTTTAATCCCAGTTGTCACTCATCAGTTGTCTGTATTATTGGATAAGTTGCTTAACCTCTCTGATCATCAAAAAGCTCATTAGAGAGGTGGAGGTACTGCTTCAGCATCAGTCCTTCCAATGAGTATTCAGGGTTGATTTCCTTTGAGATTGACTTGTTTGATCTCCTTGCAGTTCAAGGGACTCTCAATGGTTTTCTCCAGTACCACAATTGGAAAGCATCAATTCTTTGGCACTCTGCTTTCTTTATGGTCCAGCTCTCACAACCATACAGGGCTACTGAAAAGACTATAGCTTTGATTTTATGGACCTTTGTCAGCAAAGTGATATCTTTGCTTTTTAACACACTGTCTAGATTTGTCATAGTTTTCCTGCCAAGAAGCAATCATTTTCTAATTTCATGGCTGCAGTCACCATCTGTAGTGATTTTAGAGCGCATGCTAGTTTGTTTTATGGATTCTCCCACCTTCTTCCAGTTCTATCACATCCAATAGGAATCCCTGTTACCATTTCATAGAAAGCATCCATTTTTATCCTGCTGTGTTGCACTTCTAGTCATCTAATGCCCATCCTAAGTTATACTAAAAGGATGATAGAGAGTCTACAGGCTCTGGGTTCCCCTAAACATATGGCGTACCACACGTGACATGAGATGGGCCAGTTTCTAACATCCCCGACTGGGATGGAGCTGAATTCCTCTACGTCTTGGCTCAGAGAGGATCTTGAGATGGCCCTGCTCAGCCGCTCATTGGGTCCTGAGGATTTTCCTCTCTCTCAACATCATTAAGTTAGTAGTTTTAAAAAACTTATAGGTGTCCTAATAGAAATTACAAGCAAAGTATTTCTTCAGATGTGAATTGGCATCACTTCCATTTGGTGATTATAGGTAAGTTTTAGATATAGTCAAAGTGCAGTCCCCTGCAAGCACTTAGGGACTTAGGTTTGCTGGCCTAGGCCCTAGAATTGAGAAAATGCTCATGCAGTGAAGGGGGCTGGCCTGGAGGCTGACTCAGCTCCCACTGGGATCCTGGGAACTTTAACAAGCCCTCCACAACAGCCCTTTGCTAAAACAGTTCTTGAGCCTTCTTAGATGATGTAATTACTTTTCTGTTCTCCTTACCTCCTTGTCTGTTTCATTCTCTACCTCTTTGTTTCAGTTGTAAAACTTTTGTCTGGTGAGTAGAAAGTATCCTGCTTTCTCTTTCTCTCATGATGTTTCTCTCAAACATTTAACTATTTCCAGAAATTTTTCTCCAAAGGCTGAACCTTTAGCAAAGAGTGCCAGAAAGAACTCATTCGCTTTCTCCTTGCTGCATCCTTCCTCTGACTCCTTGAGCCTAGAATGGGCTAGGTGCCTATGCAGGGAGAAGATAAAGCCAAAAACTGCTGGGGAAAAATATGCATTAAGTTTGAAAAAATATTATTCTGTCGAATTTAAAGTATTCTAAAGAACTATTTTATAATTAACACACAATTTGCAAGAATTGTTTCCCAGACCAATAGAATACTTTCCAGACAGATGTATGAGTGGTCTATAGACTATGTCAACTAAAATCCCATACACTTTAATAAGATTCTCTTCAAGGCAAGATTGACCTCTGTGTCAATAACTTGGGACAACACCCAGCACATGGGTTCTTAAAAGTGCTTCCTGGTATCTCTGGATTACCTGTGCCTGGGTCCACAGCCCTATGAACCTTGTCTCAGACAAGAATCTGTTTCCTCTTTTCAGGAAAGATAAATAACAGTTTGGGGCCTGCCACAGCATTCTGAGAAAATGGAGAACATCAGCAGGAAATAAAGATGAGTGATACCCAGCTTACAACTTGTAAGAAGGGAAAATCTCCTTTGCTGTGACCATTTAATCTGCTTATCCCAACCTGAGTTACGGTCAGCTTCTTCTTCTCTAATTCCGACATGAGACATCTCTAAGCCTCTGGGATGTCGCTCTCCTTCTCTCCTCCCAGGTGGGAGGTGGAGGGCCTCTGGCTCGTGGATTATGGATCACTAGAAATGGCAGCTTGATTATGCAGCTGCGTAAGGCTTTCCGGGGTACTCCCAATATAACAGAGCCTCCAGCTACCTTATCATTAAGATTGCTTCCTTCTCCCTATGGCTATTACCTTACTTTTCCTTTTAGATCAAACAGCAGCAATCTTTCTTCTTGGCTTCCTGAATCTATTCCTATTAACCCATGTCAGCAGTTGAGATCCAGGTAGGGAAAAAGTTGAGCAGAGAGGGCATCAGTTTGATTCAGTCTGCATGTGGTACTTTTTCCAACACATGTAAGACTTGTCCTAGCCCACAGGGGAGACTGCTGAAACTCCACAGCTTGTTGCAGCTTGGAAAAAAGGATTAGAGCATGACTATGAAAGATATCTTACTTTGAATTCTCGGTCCCTGAGGTCGTTTGTCCCAGGCTTACATGGTAAGGATGTTAAATTTGAATCAGATCCTAGATTCTTAACTATCAAAGAAAATTTACGTTAAAAATCAACAAGCTCTGTTTACAAATTGTGTAGTCAGGCTTGGATTGCAATTTTGTCACTAATCCTCTCAGAGCTATTATCTCATCTTCAGGAGTGCCTCTTCCAGTGATGAATCTGAGACTATTCTTCTGTCTGATGTCTGACACATCACTGCTAACCCAGATAGAAGAAAAATTTAAGGGTTGTTTCTGTGCCCCTCTTTTGAGTTACTAATCCTTCAACTACCCTCTTTTTCTGTCTTAAGCACTAAATTTAATTCTCAGATATTTAAATTTTTTCTTTCAGGTTAATGTTATCTTTTTTTCAGTGTAAAACCATTTTATTATTCACAAACCTTCTTCACTTAAAAAAGTTCAACTTCCTTTTGAAGTAATCAGATAGTGTGTCTCTGTTATGATGCAACACTTCACCTATGGTATGTTCAAGCCAAAAATGCTTAACTTGAATCCTTTAAGCCTTTAGCTGCAGAAAAATCAGTTCCATGAGTCAGTGTAATAAAGCATAGTTGGATGCGGCAATGTGCTAGATAAGAAGAGAGTTAACAGACAGAACAACCAGATGCAACAAGTGGTCCTGGATTAAAACTGGTCTGAAACACTGACCTTTAAAGGATGAGATAAACTCAAAACTACATTAGGAATTAGATACAGTAAGCATTTGCTGGTATGAAAAGGTATAGATTGGTGATATGCTGATTTTGAATTTAAAAGACACAGGTATTTTAAAAGGCACATATAACATGCATTGACCTAGTAGTAGTGTAGTATTAGCCTCTCAGTCATGTCTGACTCTTTGCGACCCCATGGACTGTAGCCTGCCAGGCTCTTCTGTCCATGGAATTCTCCAGGCAAGAATACTGGAGTGAGTTGCAATTTCCTTCTCCTGCATTGACTCAGTCTTCATAAAAAATTCTTTAGGTGCATACAATGCATACTGTTCACGTAAATGTCTTGTGTTTTATTATTCTTGATCTATATTTTTAGCTTTCTATGAGACATCTTCTTGCAATAATTACTTTAATCAATAGATTAATTAATTAATAAAGGAAGAAATCTATTTTTCACAGAACTAGAACAGAAAAAAATTTATGATTTGTATGGTGGAAACACAAAAAATTCCGAATAGCCAAAGCAATTTTGAGAAATAAAAACAGAGCTGGAGGAATCAACCTTCCTGGCTTCAGTTTACACTACAAAGCTTCAGTCATCAAGGTAGTATGGTACTGGCACAAAAAACAGAAATAGAGACCAATGGAACAAGGTAGAAGGCCCAGAGATCAACCCACACACCTATGGGTACCTTATCTTTGACAAAGGAGATAAGAATACACCATGGAGAAAAGACATTCTCTTCAATAAGTGCAACTGGGAAAACTGGACAGCTATGAGTACAAGAATGAAATTAGAACTCTTTCTAACACCATACACAAAAATAAACTAAAAACGGATTAAAGGCTTAAATGTAAGACCAGAAACTATAAAACTCTTAGAGGAAAGCATACTCAGTATACTTTGACATAAATAACAACAAGATCCTCTTTGACCCACCTCCTCTAGTATTGGAAATAAAACTAAAAATAAACAAATGAGACCTAATTAAACTTAAAAATGTTTTTCACAGCAAAGAAAACTATAAACAAGATGAAAATACAATCCTCAGAATGGGAGAAAATAATTGCAAATGAAGAATCTGGCCAAAGATTAATCTCCAAAGTGTATAAGCAACTCATACAGGTCAATATCAGAAAAACAAGCAACCAAAGAAAAAAAGGGCAGAAAATCTAAACAGACATTTCTCCAATGAAGGTATAAACACATGGCCAATATACATATGAAAAGATTCTCAACATTGCTCATTATTAGAGAAATGCAAATCAAAACTACAATGATGTGTCACCTCATGCCAATCAGAATGGCCATCATTAAAAAAAATTGCAAACAGTAAGTGCTGAAGAGGGTGTGGAGAAAAGGGAAACTTACTGCACTGTTGGTGGGAATGTAAATTGACACAGCCACTACGGAGAACAGCAAGGAGATTTCCTTAACAAACTAGGAATAAAACTACCATATGATTCAGCAATACCATTTCTGGGCATACACCCTGAGAAAGCCACAATCCAAAAAGATATATGTACTGTAATGTTCACTGCAGTAATAGTTACAACAGCCAGGGTATGGAAGAAACCCAGATGTCCATCAACAGATGAACAGATAAAGAAAATGTGATACATATAAAACGGAATGTCATTCAGCCATGAAATAGAGCAAATTTGAGTCAGTTGTAGTGAGGTGGATAAACCTAGAACCTGTTACACAGAATGAAGGCAGAAGGAGAAAAACAAATATTGCATATTAATGCATATATATGAATCAACAAAAATAGTAGAGATGAACTTATTTTCAGGGAAAGAATCAAGATGCATAGAGAAAGGACTTGTGGATGCAGTGGGGGAAGGAGAAGGCAGGACAAAATGAGAAAGGATCATTGACATATATACATTATCATGTGTAAAATAGATAGCTAATGGAAGCTGCTACATAACACAGGGAGTCCAGTCTGGCACTCTGTGATGACCTACAAGGGTAGGATGGGAGGCGGTAGGGAAGCTCAGAAGGCAGGGGATTCACATTGTTATACAGCAGAAACCAATACAATATTATAAAGCAATTACCCTTCAATTAAAAATCAATTTAAAAAATAAAAATCAATTTAAAAAGAAAGGAAGAAATCCCATTAGTAATGATATGGTGACTTGCACTGCTTTTGATGAAACAACAAAGAGGCGTGAGAATTTTAATAATGTGAATATTAATTTATCTTATTATGATTCTTAAGTGTCAGGGGAAGACAATTCTTCTGAAACCTGTGTTTCCATGTATTACTAAGCTTGAGCCCCGTTTATAACAAAAGAGCGAAAAAGATAATTGACAATTAAAAACATAACCCAAATCCTGTTTTCTGAAGCCTTATTGTCATTCACACATCTCTTCTTTTTTTTATTTCTTTTTTATTTTTTAAATTATAGAAGTATGATAACATATTTATAGGAGACTTGGAAAATATAGAACAAGATTACATATAGCTCCACTATATAGTACAACTATTTTTTAAGTAGATAAATGAAGATTTTTACTTGGAATTTCAAAATCAAGCCATCAGAATTAATAGAATGAATATACAGAGAAGTAGAGGATATCGTAGACCTGAAAAGCACTTTGAACCAATTCAACGTAATTAAGACTTCTACAATTTTCACAAGTAGGATACAAATTCTACTCAAGTTCCCATAGACTATGAACTAGGAAACACTGGTACATACCCAGGGACATAAACAAAGGTGCAAAAATTTCATGGTCTAAAGCTATTGAAATCATACAGAGTCTGTTCTTTTATCATTGTGAAATTATGTTAGAAATTAATGTCAAAAGATATTTGAAATTAACCCACAATGTGACATTTACCAAGAGAGAGCTCTTATTTAGCCATTGAAAGCCTCAACAAAGTTAGAAGCCTGAAAAGACACAGAGGATGATTGCAGAGAAGAAAGCATTTTCATGAGAAATTAATATCAAAATGAAAAATATCAAAGATACTTTTTAAAATCTCAAGCATTTTGGAAATTAAATATTCATTTTGAAATGATGGGTGTATCTCAGAAGTCATAACAACAACAAAAAAAATTAGAAAACGTTTGTAATGAAATAAAAATGAAAAAAAAATTTACCAGAATTATTTGCATGCAACTGAAGCTGCTCAACACAATTAAATACAATGTGGAGTCTGGAATAAGATATGAAAACAAATAATGGAATGTAGCATAAAATTTTGTGAAATTCGAACAAAATTTGTCCTTTAGCTAATGATACTTCATCACATATGAATTTCCTGGTTTTTTCATAGCATAGTATTTCTTTGGATTCTCAACATTGGATTAGAAGTTTCAAGCCTCATTCAAAATTTTTAAATGAAATTAAAAGAAGCTTGCTCCTTGGAAGAAAAGCTATGGCAAACCTAGACAGCATATTTAAAAGCAGAGACATTACTTTGCCGACAAAGGTCCATCTATTCAAAGCTATGATTTTTCCAGTAGTCACGTATAGATGTGAGAGCTTGACCCTGAAGAAGGCTGAGGGCTGAAGAATTGATGGTTTTGAACTGCAGTGTTGGAGAAAACTCTTGAGAGTCCCTTGGACTGCAAGGAGATCCAACCAATCAATCCTAAAGGAAATCAACCTTGAATATTCATTGGAAGGGCTGATGCTGAAGCTGAAGCTCCAATACTTAGGCCACCTGATGCGAAGAGCTGACTCATTGGAAAAGACCCTGATTCTGGGAAAGATTGAGGGCAGGAGGAGAAGGTGACAGGGGATGAGATGGCTGGGTGGCATCACTGACTCAATGGACATGAGTTTGAACAAACTCTGGGAGATAGTGAAGGACAGGGAAAATTGGTTTGCTGCAATCCATATGGTCACAGAGTTGGATATGACTGAGCCTCTGAACAACAACAAAGATAATAAATTTTCTAGATTTTTAGCAGTAATGCTAGATGCCAAAATACATGGAATTATATCAAAGTTCTGAATGACTATAAGTGAGAAATCTAGCATTCTAGTCACACTAAGTTACATGAGTTGAATCAAAATATCATTAATTGGTTAGGCAACAATTCATAAATTTAAAAAATATATATGTATATAGTATATATAACATACATATATATAGTATACATATAGACAGAGTATATAGTATACATATAGACAGAGTATGCATACAAAAGCTTTTCTACTCCACTTAATAAAGCAATGAGAAAGAACAACAACAAAAAAGAGACAAAGATACTAGGAAATGTAAATGAAATAAGAGCACTAAATATGAAATAGAAAAAGTGAAACAAATTAGACAAAAATTTGAAAAATCATGTAGTCCAGATGTTTTTAAACACAGCTGCTCATTAGAAACACATCTGGAACTTTTGAGAGAAAGAGCAATACCTGGGCATTTGTATTTTTAAAAAAATTCCAAGATAATTTTGATATGCATCTGGATTTTTAGAAGTGGTTAAGGGTTTTTTTTTTTTTATTAAATGGTAGTTTTAGGGATATAGAATGCTACTATTTTCTGTTGATCAATCATGATACAATGGCATTAAGTGAATAATAGTTACATAACCACAACAGTAAAAGATGTTTATCTGCTTTCACAATCAATGGCCAGACAAGAGAAAAAAGATAATTACAATTGCAAGCCATAATGAAAACTTGATTACCCTAACAATATAAAATAATTACGTACATTACGGAGAGTAACGTGGCAAGTGGAAGTGCCTACATGCACATGGTTTCATCTGCCCAGCCAGTATGTCTTTTGGTTCATGCATTTAATCTATTTACATTTAAGGTTATCACTGATACATATGATCCTATTGCCATTTTCTTGATTGTTTTTGGTTTATTTCATGTAGGTCTTTTTCTTCTTTTGTGTCTCCTATCTAGAGAAGTTCCTTTAGACTTTGTTGGAAAGCTGGTTTTGTGGTGCTGAATTCTTTTAACTTTTGCTCTTCTGAAAAATTTTTGATTTCTTCATCAAATCTGAACAGAAGTTTTGCTGGGTGGAATAGTCTTGGTTGTAGGTTCTTCCCTTTCATCACTTTAAATATATCTTGTCTTTCCCTCTGGCTTGTAAAGCTGCTGCTCAGAAATCGACTCATAACCTTATGGGAGTTCCTTTGTATGTTATTTGTTGTTTTTCCCTTCTTGCTTTTAATATTTTATCATTTTGATTGTTATGAGTCTCAGTGTATTCCTCCTTGGGTTCATCCTTCCTGCGACTCTCTGCACCTCCTGGACTTGGTTGATGATTTCTTTTCCCATGTTAGGGAAATTTTCAGCTGTTATCCCTTAAAATATTTTTCTCAGGTCCTTTCTCTTCTCATCTGGCATCCCTATAATGCAAATGGTAGTGTTTACTGTTGTCCCAGAGGTCCCTTAGGCTGTCTTCACTTTTTTTTTTTTCATTCTTTTTCCTATATTCTATTCTGCAGCAGTGATTTCCACCATTCTGTCCTCCAGGTCATCTATCCATTCTTCTGCCTCAGTTATTCTGCTATTGATTCCTTCTAGTGTATTGTTCATCTCTGTTTGTTCTTTAGTTCTTCTAAGTCTTTTGTAAAACTTCTTGCATCTTCTTAATTATGTTTCTGATTGTTCTGATATGTTCCTGGACCATCTTCACTATCATTTAGGTAGTCTATCTCCACTTCATTTAGTTGTTTTTCTGGGGTTTTATGTTGTCCCTTCACCTGGGACATAACCCTCTGCTTTTTCATTCTGATTAACTTTCCATTATGTAATTTTCATTCTAGATGCTGCAGGATTGTGGTTCTTGATTTTTCTGTCTGCACTCTGGTGGATGAGGCTAAGAGACTTGTGTAAGCTGATGGGAGGCACTGTCTGTGGGAAAAACTGGGTCTTCTCTAGTGGGCAGTTAAACTTTAATCCAATTAGCTGCTGATGGGTGGAGTTGCGCTTCTTCCCCATTGGTTGTTTGGCCTGAGGTGACCAAGCCTTGGGGTCTATAAGTTCTAAAGTAAGGTTAATGGTGACCTGCAAGAGGATATACCCCATGGGGTACTTCCCAGACTGCTGCTGCCAGTTCCCCTCCCCACATCAAAGCTCTGCCGATCCACACCTCCACACCCTGAACGCTAACATCTAGATCTGGTTCAGTCTCCTTTGGGTCACTACTCCTTTCTGCTAGGTTTTGGTGTCTGCAAGATTTTGTTTGTGCCCTCCAGGAGTGGAGTCTCTGTTTCCCCCAGTCCTGTGGAAGTTCTGTAATCAAATCCTGTTGGTCTTCTAAGTTAGATTCCTGGGGATTCCCAATCCCTTTGCCAGATCCTCAGGCTGGTAAGTCTGACATGAGGCTCAGAACTTTCATAGCATTTGGAGAACTTCTTTGGTATTATTATTCTTCAGTCTGTGGGTCTCCCACTTGGCATGTATGGGATTTGATTTTATTGCATTTGTGCCCATCCTACCATCTTGTTGCAGCTTTTTCTTTGTCTTTGGACAAAGGGATTTTTTTTTTTTTTGCTGGGTTCCAATGCCCTCTGTCAATGGTCATTCAAAAGCCAGTTGCAATTTTGGTGCTCTCACCGAGGAGATGAGCACACATCCTTCTACTTCACCATCTTGAACTGGAAGTCCATACATTTCTTTTTTTGTGAAAACAAACTATTTAGAGCAAAAGCTTCTAGGAAGACTATCCACCTGAGAAAAAGTTCAGAAAGTAGATGATGTCTAAAATAAGGGGTCACCAACCTCCAAAATCTAATACTAGATTATCTGAGGTGGAACTGATGTAATAATAATAGAAAAAAGTATAAAATAAATGTAATATACTTGAATCATCATGAAACCATTTCTCCCTCTCTGTTCCATGAAAAAATTGTCTTCCACAAAGTCAATCCCTAGTGCCAAAAAGTTTGGGGACTAATGGTCTAAATGACAGAAGGCTTAAGTTTTGAAATTTGAATTTGGACTATAGTTTCTTCAGATTTCCAAGGAACAAAGAAATGGGTAGGTAGTATAATCTCAGAGTGACCTGCTGAGTTACAATCAACAGTGATCTCATCTCTCTCATTCAGTGAATTTTTTTTGAATACACAGTCATACCCACATGCCTATTAAGTTATGCCACCTGTATCACATCATGTTTTTATGTTTCTTACAAAATTCATGCCAAGTTACAATGTTGTCTTAGCTTCCAATCTTTCACATTTATGATCAGCATGCCACTTGTAAAATGCTTAGTTGAACATGATGGAAGAAACAGCCCTACTGTGTGTCATGAGAAGCCTCCCTATAGGAAGATAGCAAGAGCAGTCATTAAACTCTCTGTTCTTGTTCTGTCTTCAAGGATGTCTGGAGACCTGTTGAGAAATTCGTTAGAATTCAGATACACTGTGCTATGTATTCCTTTGTTTTAATACTGTAGAAACCCTATGACAACATGACATGAGGCTTTATCTTTTCCTTTTTTTTGGCCACACTGCATAACATGTGGGATCCTAGTTCCCAGATCAGGGATCAAATCCACACCACCTGCACTGGAAGCATGGGGCCCCAACTACTGGGCCACCAGGGAAGTCCCACATGAGGTCTTTTCAACAGGGCCTTCCCTAGGAAAAACACATACGACTCTTTTTAATGATATCTTCTAGAATCTTGCCTTAGACCACCATCAAACTCAATGATCTATGCTTTGCATACTTAATATCCTGAAAATACTTGAATTCTTCTAAGTACTCTCCTATTTTCAGTGTTGCCACAGTGATGACTGACAGAAGCTCACTGATTTCCTAGTTGTCTCTGTGATGTAGTTGTTTCTAATTGGGACCTCTGAACTCATTAGAACACCTAGGCTTCTTCTTATAAGTACCAGGCCTGCACTGAATTTCAGTTCCACTCTCTCCAGTATCTGTTTCAGACCAGTTGTTTGGTGGAGGAGATGGATATCTCACAAGTTTTGCTATCTTTCTGTAACCTGTAAAATCATAGTTCTATCTTTTCTTTATTATTCTTGTCCCAACACTAAAAAGTGCTTGCCATGTTCTTTCCAGATTTGCAAGTTTCAAGCCATTCTCAGCATTAATATTTTGGACATCATTCCTGCTGCATTCTTTTGTTGATTCTTGGTTACGTGCCTTTGTTTCTCTTTTTTGTTCATTGCTTTTCAACTTTAAGCTTCTTGAACAGTTTTTTATGTAGTTATTAATTTTTAGGCTGTTTCATCATTTCTTTCTCATTGGAATCATGTGCAGTTTCTGGGCCAGAATTACGATTTAGAGAGCAGCCTGACCCCCTGGAATGACTTCTACCCCATTTCACAGAACTAAATTCCACTTCAAGAATTAATTCCTCCAAATTAATCAGATTTAGCAGACATGAAAGTATTAGAAACATAACTCAAGAAAGTAATTGCATAAATAATAAATAGTGAAAATTAGGCTAACAATTCAAGGTGGTTTACTTCTTTAGATATCTAATCAGCTTCCTAATTAATGTATAGAACATTTCAGATGATTCCTTACTTCTTATGTTCTCCCCAGCCTGGTTCCTATGAGGAAGGAATTATCTATTATACATAGCTCACAAATGTATCTCCTGGTCTGGTCTACTAATGTGAACTCCTAATTCTCATTTCCAGGAGCTGAACCCAGGAATATACTAATACAAATGTCTTGTAGTGGCCATCTGTGTGTCCAGTAATTCTGTTTATCTATCGCTGCATAGCAAGTCCTCCAAAACTTATGCCTAAAAATGGCACTAATCATGTTTTTCATGAATCTGTAATTTATGAAGAGCTTATAGGGATAGGTTATCTCTGTTCCATATAGCATTAGCTGGAGCAGGTCTACTGGGGACTGGAAGATCCATCTTAAGATAGTTCATTCATATGACTGACATTCTGATACTGACTCAGCTGGTGGCTCAACAAGGTCTTGTGTCAAATGTCCTCAGGTTTCCTCCTTATGGGCCTTTATGCAAGTTGCTTGGATTTCCTCATAACATAGTGTCTTGGTTTTGAGCATGTCTCCAAAAGAATGAAGGGCATGGCATTATTTGACCTAGCCTTAGGAGTCACATAGCATCTCTTGTACTGTATTCTGTTGGTTAAGGCCACAATAAAACTCATCCAGCTTCAAGGAGAGAAGACCTAGAATCCACCTTTTTTTGATGGGGGATAGTAAAGGTCTAAAAGAATATGTGGCAAGAAGATATTGTTGAGGACATCTTTGGGAAATACTATCTGCTGCAATAGCAAACTGTCCAGTGAATCAAAAGATGCTGATGGCTTGGTTACCTTAAATGGCAGTAACACTTTGATTTGGAGAAAATCTCTTTAGTTTCTTTCATGCATCCAATCAACAGTCAACTGTGTGTCAGCGCTATTATTAGGCGCTCTGCTGCTGCTGCTGCTGCTGCGTCGCTTCAGTCGTGTCCGACTCTGTGCGACCCCATAGACGGCAGCCCACCAGGCTCCCCAGTCCCTGGGATTCTCCAGGCAAGAACACTGGAGTGGGTTGCCATTTCCTTCTCCAGTGCATGAAAGTGAAAAGTGAAAGTGAAGTTGCTCAGTCATGTCCAGCTCCTAGTGACCCCATGGACTGCAGCCCACCAGGCTCCTCCGTCCATGGGATTTTCCAGGCAAGAGTACTGGAGTGGGGTGCCATTGCCTTCTCCAATTAGGCACTCCAGTGAACCTTAAATTCATATCTGAATTTGTGTGTGTGTTAGTTGTTCAGTCGTGTTTGACTCTTTGTGACCCCATAGACTATAGCCTGCCAGGTTCCTCTATGTGTGGAATTCTCCAGGCAAGAATACTAGAGTGGGTTGCCATTCCCTTCTCCAGGGGATCTTCCCAACCCAGGGACTGAACCTGGGTCTCCTGCATTGCAGGTGGATTCTTTACTGTCTGAGCCACCAGGAAACCCCATATCTGAATTTAGAGAAGTATATTTTAACTATAGTTTCACCTTTAAGCATTTCATAGTGATTTAGTCCTTTTTAAAAAAAATTCTCATACAGTAAGAGTTTTTTTTTTTAATTTTCTTTACTTTATTGTGTTGTTTTTGCCATACATTGACATGAATCTGCCATGGGTATACATATGTTCCCCTTCCAGAACCCCCCATCCCTCCTCCCTCCTGATTCCCTCTCTCTGGGTCATCCCAGTGCACCAGCCCTGAGCATCAAACCCTGAGCATCAACCACCTGGGCTGGTGATTGATTTCACATATGATAATTAACATGTTTCAATGCCGTTCTCCCATATCATCCCACCCTTGCCCTCTTCAGGCAAGGACTCTCAACAGAGTCCACGAGACTGTTCTATACATCTGCATTTCTTTTGCTGTCTCGCATTCAGGGCTCTCTTTACCATCTTTCTAAATTCCATATATATGCGTTAGTATACTGTATTGTTGTTTTTCCTTCTGGCTTACTTCACTCTGGATAATAGGCTCCAGTTCCGTCCACCTGAGTAGAACTGATTCAAATGAATTCTTTTTAATGGCTGAGTAATATTCCATTGTGTATATGTACCACAGCTTTCTTATCCATTCGTCAGTTGATGGGCATCTAGGTTGCTTCCATATCCTGGCTATTGTAAACAATGTGGCGATGAACACCAGGGTACACGTGTCTCTTTCAATTCTGGTTTCCTCAGTGCGTATGCCCAGCAGTGGGATTGCTGGGTCATATGGCAGTTCTATTTGCAGTTTTTTAAGGAATCTCCACACTGTTTTCCACAGTGGCTGTACTAGTTTGCATTCCCACCAACAGTGTAAGAGGGTTCCCTTTTCTTCACATTTTTTTTTTTTTAAATCTGTAGTCCTTGGCCTGGAACTAAGAGAATATTTTCTGCAGCTGCAGTATAACTACTGTTCACTTATTAATAGGCTGATATTCAAGATATTTGCCAACTACTTTGGCTTCGGCACTGACCAATCAACAGGGATTCTGCTCAATCAGATCAGAAGCTGACCTTAAACAACTGTTACAGTCATACTGGTAACAGTAGGTGTAACAGTTGAATACCTGCTTACTTACTTATTTTCCTTTCTCCATTCACGTAAATGAAGAACTGTTGAGCACAGACTACACTCAAGTGCCTTCATTTGGCACTGAGGAAACAAAAATGAATAAGCAGATTCTGTATGTCTGCTCTCCATGGGATTTTAAAAGCCTTTGCAATTAATGCGCCTTTTGCCTAGAATGCTCTTTCCCAGATATCCCTATGGCTCTATCCTAACTTCCAGCACTTCTCTCTTCATGTGTTACCAATCAGAGCTTCCCTTTGTTCATCCTAAATAAAGTAGCACCCTCTATTTTTTTTCTTAATATATTTTTACATAGCACAAATAATCACTCCAAATATTGTAAAGTAATTTACTATTGTCTTCCTTCACAAGAACTAAAGTACATAAAATCATCCCCTTAGCATTTGGAGATTCTTGGCACACACTAGGTGCTCAGTAAATATGTGTCAAATCGAATTGAATACTTGTTGAGATGTGGAGATGGAGGGAGATGGCATAGAAAGAGCATTGATATTCAAGCTAGGGTGTCAGGAGAAATAGTAATACCATGAATAGAAGTAGGGAGGACATGGGGTGGAAATGTTTTCATTGTAATTACTGCTTTTGTACCATACCAATGATTTGTTTCTTTAGAAACACACATTCGATTGCATTCTGTAATATCCCACAGATATAAAAACAAGCAGCTAAATGTTCCAGAATAATTCGTGACAAGCACAACACTTTGTTAGCCATTTGGCCTGCTGCTCCTTTACTGTCTGACATCTTCCGGGACATCTCTACTACAGGAAATGCTACTTTGACTGTCTTTAGGATGACCAGTGTCCATGGTTAGTTATTAATACAAGGAAAGTGATAATGACTCATGTTAGCCTTTTATCCTTGGCAAGATTGTTTCCTAGAAGTAATATCCAAGCATGATGAGGTGTAGAATCACCATTGCCTAGCCTAGAGAAGGTTAATGTTGGTCTCAGTTCCCACACAGGTGCATGGGGTCGGGGGAGATCATGGAAAAAGGCTGGGAATCCCAGACACAAACAGGACCTCAGGGTCAAGGAGGGCGTCCCAAAAATAACAACTGTTCAAGAGCCAAGGCCTGTCTGGGCGCAAGCCAATGGACATCAACAGTACACAAAGCACTCAAGTGAAAGCAGAAGTGAATGACTTGGCAGTTGTTTCCTGACCATATAAAACTATGAAAAAAAAGTACTATTAACATAAAGCTAATAGAGAAATCTTTGCAGCTGTAATGTGACTACATTTCACATATAAATTCTTGGAGCCTAGAAATAGTGGATTCTAGGAGGCTTTATTATTCAAGAAGCCCTAGAAAGAAACTACCACTAAGGTTCCATTATTTTCAGTTTTGATGATCCAGAAGAAATGGGAGGTATCCAGGAGAATAAAGGTGAGAGACAATAAACTGTAATGAGTTTTTGCTACAACATCAACCTAAATGTCCTGAACACTGGTTCTCAAACATTGCTACACATCCTACAACCTTTGGCAAAACTTGAAAAATGCATATTTTTAGGCTGTTTTAGAATGTCTGGGACTGGTGTCTGATTGTGTATATTTTTTAAATTTTGCTAGATGTGTCAGTTTCTTATGGTTGCTGTAAAAATGTACCACAGACTGGATGGCTTAGACATTATAAATTTGTTTTCTCAGTCCTGGAGGCTAGAAGTCTGTGGTCAAGATGTCAGTATAGTTTGTTCCTCCTGAGGGATGTGTAAGAGAATCTTTCACGTCTCTCTTCTAGCTTCTAGTAGCCTCAGGAGGTCCTTGGCTTGTAGATGGCGCTCTTCCTGTGTCTTTACATCATCGTTTTTCTGACATGTCTGTCTCTGTATCCAAATTTCCTCTTTTTATAAGAATACTGGTCAACTTGGACTAAGGTTTACCCTAATGACTTCATCCTAACACGATCATCTACAAAGACTAGACTCTATTTCCAAATAAAGCCATATTAACAGGGAACTGAAATTTGGAACTTTAATATCATTTTTGGAGATACCATTTGACTCATTCACAGGCTTTCCCCTGTGCAACCAATGAGTGTCTCTATCTAAGTCTGACTTGGGCCTCCCGCCACCTAGCCAATCCGGGGAAAAGAAGGAAATCTTGAAGGAGATGTCTGTATAATTGTACTTGAAAAGACAGAGTACAGCTTTTCTTCATGTCTCTCCCAAATCTTCATCCCAAAGAGATAAGCTGCTCTTGAAGATAAGCACTCTCTGGTTATCCAGCCTCTGCTACATATTCTGAACACATGAATCTGATGCAGAAACTTCCTTTGGTTCCTGGTCCAGAATGAACATGAGAATAACCTGGGGAAACTTTTAAGTAAAACGCCAAAGCCCATGCCCCATCTCTAGCAAGTAAGTTAGAATCTCTGCGGTACAGTCTAGTTATTTAAAAAATACTTTAAAAGTACCCCAAGTTTCTATCAGTGATGCAGTATTTGGAACTGGACTTTTCCTTCTGTTGTAAAAATTAGAAAACTTGGAAAAATATATAAAGTAATAATTTTCAGACAATAGATAACATGAAGCAAAGAGTTGTAATTCCAGAGAGAAGAAAAACTTAAGAGTTGAGCTCTGTGATCTCTCAGTTTTCTTCCTGAAGACAGTTTTGACTCAGACAGGAAGGTAGAATCTGAAGCAAAAAACACCCAGTTAAGGAGATGAAAATCAGAGATCAACAAAGTTAAAGCAGCCAGTGTTTTTAGGGCAAAGTATCAGAGAAGAGGGAGCTATACAGAGAAATCTGCATAGAGTTTCTCTTGACTGTTGCTAGATATGAAACTATGCACATATAGGGAGAAACTCTACAAGTCCATGCACAAGCTGTCAAGTAGCAGTAACCTGGACAATTCCTAGAGCTCCCACAGTATTGGGAAACATCCAATTCTGACCAGTCAGAATATAGTGACTTTATTAAAGACTCAGGATATTCAGCAGAGACTCCAGATAGAACATGCTTTAGAAAGAGTGCTAAAACTAGCCCCAGAGTAAAAGATAGTCTGCATCTACATTAACATTAAAAAAAAAAAGCCTCAAAAGGATGAAGCTGATCCAAAAATAACTTAATTACCTCTCAGAACAAAGTCCAGTACTTAAAGGAAGGCAACTGAAAAAGTATGCAACAATTTGAAATATACACTGAGTACATTCAGTCAAAAATAGCATGAACATATGACTCAAAACAAGGAGAAAAATGAGTCAATAGAAACATCCTTAGAAATGATAGATAAGTACATTAATGCAGCTATTATAAATATGTTCAAGGAATTAAATAAAAATAAGAATATATTGAAGAGAGGACACTTAAAAAGTTACCTCAGATGATTAAATATGCAGCTAAGGTTGGAGGTGTTAGATATTCTGTCCTAAAGCAAAGTAGGTGGGAACAAATTTTATTTTTGTTGTGGAAAGAAATTGAAGGGTTTAGGTGATAGAAATGGCCATGGTTCTTTTTATGAGTCCATTTGCTAGAAAGCAATTTATCTCTCCCATGCACTTTGCATATACAGGCACTTGACAAAGAGATATTGACCCATGAGTTGGTGACTATCATGCACAAATGCTTTCAGATTGTTCAGCGTGTGTGTGCTCAGCTAGACACATTATATCTAGTGTGAAAGGAAGATTTAATGGATTTAAATTTTTAACAAAAATTATACATTTTTACATTTATCAGAACATTATAATCATGTTTCAAATCCAGTTAGCAAAAAATAAGCATTTGAAGACCCCACTCATGGGTATTCTCCAGTTTCTTTAAAGACGTAAAAACTTGGATCTCTGATAAGAACATAAAAAATATTATGTGTTACCAATAGGAAAAAAAAAATTAATGGTATCCCAAAGGGTAGTCTTGGAAAGGGGGTGTTCTAAGTAGCTTCTTAAAGCTTTTTCTGGGTACAGAAATGGGAACATTGGCTATTTGAGAATATATTTCCCACAGAAAACCACAGAATATCTGTGTCCAGTCACTAGCTTCAGAACAACTGTTCAGTTGTTTTTAAAAATTCAGTGGCTGTAGAGAAAAGTTTTTAAGTGTTATTTCAGAATCAATCAAATCATGATGTGTGCTTAAGGTACTTCAGATTTGCTCTTGAGATTCTCAAACTTAACATTGAAGCAGTATTGGCAAAGAACTTCGCTTTAACTCAAAAACTCCCCAAATATATGAGCAGCTTATTCTTCTGAAGATCAAGAATTCTGTGTGCATAGTTGATCATAATTATAATCTTACATAAGCAACAAGAGTGAGGAGGTTATAAATTCAAGTAAAACTGACATTAATGATATTGACATTTTCAAGTTAAAAATCCAGTGACTCATGTAAAGAAGTGTTACTCACAAAAGAGTGATTTTTTTTATGCTTTTAAATGGTTGCCTACAACATATTCGAGTTTGTGAATCTCTCTGCCTGGAATGTTGCAAAAGATCTCGTGATATTTCACAGACTCCAAGAGAAAAATGCTGAATTGGAAAACATTCAGTGAATGACACTGAGGTTAATCCCAAAAGGAAAAAAAATCATGCTGTAGAGTATATTTATACCTAAATAATCAGGAGCAAGTTTCTGTTTTAAAAATATGCAAGATCTACTGAAGTTCACTAGAGTCTAAACTCTAAATGAAATACCCTAAGGCCACAGCTTTTTTTTTTTTTTAATGTGTGTGTGAATTGCATTTTATTTGGAATCAGACAGGTGGTGAGGGAAAATCATAAGAAAACTGAACCTCAGATGAATTATTTTCATGGGAAATTATGAACCCCAGAAATATTCTTATCTGATACAGATACTAAGGCAAATAGGTATTCAGAAACAAACTAGAAAATCCAAAGCAGATAGCAGGAAGTAGCATTAAACCGAGAAATCACAAGTATGTGAGAATGATTATTATGGGAGAACAGAGGAAGGCTAAGGGTGGAGTGAGGGGAGAGGGAGAAAGATGTGGTTGTGTAGGCATAATGGAAGGAATCAAAACTGTCATGGGGAAAAAGACAGAATATGCAAGCCATGCACAACCTTTTGGAGTGTCTGTTCTGATTGCTAAACTTTTCATGCCTCAAGCTCTTACTCCAACAGGACGTTTATGAATATGTAATAGTTATGTTCTACTCTGGTTATCTTTCTCCTCATCACTGTATCAAAGTGTCACTTCTAGGCCTGCTAGGAGTGCTGATAGAAAATTATCTGTAACTGAGCAAAGACATGAGTTTGGGTAGACTCTGGGAGGTGGTGATGGACAGGGAGGCCTGGCGTGCTGCAGTTCATGGGGTAGCGAAGAGTCAGATATGACTGAGCTGAGCTGAACCCACCAAAGATAACTGCACCCCCTACTTATAAAGGCATAAAAGAAGGGTCTAACTAAGACTTTGTTACTAGGCATGGGTGCTCAGTCATTTCAGTGGTGTCTGACTCTTTACGACTCTATGGACGAGACTATAGCCTGCCAGGCTCCTCTGTCCATGGGGTTTCTCCAGGCAAGAATACTGGGTGGGTTGCCATGTCCTCCTTCAGGGGATCTTCCCAACCCAGGGATCGAACCCAGATGTCCTGTGTCTCCTGCATGGCAGGAGGATCCTTTACCACTGAGCCACCGGGGAAACCCTTATTACTAGACAGATACCCTATTTTCTCTCTTGACTCTGGTCTCTGGTGCACTGAAATCAATTGATACCTGAACACAGTAGAGAAGCTTCAGTACCACAGGTCTAATTTTTATTAGGCCTATCCATTAAAAAACTCTTAAGAGTGACTGCCTGACCCCTAATAATGTACAGAATGTCTGTCTCCAGACACACATCATGGGCATGGTGAGTGAGAATGTCCATCTCTCTGGCTCTTTAGTTTGGTCTCCATCTTTGCTTTCTGACTCTGTGTCGATGTGAGCTGGCCGAGTACAGGTCTCTTCCTGCAGTTTACTTGCCACAGCACAAGCGTTAGTGGCTTCACTGCACTGGGTATGATTCAGGCCTCAGGAAAGGGACCATCCTCTAGACTCACAAAGGCTGTAGAGAGGGGTTGACTGAGCAGGTCTTTCAGACTCACAAAGGCTGTAGAGAGGGGTTGACTGAGCAGGTCTTTCATGACAAGTTCCTCTGACATTTCAGTCTCTCAAAGCTCTTGGATATTTCCTCTACAAAACACCAAGGAGGTTGGGTGAAGTGAAGGGAAAGTCACTCAGTCATGTCCGACTTTTTGTGACCCCATGGACTATACTGTCCATGGAATTCTCCAGGCCAGAATACTGGAGTGGGAAGCCTTTCCCTTCTCCAAGGGATCTTCCCAACCCAGGGATTGAACCCAGGTCTCCCACATTGCAGGCAGATTCTTTACCCACTGAGCCACAAGGGAAGCCCAAGGAGGTCTGAACATGTTAAACCAATAGCCTCTCAATGAATTTGCATATTGGTTCAGTCTGTTTGATGCAGAGATCCATAAGGAAAGAGGAATTTGGATTTCCTTGAGGAAGGACCCTGTTATGCTGCCAAAAGTGTCCTATTAATCATTTTCCTAACTTTTCCCAAAGGGATCTCTCTTTCTCCAGTGGGGAAGGAGAAAAAAATCAGATTTTGGAGGGATGATTGGATACTTGTTTTAAACTGACACTAATTTCTGGAGACCAAACTGCTACTGTGGTTGGCTAATATCTACCAGTCAGAGTAGGGGCTTATGGGGAGCAGGTGATCAATGGAATTTTGGTCAAGTATCTCACAGAGTGGGATCATTGGATCCCCACATTCACTGTGATTATTTCCTTAGCTTTAGATACATGAACTGGAATGGACACACTCACCAACTAACATATCCTCTCAGCTGACCTATGGAGTGAGAGTTATTATGGTAGGAAAGGCCAAGTGGAAGTACCAGAACTGCTTCTACCTGCAAAAATAGTAAATCAAAGTCAGTACTGCATTCCTTGATCAATTTCAGAAATTAGTGCCACCATCAAGGACATGAAAGTTGTAGTGGTAGTTATATCCACCACATGAAATTCACATAGTTGGCTTGTGCAGAAGACAGATGGATCCTGGCGAATTAGAGTGGACTGCTATAAACATAATCAGATAGTGACTGCAATTGCAGCTGGTCTTCCAGATGTGGTTTTATTCATAGAGAAAATTAACACATCCCCTGGTAATTCTTATGCAGCTATTAAATCTGCTAAATGTTCTTTTTTCCCCTCTATACCTGTTAGTAAAGACCACTGGACGCAATTTGTTTTCATCTGGCAGGGCCTTTACTATCTTACCTCAGGGCTGTATCAATTCTCCAGCTCTGTGTCATGATTATAGTCCACAGGGACCTTTCTATTCCATAAAGACATAGTGCTGGTCCATTACACTGATGCTATTGAGTTGCTTGAACCTGCTGATCAGAAAGTAAAAGTAGTCTAGAGATATTGTTAAGATACATGTGTGCCACAAAGTAGAAAACAAATACCACAAAAATTCAAGGGTCTTCCATGTTGGTGAGATTTCTGACTTCAGTAGTCTGGAGCATGTTGAGTTATCCCTTCTGTGGTCAAAGACGAGTTACTGCATCTGAATCCTCCTATCACTAAGAATGAATTTTTTCCTTTTTGATTTTTGGAGGCAGCATATAACTTGTTTAGGCTTACTTCTCCAACCCATTTACCGCATGACCTGTAGAACTGCCTATTTTGAGTAGGGCTCAGAATAAAAGAGGATTTTGGAAAAAGTCCAAGCTGTGTAATGCAAACTACTCTGCCACCTGATCTATATAACCCAACAACTCCAGTGGTAACTGAGGTGTTGGTGGCATATCGGCATGCTGTATAGAGCCTCCGGTGGGCCTCTGTAGTTGAATCATAGCTCACGTTCTCTGGATTTTGGAGCAAAGCCAGACCATCCTCTGCATAAAACCACTCTCTTTTTGAAAAATGCTTTTGGCTTATTTCTGGGAATTAGTGAAGACCGACTATAGGCCACCATGTTACAATGTGACCCAAGATACCCATCATGAGTATCATGAACTAGCACCCATCACTACTCCAGCATTAAATGTTTAGAAAACTATCCCCATAACTGTATTGAGTCAAATACTCATAACAAATTCACATATATATATTCTTAATTCATGATTATATTAATTCATATTTGTTTAAAGTATTTGACCCAAAGAAGCAGAACCACTAGAACATAAATACAAAGAGACTATGTGGGTGTGTGAGTTAGTTGAGTGGATTGTCATGTTCTTCTCCTAGGTATCTTCCCCACCAGGGATCAACCCTGTGTCTCCCACATTGAAGGCAGATTCTTTACCATCCAGGCCAGCAGGGAAGCCCCCATATATATACATATATTCTGCTCCTTTAATTGGACTTCGATTAATAAATAACCATACCTCCAGACCCTTAGAAGCAAGCCACAGGAACTTGAGGACTGGGTAGCTCATCTGGGTCAAAGATACAGCCAATGCCAAGTTCAGATTCCATGATAGACTGGCAAGGAAATCATTTTTGTGTCATGATTTAGATATTAGACTGTTCTACTTCTTCCCTAATTCCTGTCCTACTGAACTTATAAGGATTTTCCTAATGAACCATGCATATGTTTATTGACTTGAATGATTAAGTACATGGAAGAGTACTTATAAACTAGGTTACAATCTGGTTTGTAATCTAGCTGTAAGTGTGGATTAGTTTTCTATACTAATAGGAGGATGGCAGCTGCTGCTATAACATATAATGCTAAGTGGCTCAAATTCACATGTATATGTATAATAGCTAGGGTATGGAAATGTACTTTTTCCTCTTTTGGCTTTTTTTATGAAGAAGCCTTATCTTGTAATCAGATAAGTCTACTATTAAAAAGAAAAATTGTTGGGATGATATGGGAGAATGGCATTGAAACATGTTAATTGTCATATGCGAAATCAATCGCCAGCCCAGGATTGATGCTCGGGGCTGGTGCACGGAGATTTTCCAGGGGGAGGGGGAGGGAGGAGGGAGGGGGAGCATATGTAAACCCATGGTGGTTTCATGTCCTTGTATGGCAAAACCAACACAATAAAGTAAAGAAAATTTTAAAAAAAAAAAGAAAGAAAAATTGTTGTATACTCTGTAATCTAAACAGAAAGTAGACTGCTAGGTCACAGTCAACATAGGCAACTTGATTTGGAAGGATAAGGGGTGTTAGATAGAATATGATGACTTTCCTGTACGTGGTCAGGATACCATTGGTAGGAAGCTGAGAGAAATTACTGCACTGTGAAGGTAACAGCTGAGAGGGAGCTAAGACAGGAGGTGCTGTCTAGGGTTAATCCCAGGGACTTGGGGCCAGTTTGCTTCTTATCCCAATGCTACTCCTCATCTGTTGACTTCCTTATCTACAAAGTAGAGATAATAATAGTAGCAGCTGCCTAGGGGCTTTGTAAGTGTTAAATGAATGGCTACAGATAAGTAATAAGAGCTATTATCATTATTACTTGAGCTTGTCCTGAGTGAGCGGCAGCAAGCCTGTACACCACAAGGAGAAGGTGACAAAGCACATCCCTTCATTAGTCTTCTTTTAACCTCTCCTGGCTGACACATGTGTGGTTTGTTCCGGCAACCTATGGGTAAGTTATATTTTTTCCTCTTGAAGTCAGCATAAATATTTCTATTGCTCTTAGGGAACAAAATTGGCTCTGACCACTGCTAACTTCATCACTGTTGTTACTGTTAATAGCTTTCTTTTTAAGCATAGAGCTGTAGATTATGTTGTGATAAGGAAATCACAAACTAAGGGTCTTAACCCTCTACACCCAAACTAACCCACTGAAAAAAGAGGTCACAGTGTGATTTTCCTTTCTACTCTTTTCTTTATATGCTTTAAAATATCATTTTTAATTACATTTTTATTTTGAGAAATATTAAACAAGACCAGTCCTTGCTGTTTTTAACAGTGACACTTCATCTGGTTCAATATGAGAATAAGAATGTAAATACCATGAGGACAATAACCATATCTGTCTTCTGCATTGCTGTGTCCCTAGTTTTTCAAGAGTAGCACATGCTCAATAGGTGATCTGTTAATACATTTTAAAATGAAAATATATGGTTGCTTTTACTTTTTATTTATGCAATTCAAAATGAAATTGTGAAAACAATCTCATTTAAAATTACACCAAAAAGAATAAAATACTTAGGAATAAATTTAACCAATGAGGTGAAAAACTTGTACACTGGAAACCACAAGACATTAGTGAAAGAAACTGAAGAAAACACAAAGAAATAGAAAAGATCCTCTGTGCTCATGTTCCTGATTTCAAACTGTACTGCCAAGCTATAGTAATCAAAATAGTGCAGTAGTGGTATAAAAGTGCATAGAAAACAGAACAAAATAGAGAGTCCAGAGATAAATCCACATGTACATAATCAATTAATTGACAAACAAGCCAAGAATATACAATGGGAAAAGGAAAGTCTTTTCAATAAATTGTTTTGGAAAAACTGAGTAGCCACAGAAGAGAGAGTGAAACTGGACTCCTATCTTATACCCTATACAAATACCAACATGAAATAGATTAAAGACATAATTTCAGGACCTGTAACCATAAAACTCCCAGAAGAAAACACAGGAGATAAGCTCCTTGCACATGAGTTTGTGTGGGCTCCGGGAGTTGGTGTTGGACAGGGAGGCCTGGTGTGCTGCAGCTCATGGGGTTGCAAAGAGTTTGACATGACTGAGCCACTGAACAACTGAACTGAACTGAAACTCCTTGAAACAGACCTTAGCAACAAGTTTTTGAATTCGACAACAAAAGCAAAAATAAACTTGTGGAACTACATCAAATTAAAAAGCTTTTGCAGACAAAGAAAGCCATCAACAAAATGAGAGGGCAGCTGACTAAATGGGAGAAAATATTAGCAAATTTTTATCTAATAAGTGGTTAGTATCCAAAATATATACAAGAACTCATAGAACTCAATTGCAAGCAACAAAAAAAGAAAACTCCACAAACAATCTGATTTAGAATGGGCAGAGGAATTGAATAGGCACTTTCCAAAGAAGACATGCAAATGACCAAGAGGTACATTAAAAATACTCAGCATCACTAATCTTATGGGAAATGCAAATGAAAACTGCAATGAGATATCACTTCACACATATGAGAATGCTTATCATCAAAAGGATAAGAGACTATTTTGATGAAGATGTAGAGTAAAGGGAACACTTGTGTACCTCTGATGGGAATGTAAGTTGGTGCAGCCATTATGGAAACAGTATGGAGGTTCTCCAATGAATTAAAACTAGAACCATCATTCTGTTCAATTCCATTTCTAGATTATTCATCTGAAAGAAACAAAAACACTAACTTGAAAAGGTATCTGCACCCTCATTTCCATTACAGAATTATTTACAATAGCCAAGAAACAGAAACAATTTAAGCATCCATTGATGGATGGTTGGATTAAAAAAAGATGCTGTATATGTACAGAATTAAATATTATTCAGCTCTGAAAAGAAGGAAGTCCTGCCATTTGTAGCAACATGAACAGACCTTGATGACATTATGCTGTGTGAAATAAGTTGGACAAAGATAAACACTATATGATCTCATGTATGAGTGAGTGAGTGAAGTCGCTCAGTCATATCCAACTCTTTGCAACCCCATAGACTGTAACCTATCAGGATCCTCTGTCCATGGGATTCTCCAGGCCAAGAATACTGGAGTGGGTTGCCATTTCCTTCTCCAGGGGATCTTCCTGACCCAGGGATTGAACCCGGTCTCCTGCATTGTAGGCAGACACTTTACCTTCTGAGCCAAATCTCACATATATATGGAATCTAAAAGAACAAAACAAAACAAAAATGAACTCATAGATACAGATAACAGATTGGTGGTTGCCAGAGGCCAGGGGTCAGAGTGAGTAAAATGGATAAAAGTGATCAAAAGTTATAAACTTCCAGTAATAAGGTAAGTAAATCCTGGAGAGTACTGTACAGCACGGTGACAAAATAAATAAATTGCAAAATGGTGTGATTATTTTGATTATAGCTATTATATTATGATTAGGTATCATAAAATTTAAAGTGTGAACTTTTGCCATTAGGAGAGCTCCATGGGTATACTTATGTATGTTTATTTCTGCATATACACACAATTTTATGTATATAATATTGGGCACAGAAGCGTTCCTATGTCCCTTGTTTCTTGTTTGTAGGAAATGGGTTCCA
This sequence comes from Antilocapra americana, assembly GCA_007570785.1. NCBI lineage: Eukaryota > Metazoa > Chordata > Mammalia > Artiodactyla > Antilocapridae > Antilocapra > Antilocapra americana. Next base: position 4,426,360 of record ML661887.1, on the reverse strand, counting down.
GCCTCCATGATCTTCGCTTAGTTCTAAAGGGCAGATTCAAACAGGGAAGGAGGGATGCAGAGACAAGTGAGGAGCAGTTAAAAGCCATTAGTGCAGCCTTGGAGCCGGATCTTGCTTCTACCTCAAGGGATACATGTAACAACATCTTTGAGGCCTTTTACAAAACTAAAACCCCTCACGATGGAAGATACTAGCATTATTCATTTCAGAGAAGGGCACAGTTTGCTAACCTTGAGAAGATCAATAGAACACTTGAGACCAGATTAAGGAATACAGTGCACACACTCTGATTCTTATCAGCAACCCCACCCTTGAACCATTGCTATAAAACTCCTCACCAGAGGACGTTCAAGATGGCAGAGGAGTAGGACATGGAAATCACCTTCCTCCCCACAAATGAATCAAAAATACGTCTGCATGGGAAACAACTCCTAGAGACACCTCGGGGAGGGAGCACTGAAGGAGGAAGTTTCCACCCACTCAGAAACTTCCTTGTGGGCAGGGAATGGGGTAAGGGGGTGCTTTGGAACTTCAGAGGGGAATGCAGCAAGCAACAGGTGCTTGGAAAGCAAAATGAAGAGAATTCACCACAGAGATCAGTGCTGAAATGTTTGTTTGCATGCCTGCTGCAGAGAGATGCAGAGGCTCAGGCTTCAAGGGTCCGACTCCAAGGAGAGGACTGGGGCTGACTGCCGTGAAGATGCTCTGAGAGGGCTAGTGCGACACAGCTGAGGGAGTCAGAGAAAGTCTGGCCTGCCAGAGAGGCAAGAGGTCATTGTCACAGGGACCCTCTAAATCTGTGTGCTCACAGACAGCAGGACACTGTCTCTGGGAATGCCAGAGGAGAGGGGTGGGACTGCAGTCTGAGTCCCCACAGGCAGACCTGATGGCTGGCGGCCTACAAGTCTAGCATGAGCGCCAGAGGCGGGACTGGCTGTGACTGACGTCTACAGTTCCAGAGGGGGGAATGCCAGCTGGTTGGCCATGGCCAAAACCTGCCTGAGTGCCAGAGGCAGGTGACTAGATATTGTTGTGGTGCTGACCCCAGAAGTTGCAGCTGCCACCAAGCAGTGAGCAGGCACAGGTCCCTTCCCACAAATTCCTGGGAGCCGATATAGCTTGGCTCTGCTGAGGAACCAGCGAGCCGGCGCCAGTTCCCCTGGGGGGAGCACATGACCTGCCTTACGCGGTGGCGACTTCCCACAGACCTCTGCTGCTTGAGGCACTCCTCACACATCCCAGCTGTGTCTGCCATACACCTCTCTTTCTCTCAGGCAGGCTGAGCAAGTGAGCAAGAGCAGCAGATCAAATCCCTACAGTTAGCTTGAGACTATGGACTTTGGGGGCAGTTGTGGATTTTGGAAGGAGATACAAGCTGGAGTAAAACCAGATCTGTGTCTAAGCTGACCCCACAGCACCACCAGCAGATCCAGAGACCTTCCTAGAAATATTGGGGGACTTGATGAGTAGGCAGATTTGCTGAAGCTCACTGTTTGGCAAAGAAAACACGGCACAGGAAAGCATGCTTCTTACTACCACTCTCTTTATATATTTTCTGTCTTTTTTAATTTTTCATATTGTTTTATTGTTCTTTTTTATTATTTAACTTTATAAACTTATTTTTCCTTTTTAAAATGCTTTTATTTCTAAATAATTTTTTTTTCTATTTTACAGTATTTTTTTTTTTTTTTTGCTATCTGGCATTTCCCCCAATTTTTATGGTTTTGCAGTTTTTGCTAGTATAGTGTTTAGATCTGCTTTCATTTATGGGTTTGTTTCTTCAGTCAGAGCTCTCTGAAAGGTCTCCATTTCAGCATTAAGACCAGGCCCCAACAAAAGGCCAGCAAGCTCCATGATTGGACTCCTCAGGCTAAACCATTAGCAATACAGGAGCACAACCCTGCCCATTGGCAGACAGGCTGCCCAAAGCCATACCAAACCCACAGACACCCTCGAGCACATCTCTGGATGTACACTGCCATCAAGAGAGACAAGAACCAGCTCCACCCACCAAAACATGAACACCAGTCCCCCCAGTCAGGAAACCCTCACAGGAAAACTCTACCCACTAGAGGCAGACTCCACAAATAAAAGGAACTACAGCCTTGCAGCCTGCAGAAGGGAGAATCCAAGCACAGTAAATTAAACAAAGTGAAAAGAGAGAAACATGCAACAGATGAAGGAGCATGGTAAAAACTCACCTCCTAAAAGTAATGGAAATAAAAACAAAAGTGAACAAATGGGACCTAATTAAAAGTCTTTTGCACAGCAAAGGAAACAACAAACTAGATTAAAAGACATTTCCTCAGAATGTGAGAAAATAATTGTCAAAGAAGCAACTGACAAGGGATTAATCTCCAAAATATATAAGCAGCTCATAAAGCTCAATATCAGAAAAGCAAACAGCCCAGTCAAAAAAATGGGCATAAGACCTGAACAGAAAGAAGACATATGGATGGCCAATGAACACATGAAAAGATGCTCAACATCGTTCATTATTAGAAAAATGCAGATCAAAATTATGATGAGGTATCTCATCACACTAATCAGAATGGCCATCATCAAAAAAACTACAAACAGTATATGCTGTAGCAGATGTTGAGAAAAGGGAACTTTCTTGCACTCTTGGTGTAAACGTAAATTGATACAGCCACTATGGAGAACAGTATGGAGATGCTTTAACAAACTAGGAATAAAACTGTTAAAACCATATGACCCAGCAATCCCACTACCGGGCATTTGTCCTGAGAAATAAACAATTTAAAAAAGCACATGTACCCAAATGTTTATTGCAGCACTATATACAATAGCCAGGACATGGAAGCAACCTAGATGTCTACTGACAGCTGAATGGATAAAGGAGTTATGGTGTATATATATACACACACACACACATACACACACACAATGGAATATTACTCAGCTATAAAAAGGAATGAATCTGAGTCAGATGTAGTAAGGTGGATGAACCTAGAGCCTGTTATACAAAGTGCAGTAAATCAGCAAGAGAAAACCAAATATCATATATTTATGCATATATATAGAATCTAGACAAATGGTACTGATGAACCTCTTTACAGAGATGAAGTGGAGACTCAGATGTAGAAAGCGGACTTGTGGACGCCATAGGGAAAGAGAGTCTAGGGCAAACTGAGACAGTAGAATTGACACGTATACACTATCATGTGTGAAGTAGGTAACTAGCATGAAGGTGCTGTATAACACAGGGAGCCCAGACAGGGGCTCTGTGATGACCTGGAGGGATGGAATGCACAGTGAAGGGAGGCTCAAGAGGGAGGTGACAAGTATATATATATATATAATATACAATATAATTACAACTGATTTGCACTGATGTATGGCAGAGACCACAACAGCACTGTGAAACAATTATGCTCCAATAAAAACAAACTCCTCACCAAAACCTGCAGGCTGGGACACACAGTTTTTGAGACACAAGTCCATTGTGTCTCTCTTTGCCTGAGAAGACAATAAAGCTACTCTTTTCCATTTCACCCAAAACTCTGCCTCCAAGATTTGATTTAGCACTGGTGCACAGAGACTGAGTTTTTAGCATCACACAAATCCATGTATGTATGTCTTTATATAAAGTATTATATATATATACATATGTGTGGGCATATATATGTATATGCTTGCAGTTAGTATTATATATTTTCTAATTTTTAGAAATTGGGCTGCATACTTTATTTGAGGTCTTTTGTTGGAGCCCAAATCTACTGGTGCTGTGATCTTGAACTCACAGCCTCTAGAACTGTGAGAAATAAATTTCTGTTGTTTATAAGCCACCCAGTTTATGGTACTTCTGTTATAGCATCTTGAATGGACTAAGATGCTGGATCTGGACATGGTCCCTCTCATTCTAGGTAACTCCTATAAAATGATTACCCTGACTTTTCTCAGAGAGGAAAAAAATTGGAAAAAATGGCTCTCCTGACATGCAGCTGGTGATAGAGTTGGAAAACTAAATACAAAAACATATCTGCCACATAGTAGGTACATTAAATGCTAGCTTCCTTCTTTAAAATCCATATATTTATGATTTACAGTTAGGCAAACCTGAATTTTGTGCTATTCTCTTTTTCTTCTGGTTTTGTTGAAAAGCGAAAGGTTTTCTTAGAAAAAAGTCTGTGTTACATAGTCAAGCAATTCTTGCTTTCGATGACATTCCAATAAGATTTCTCTCTTTACTCTGCCCCAGGTCTCTCTGAAACATGTCAAGTGAGCTAATTTGTAAATTCTAGGCTGGTGAATGTTCTCTGAATAAGTGAAGTCTGGGACAAAGTACAGCATTCACTTTTAGGATGAAAATCAGTCTGCCAGGAGAATTTCTTTACTGCTTAATATGTCTTATGTGTCCAAATATGTGAATATCATTGCATAAATCATTGTTCAGAAATTGTTTTTTCCATTATCTACTCCAAGAGGTTGTTTTTAAATTCTTAAAATTATTGAAAAAGACTTTTCAAGTATACGACTTCAAAGCTTAACTGTCATTTTGCTCACTGGTACCTTAAATGACAGATGAAGGGTTTATGACTGACACATTTTCATGGGACAGACATTGCTCAGATATAATCTTTATGGCTCCCACTCACTCTGTAGAAAACTTATAGGAACACTCTCAACAAAGGGAAGCGGTTCAGATCACAAAGTAGAGATGCAATGGGTAGTATGCATAGTTCAATATAAAAAACCCCAATAAGTATAATTGCATTATCAGGTCCTAAGCTATTGCTGTATTCTGAGCTAGCTTATTTAACTGGAACGGTATAGATGGGACAGGTGATGCTAGTGGGGAAGAATCCGCCTGCCAATGAAAGAAACCCAAGAGACGTGAGTCCAGTGCCTGGGTTGGGAAGATCCCCTGGAGTAGGAAACGGCAACCCACTTCAGTATGCTTGCCTGGGAAATTCCATGTGCAGAGGAGCCTGGCAGGTTACAGTCCATGGGGCTGCAGAGTCGGACATGACTGTGCACACACAGTGACAAAGCAATAGAAACTGTGTTCTATCCTGTTTGCTCACAAACACAGCCAATCCCAGCTCTATCCTATACTGAATATCAGAAGGGAGTATGCATTCTATTGTTATTCGTTTCTGAAGACCTTCTAAGATGTCATTAAAGTCATGCAAAGAACTCTCAGTTCCTCAGTGACTTTCCTTTAGACCTTCATTTAGGAGCTATACAACAACTCTCATGGTTTAAAAACAATATTTTACTTGGAAAATAAAACAGATAATACCATCAACATATGAGGGTCAGTTGAAACACTAAAGAGTAAATGAACATTTTGAACTTGAGGAGTGATGGATACAGGGTCGAACTACAGCAAGCCATCACCCGAGACCTGCTGCTCAATTAAACATATCAGTCATGACCTATAGTAAGAATGACTAGGACGTGTTTCCAGTTCTTGCTTTTAAAAAGCGCCAAAGTTTTAGTTTTATTTGGCACCTCAAATATTTAGCTGCAAACCAACCATCCACTTAGACAAAATTTTTATTTTTCTAATTCTTATACTTTGCCTAAGTAAGGATTTTTTCCCCCACTTTGGCTTGCCTTCAAGATTTTATCATTTTTCTGAGTTTTCATTGGTTTGTATAAGGGTATGTGTGTACATGCATTTGGTTTATCCTGATGGGTATTTTCTGAGTTTCTTAGATCTGTTGTCTGGTATCTCTAAGTAGTTTTTAAAATTTTTTTTTTAATTTCTTCTTCTTTCATTATCTAAGCTATGCTTATATTACACAATTTGACATTGCTTCACAGTTCTTGGACGCTCTATTCTGTATTTTTATTTTAATTCATTATTTTCTTGGCATTTCAGTTTAGATGATTTCTACTGACCTATCTTCAAGTTCACTGATTTTTTCCTTTGCTTTATTGAATACACTGATGAGCCCATCAAAGGAATTGCTCTATTCCTTTCTTTCAGATTTCTAACATTTCCTTCTAATTCCTTACAGTTTTCCTATTTCTGCTCACTTTACCTATCTGGACTTGCACAGACTATGTCTTCCATTAGAACTTTTAATATATTAATCATAGTTATTTTAAATCCCTTCTCTGATAGTTCTAACACATGTCACATCTGAGTTTGGTTCTGAAGATTGCTTTGTCTCTTCAGACTGTGTTTTTGCATGTTTTATAACTTTTTATTAATAGTTGGACTTATTGTCCATGGAAGAGAAAATGGCGACCCACTTTAGTATTCTTGCCGGGATAATCTCATGGACAAAGGAGCCTAGTGGACTACAGTCCATGGAGTCACAAAGAATCAGATGTGACTGAGCAACTGCACATGCACAGATTTATTGTATACAACAATAGATAGTGAGGATTTATGCAAAACTGATCAGGATTTTGCCTATGTTTGATGTTTATTGTATCCATGGATGACAGAAGGTTCAAAATTTTATAGTGGCCTTCTTTTGCCTCCCTTTTTGGTTTGGGGGCTTTGCTTATGCCATTTCTTAGAGAGAATCTGTTTGTAGCAGATTCCTCAGCTGTAATCTGCTGCTATTGTTACTGTAGTTTTATCTGTGTGGCAGTAAGCTGTATACTGTCACCCTGCTTATTTAACTTATATGCAGAGTACATCATGAGAAATGTTGGGCTGGAGGAAGCACAAGCTGGAATCAAGATTGCCAGGAGAAATATCAATAACCTCAGATATGCAGATGACACCACCTTTATGTCAGAAAGTGAAGAGGAACTAAAGAGCCTCTTGATGAAAGTGAAAGAGGAGAGTGAAAAGTTGGTTTAAAGCTCAACATTCAGAAAACTAAGATCATGGCATCCAGTCCCATCACTTCATGGGAAATAAATGGGGAAACAGTGGAAACAGTGGCTGAATTTATTTTTCTGGGCTCCAAAATCACTGCAGATGGTGATTGCAGCCATGAAATTAAAAGACGCTTACTCCTTGGAAGGAAAGTTATGACCAACTTAGACACCATATTGAAAAGCAGAGACATTACTTTGTCAACAAGGGCCCGTCGAGTCAAGGCTATGGTTTTTCCAGTGGTCATGTATGGATGTGAGTGTTGGACTATAAAGAAAGCCGAGTGCCGAAGAATTGATGTTTTGAACTGTGGTGTTGGAGAAGACTCTTGAGAGTCCCTTGGACTGCAAGGAGATCCAACCAGTCCATCCTAAAGGAAATCAGTCCCTAATATTCATTGGGAGGACTGATGCTGAAGCTGAAAGTCCAATACTTTGGCCACCTTATGCGAACAGCTGGCTCATTGGAAAAGACCCTGATGCTGGAAAAGATTGAGGGCAGGAGGAGAAGGGGACAAAGGATGAGATGGCTGGATGGCATCACTGACTCGAACATGGGTTTGGGTGGACTCCGGGAGTTGGTGATGGACAGGGAGGCCTGGCGTGCTGTGGTTCATGGAGTCGCAAAGAGTCAGATACGACTGAGCGACTGAACTGAACTGAGTAGGGTGTATGTGCATGACTGGGGGTGGAACACTCTCTAACTTTCAGATGAAGCCTCAGCCATTGGAGCGCATGGTGGACCTGTGTCTGCAAGTGTTTCTGTCCCTCCTCCGGGAACAGAGATTTCTTCCGTTTGCCCCTAATCCATTGTCTGACTGCAGTGGGCATTCTCAGTCTTCCTAGTCTGTGTCCTTGAAGCCTTCTCGCTTGTGAATTAGGAATCTGTTTTCCTAAGTGAAACTCTTAGTGGAATAGAGTTTCTAATCCCCACTGAGATGAGATTTCACTGTTAACCTGTGGCAACATCCTCTTTGGAGACTAAAGGAAGAAGGGTCTCTTTGTGGATTTCATTACGGCTATTCTTCTACTCCCTGTGCCATGGCACCAAGGGGGACTTTGTCCAGAGTCTTCCTTATCCATCCTATGAGAGCCTGGTGGGGCTCTTGGAAGAAAATTCTGCTTCTATGTGGAGGTGCCCAGGAGCTTCTTACTCTAATGCTATCTCACACTTGGCTTCCAGAAATCCATCAAAATTTCTAGTTTAATGTTCCAGAGACATTGCTTCAGGTAAGCAGATGCTCAGGTCCTCTGTCCTCCCTGGAGGTACCTCTCCAGAGTTTGGGAGGTAGTTTGCTCTTTGATCTCAGTTCCCTGATGAGCCAAAAAAAGTGATTGTTTTCATTGTTTCCATAATTTTGTTGTTGTTGTTGTTATATGATAAGAATGATGACTTCCAAAGCCTTTTCTATATCTAAACTTCAACTGGAAATCTTCACATACTTTTGACTTTCGTTCTACTTTTTATCTAATTTTAGTGATTCCATTGAATTTAGGTCCAGCTGCAGATAAAAAAAAAAATCTGCCTGCAAATGCAGGAGAAGCAGGAGATGCAGATTCCAGGAAGAGCCCCTGAATTAAGGCAATGGCAACCCACTCCAGTATTCTTGCCTAGAAAATTCCATGGACAGAGGAGCCTAGTTGGGTATAATACATGGGATTGCAAAGAGTCGGACATGACTGAGCATGCAGCATGCACGCAGGTGACACCAAACTCAAATAACAGTGGCTTGGACAAGACAAAAGTCTATTTCAAGAAAAGGTCATCCATATATCTGGTGTCCATGGGTCAAGGATTCAGACTCCTCCTACTTTTTGCTCCACTAATCTTTGCAACTAGAAGCCACACTATGGGCCAAAACAGTACCCAACTCGAGCCATCAGGACTGCATTCAAACCAGCAGAGAGTAAGAAGAGGCAAAAATAAATAAAGATATTCTCTTTAACAGCACTTCCTGGAAGCGTGTGACATAATTACTTATGGCCCATTGGCTCCTGAGATGGCTATGTTGTACTGTGCTGTGCTTAGTCACATCTGACGCTTTGTGACCCCGTAGACTGTAGCCCCCCAGGCTCCTCTGCCCATGGGGTTTCTCCAGGCAAGAATACTGGAGTGGGTTGCCACGCCCTCCTCCAGGAGATCTTCCCAACCCAGGGATCAAACCCAGGTCTCCCGCATTGAAGGTGAATTCTTTACCATCTGAGCCACCAGGGAAGCCCAAGAATAGTCCAGTGTGTGGCGTATCCCTTCTCCAGGGGATCTTCCCAACCCAGGAATTGAACTGGTGTCTCTTGCATTGCAGGCAGATTCTTCACCAGTTCAGCTACCAGGGAAGCTTGAGATGGCCATACCTACCTGCAAACAAAACTTGGAAAATACCCTTTATTCTCAGTGATTTCTGTGTCCAGCTAACTAGGACTTTTCTTACTAATGGAGAAGGAGAGAATGGATATTGAAAGACAACAGCTTGAATGAATATTTTTATCCATGTGTGTGTACCTTATTAACATGTTAACTTTGTAACAAACTCAATCTTGGGCCTATTTCCAACAACTGAATTCCCAATTTGCTTTTTATACCACAGCATTTAACCAAATGTGTCTATAAATGTCTGCCTTTCTGGGATGCAGAGGCTAGGTTTTCTTACCTGAGACACAGAATTTCTGATAAATGATGTGCAGCAATTTATCAGTTAAACCTAAAATTAGAGTTCTGATATCAAATGCAGGTAAGCAATGGGGATAGCAAGTGACTTACAGATTAGGAAGGATAAAACTATGTACCAGGTTATTTTTTCATGGAGAACTCTGCCTTTTGGTTGTTTCTACATCAATTTTTCTTATATTCAAATGAATCAAATGACCATTGTGAAGTTAATTGAGGAATTGCTATGTTTTCAGTTAACAGCTGGCTATAAATAAGAAATAAAATACATGGTCCTTTTCTTCAAAGGACAAAGACTAACGAACAAAACATTTTAATGCAGTAAATTGCATTTATCTGTGTGTACAGATGAGAACTCTTAGAGCACTGTGAAAAAGGGGTAATCAATGTAGGCAGGATAATTGGGAATGTGTGACTTTGCCACTCTTGGGCTGGTAATAATCTGTGAGGTTGGAATAAAGTTATTTTCACTCTCTACCAGACATGATAAGATTAAAAATTATAGAAGTCATAGAATAGATTTATAAAATTAAAAGTAAAACATAAATAAGAAGGGATTATTATTATCTGAAAGCCATGAAGGCCGTTGGTTGCTTCACATTTGTTCTAAATTCCAGAACTTGGAAAGAGTTAACAAGCACTCCCTGGCCACATGGCAATTAATGTATGTCTAAAAATAGTTACTAATTACAAGCTTTTATTCAGAAAAGCAAAATATAAAGACAATCACTCACAGAAGGAAAATTATTATCGCAGTATCCCTTAAGGAATTTTTTCCTCCAGAAAATACTTACAGTTGGGTTATGGGCTTTCTGCCTTGGTAGGCTCCACTTCTTCGAGTCACTTGACTGTTTCTAACATCTCTTACTAATCACAGTCACAGGAATGACAGGTCCAAACTAGACAGCTGTTTCTTGAAAATAAAATGTCTAATGGCAAAAATGATTGCCTTTGCCAATGAAAAAGCAAAGGCATCTGTATTTCTCAACTAAAAGGGGCTGTTTCTTGGTTTTCCGGTTCCTTTGTAGTTTCAGTTCACATTGAGATGAATCTGTTTTGCTAAAATTCTTCATTTTCCAGTGAAATCGGTTAGGTATTAGCCTTTGTCAGGCATAACGGAATCACATGTGCAAAGCTCAAGATGCTCAGTGTAACAGTAATGTAGTTTTATTCATTTTCCTAAAATTCTGAGAGAAGCAAGATGCCCCAGCCTGATCATCTGGAGTCTTGGGGAGATGAAAAATAACCTTCATTACTACTCATGAGTTTCCATAGGGAAGTTTGCTGTGTTTCAGGTGGTGTATAAAGGAACTCAATGGAGGAGCAGAGTACCGGAGAAGAGAACACACCCATGAGCAATCAAGGGCCACAGTTGTAAGGAGAATTGTGGTTTTCATTTTTAAAAAGTGAAAATTTATCATATGACCCAGCAATCCCACTGCTGGGCATACACACCGAGGAAACCAGAATTGAAAGACACGTGTACCCCAATGTTCATCGCCGCATTGTTTACAATAGCCAGGACATGGAAGCAACCTAGATGCCCATCAACTGACAAATGGATAAGAAAGCTGTGGTACATATACACAATGGAACATTACTCAGCATTAAAAAAAAATTCATTTGAATCAGTTCTACTCAGGTGGACGGAACTGGAGCCTATTATCCAGAGTGAAGTAAGCCAGAAGGAAAAACAAAAATACAGTATACTAATGCATATATATGGAATTTAGAAAAATGGTAATGAGAACCCTGCATGCGAGACAGCAAAAGAAACACAGATGTATAGAACAGACTCGTGGACTCTGTGGAAGAGGGCAAGGGTGGGATGATATGGGAGAATGGCATTGAAACATGTTAATTATCATATGTGAAATCAATCACCAGCCCAGGTTTGATGCTTGGGGCTGGGGCACTGGGATGACCAAGGGGGAGGGAATCGGGAGGGAGGAGGGAGGGGGGTTCTGGAGGGGGAACATATGTATACACATGGCGGATTCATGTCAATGTATGGCAAAACCAACACAATAAAGTAAAGAAAATTTTTTTAAAAAAGTGAAAATTTAGATTACTCTACCTTTTAATTATGGTGAAGAAACATGTGGATCTCAAAGTATTATAATGTTGGGACCTCTCTGGTGGTCCACTGGTTAAGAATCTACCTTGCAGTACAAGGAATGTAGGTCTGATTCCTTGTCAGCAAACTAAGGCCCGGTGTGCTGTGGAGTGACTAAGACAGTATGCCACAACTGGAGAGTCCAGGCCCTGCAACAAAAGATCCTGCGTGATGCACAGGAGGAAAATCCCTGCACGAGCCAATGAAGATCCCGTGCGCTGCAACTGTGACCCAAGGCAGCCAAATAAATGCATAAAAAAATCATTTAAAATGAAAGTATTATAATATCACACCCATAATCGTAATTACAAATGGCCTAGTCCTTCACTTGAGGGAGAAAAAGGGTAATAGTAAGAGAGCAATGCAGAGACTATAAGGAAGAAAAGTTGAAAAACATTTTAAAACAATCACGAAAAGAGACACATTAATGAAAGCCTAAAGAGACACTTTCATGAAGTAATTGCTCCAAGACTTGGCTTTTAAGAATGTGTGTTGCTAAAGACTTTTATAACTACATGTGGGTTTTGTTGCTATTATTTTAATGACAGCAATACTATTATCTTTTTATTTTTATCTCTTTTCAGAGAAGTACTTTTAGGTTCTGATCACAAATCCCTTGTCCTGGCCTGAAGTTTTTAGTTCATTCTGTCTCATAAATGGCTTCAAACTATGTGAAATAATACACAGAATGCAGTATAAAGGTTCTCAGGCTGTTATAAAAATGTCTTTTTCTCCTTAAAGTCTCCCTAACACATCAAAGAGACTGAAAAAGAAGCAAAGAATAATAGTGTCTCAGAGATAATGGTCCTTAGTGATATTATGGCACAACGCATTCACGTTACAGGTGAAAAATATCAGATCCCAAACAATTGAAATAATTTATTCAAGGATTATAAAGGTAAATGTGCCATGAAACTCCTATTTTCCTTCTCCTTCCTCTACAAAATATAATAAAACTTTGGCATGCAGTTACCTCCATAGAGTTTTCCACTGCATTTCACGTTCTACTCAGAAAAGCTCTCCTGAATAACTAAGCCAGATGTTTAGGAAATGAAAACATTATATTTGCTTCCTAAAACCTCTACATAATATTTAGATACAAGTTCACTTTAAATGGTTAATAATAACTAGAATTTCTCTTATTTTTTCCCATGCCAAAATAAACCAGTAGAATTTTTATTTTCATTAAGGCTTTCCATAGTCTAGAGAAGTGGATGAGGAGAATGAATGTGTAATGATAATAAACTGGTTTCTCTTCCCTTCTCCTCTGGTACTGGTAATGATAACTTACATCTAGGCCACCACCAGGAAAGATGAGAAGTGACTGTCAAATAGCTGAGATCACAGGTCACCACGGCCTCAGACATGCACTGCAGCCAAATACTTTTTGATCAAATTTCAAACATTATCTCATTGGGACACTCAGAACTCATAATCAAAAATGGCATTTTTCAATGAGGCCACTTCCAGTTAGCTGAGAAATATTAGTATATTTTTAAATTTGATACTGAACAGTTGTAGGATTCGTAGAAAAACATTTTAGCACGAGATGATTCAGTTTCCTCATTAATAAGATAGATATGACCTGACTTTACCTCACTGATATTGAAGCAATGAATGACAAAGTCACTATTCTGAACATGTCTGTCCATGTAACATGCTAAATATTGATAAATAGAGGTGTAAGGCTCTCTTTAGCTCATTGAATTCTAATTCTCTTAGTGACATGTAAATTTGAATGCTTAAGTGTTTCACATTTGTACAACAGATATATATTAGAAGCTAAATTTGTAAAGATCCTTGTACACAGTCCCATGTTCTCAAAGTCCCAAACAGGAGATAAGATATTGTAAGTGTCACTATTTGTTTACAGGAATTTATTTAAAAATAGTTCCCCTTTCAAGTTATCTAATAAAAATACATTAAATTATCCATAAATCTTGGAAAATCATACGATCAAGTAAAACACCATATGAAATCACTTTAAGTTAGCATTAATCACTGTGAAATATATTTGAAGAATGATGTGTAATAGAATTGGCAGGACACTGAACACCACAGTCAGAATGCCCTTGTTCTCCAGATTTAACTTATTTTTTATTTTTATTCTTTCTTTTGTGAGCAACCCCCCAAAATTTGACAGGAACTACTTCTGTTTTGCTTTCATCTAAAGGTATCCAAGAACTGACATTTCTGAAATCAAGTGACATTTCTATTGTACAGTTTGGATATTTGGACCTTTTCATTATCTATTTAAATTTGTATTAGAATTATTCTAATGAGCAAAAAGAAATTTAGAGTTAGCAGTTATGGAGGTTAGCTCAATCAATTTAAGCCAACTGGATAACTCATTCAGTTGTCAAAGTAATTATCTGGTTTGATTGTATTTATTGATACATATGAACTAAAACACATATGAACATACATTTCACCTTTTGCTTTAGAAACATGATGTTGATAAATTTATCTAGGTGACAATGTGGGACTCATTAAAGTGTGATTAAGTTCACTGAAGTGTATTTTCTTTTCGGCCTTCTTTAAGGTATAAGATACAGATGCATGCATGCATATGTGCTAAGTCACTTCAGCCATGCCCGACTCTTTGTGACCCCATGGACTATTGCCCACCAGGCTCCTCTGTCCATGAGATTTCCCCAGGCATGAATACTGGAGTGGCTTGCCATGCCCTCCTCCAGAGTATCTTCCCAACCTAGGTATGGAACCCATGTCCTTATGTCTCCTGCATTGGCAAGCGGTTTCTTTACGACTAGTATCACCTGGAAAGGCCAAGAGACACAGATACCATGTGAAAAGTGTGTCTCTATTTGCTTCCAGGATGAGTATTTATACGTGTTAAACATATCTAATATATAAAGTCAGGTTTGATTGAATCCGCTTGAATATGTAAAATCACGTATCCTACCAAAACACACTGGGATAGTAAAAGCCAAAGATAAGCTTGGTCTAGAGAGGAAAAATGGAAACTTCACTAATATTTACTAATATTAAAGTAAAAGATTATTCTTTATATTTACATTCTGCATTAATCTGAGATGAATAAAAACTCACCAGCTTTAACATTGTACAGTGTTCTCAGTAGAAACTCAGTGAATTTTTGTCCTTCTTTATTTTTCTCTTCATTCATCCATCTGCTGCTGCTGCTGCTGCTACGTCGCTTCAGTCATGTTCAACTCTGTGCGACCCCATAGACGGCAGCCCACCAGGCTCCCCCGTCCCTGGGATTCTCCAGGCAAGAACACTGGAGTGGGGTGCCATCGCCTTCTCCAATTCGTCCATCTATCCATCTATTTCACACAGTTTGAAATATCTATAAGTGCAATGCTACAAACTTGCTAAACTTCACTTTCAATGGATAGATGTTAATTCTTAGAGACAATAGACTCTAAACAAATAGAAAGAGCAATGGTTTCCTAACTGTCTTCAATTTACAGATCTGTCTGTCTGCAATGGAAATAATATTTCATGTTATGAGCAGTGATGCTACTTCACTGCCTTCGTTCCCATCCCCTAGTGCCGGGAGCTGTCAGGATGCCCCCTTGCTTGGATGACAAGGTCACGAGACTAAGAAAGAAACTGCAAAGCAGACTTTCTTTATCGGGGCATCCCAGGCAAGGCCCCTCCTGGTATTTTTCTTGGGAGTTCTGTCTATGCTCGGAACATTAGCTCATCTTAGTAGGTCAGTCCCAGTTAGAAAGAATTCGTCCTGAGATAATTCCCCGAGACCTTATCGACCAGAGAATCTGGGAAGGTGGATTGCCTTCCCCGGGGACTTAGGAGGAATAAAAGGGACATTTAAGTAGATTACTACACCTCCTACTTGTTACTGGGGAGTTAACCAAGAGTTCTCTGGGGGTCATGGCAAGGCCACCACCAGAAGGGCTCATAGTTGGATCACCTTTCCACCTCCCACTCCCCGGACCACTCCACGGAGGAGGCTCCCTTCCTTGAAGAGACCAGGGTGGAATGGGACTTAGGAATGCTCATAACTGTGGCCAGCATAGTTGGAGACATTGATTGCTTTAGGATAGTGTAGACATAGGAATTCATTATGGTAGTTATTTAAGGTTAATAGGGTTTTATTGCTAAAGCAGTGCTGCTAGACTCTCTCTTTGTCCTCTCTCCTCTTTCCTAGTAAGAACCGGAGTGTCAGAACAGAAGGAGGCAGGTAGTGGTTGAGGTTACTAGAATAAAACAGTTTCAAGCTTAAGCCCTTCCCTCTAGCTTCTACATAGTTGCACCTGATAAGAGAAATGTAACCTTTCTACTTAGATTGATGTACTTATCATGATTGAATGAAGTATGCTGAAGACATTCAAATGGTAAACATACTATTGTTAAATCTTATTACTCAGAAATCTGACTTCTGCAAGGGGAATGTTTCATGATAGATTGGGGAATGAGCTCAATGATAAGGTTGCTATGGAAGGTAGAAAACCAAAAAATTGTATAGAATGATAGGTGATGTAATGATGTAATGGGGATGTTTTTTGACTATAAAACTGTAAACCAACAACAATAAATGAGAGAGACTGCTCCATCAACACTTTGACTCAGCTCAGTACTTCGCCGACGCCACTCACCCCTCAAGACCCCCAGACCCGCCGAGGCTGGAACCCTGCACCCTAGTTTTAAATTTATTCCTGATTACTCTTATGTGACTCAGTAAAGGAGACACTTGCAATGCAGGATTGGGTGTGGAAGATCCCCTGGAGAAGGGAATGGCTACCCACTCCAATATTCTTAGCTGGAGAATTCCACGGACAGAGAATTCTACTATCCAGTGGCAGGCTAGTCCATGGGATCGCAAAGAGTCGGACATGACTGAGTGATTAACACGTTCAGTTTTACTCCCTTGGGTATGACAGTTATAAAAATACACCTCTGCGAGTCAGTTACCTAATGCCTTAGTTAGCCAAAGATCGAGAAAGCTTTGAAATAACCAATTCTAGGGATTCTAGAGTTGGGGATACCCAAGACCCAGAACTCCTTAGTTTGGGGGTGAATGAAGTTAGGGGCATTAAAAATGGTAAAACAAAGCAATGGTTTTACTTTCCAACTCTCCATTCACTCATTTAATAAATATTTGACTGTGTAGTATGTACCTAAGATCATTCTTGGATCCAAAGTGTCATCTTCACCAGCTCCTCCTCCTCAATCCTCCAGAGTTCTGGTTTGATTCCTCTTTTCCCTTTACATGTGGACTTTCTAAGCATCCATGCTGGATCACATGACACCGTCCTCTCTCATTATCCAGAATGTTAGCCTGGAGTTGAAAAAGATCAGGTAAGCTACTGACGCAAAGAGGGAACTAATTAAAACAATTTTATGTATTTTTCTCTTGGAAGCATTGGAAGCTTTAATAATAGATAAATATATGTAATGAGTATATATGTATACCTATATTACTTGTACAGGTAATGCATGTGTGTGATATAATTTCATGTCCTGAGGGAGAATTTTCTGCATGGGGGCTTTCTTCATCCCTACAGAACCCACCACTCAGGCCATTATCTCTAGCAGGGGACAATGGGACTGTGCCCCCAAACCAAGGTTGTCACGGGGTTCACTTCACTTCAGGAGAAGCAGGAGTTTGGAAGGAGATAGACTGGCAGGCTACAGGCCCTGGGATCGCAGAGTTGGACGTGACTGAGCAAGTAACACACACTCACAGACGCCTTTTAACACGGAAAACAGTCTCCTCAGCCTCTGAGCTGTAGCTCCACGTGGCCTGGAAACCTTAGCCACCTGTTTATTTAAGAAAGTCACAGCAGGGGTTCCTATTTATAACAACATCCTCTCATTGCATAAGCCTCTCTCCCTACCATTTCCTGTGGCAAATGTGTTGCTGGATTCCAGAAGAAAAGAATAACTTGAGAGAAACCAAGATTTCTAGATAAGATTGGAAAAACTTAGACTCACTCTCCGAGAAGAAAACACCCCTTTAGAGCAGAGGGGAGGAAACTGGAACAGTCTGTAAAGACTGCTGGCCCGCAGGGAAGGACAGGCTGCCCCGCGAGCCGGGTTAGCGCGGTTGTCTGCTCAGGCACCTTGAGCCCCCGCCTCCAGAGGCTGCAGGTGGAAGCCTGTGGCTGACGACGTGACTCAGAAGTGGCGGCCAAAACGCCATAAATCTGTTCTCTCCGGCAGGTGGTCGAGGCATTGAAAGGGCTGGGCCTTGACAGCAGGAGGACCTGGGCCAAAACCCGAGGGAGTCTTTGCATGGAAAAGCTGACACTTGGCCTGGAAATCGAATTCCAGGCACATGTGGCAATGTGGTTGCGTTTTTACAAGAATGCTCAGGAAAGAGTCTCAGATGCTGCCAGGCCTGGGTCATCTGCTTCCTGTCCTGCGTCTGCTGAGGGTCACAGGCAGGAGAGCACTGGGCTTCTTGCCCCCAAATGCCTAGTGCAGTGGTCTGATAGGATTCACCCGCGGCCCACCCTACCGCTGCCGGAGTCCCTCTGGTGCAGGAGTCCATTCTGTTATTACCCCCTGCTGCTGCTGATAGAGTCCAGGGGCTTCTCGAAGTAATGTTCTTAGACACAACAAATAGAATACATAGGATTACATAAGAAGCCAAGTTTGTTGAGACTGAGTCATCGAAATATTTTTAAATGTATGAGAAAGAATAACAGAAAGTTTAGGAAGTTAGAAATGTGTGTGCATACTTTTCTATCAGTTCATTAGAGAACAAGATATTATGAGCGATACATAATAATAAATGTCATTTCAAAGTAGTGATGAAGGCTAAAAAACATTTCAAGATATCAGCCATAACTGAAATATGATAATATGAATGTGAAAAAATATTTCCACAGGTACTCTTACTATGATGTAGGTTTGCTGCCTATGTCTAAGACAAAACAACTGCTAAATTTCAGTTGTTGTTGTTTTTATTTTTTTCTCCTGAAGCTCATGGAACCCCCTGCCTGGAATCCTCATTCTAGTGCTGGTTCTCTAAGTTGCTATTAGCAATCAGGGATCACTCATTTCCAGACTTCTGCAGTCTCACAGTCTGGAATGTCTGTATCACAAGCCGCTGCTATTTTATGAAAGATAGGAAAAGATCAAACAATTTTGAGGGTCTTCTGTGTGCTGCACCTTTACAAATATTGTCTCATTTAATTCATTCTTCACAGCCAACATTGTATATCAACTATACTTCAGTTAAAAAGAAAAAAGAAAGAAAATCAATTATCAGTCATTCCTTGAGACCCTCACAGCCAAAGGCTGCTGAACCAACCTCGATATGTGATTTTCTTTGTACTCTATATTCCTCAAGAAAAGCATAAAATGTTAGGAAATAGTGAAAGACAAATATGACTTCAATTAATAAAGTATAAAACAATTTTAATAAAGAACTAGTGGTCAGCTGGTTACCTCTTCAAAATGGTTTAGGCCATTCATTGACACTAATCACATGACACTACTAAGATAAAGAAGGAAAGTCTGTTGGAGAGAGAGACAGAGTCTGTTGGAGGCTCTTGGGGTCCAAGACAGGAATAACTCCTAGTCTTACCTCTGGAATTTGATGCATAAAGATATGGTATCTGGAGCTGCTGTAGACAATATATGATCATGAATGGAGCTCTAGCTGTTGGGAATGGCAGAACAGAAAGGTAAAATAGTATGGATCCTTATCGATTTTGTGGAACCTATAAATTAACTTACTTCATCCTTCCTCTAGGCATCTTATTATGTGAGATAATAAGTGGTCTTATTGCTCAAAGTATACTTGGTTTGCTATTTCTTGCCCCTGAAAGTCTCCTATGATGGTCTCTCATCTATTGATTGTCCTTGACACTGAATTTTTCTTTGCCTCGATATTTACTTGTCACATTTAATCTTTACCTGGTCAACTCCTAACTAGATAAGTACTAAATTCTCACCCTCCCTTATTGCTGGTATGGCTATATGACAGAGCTTGGTCAATCAAATAAATAAAAAATTAGTTGAGAAATTTTGGACAGCAACGGTTTTCCCAGTAAAAAGCACAGTTGACTCTCATGGCCCTTCCTTCTGTATTCTTTTTGCTTTGAGTGTGAAAAGATTATTTGAAGTTGAAGCCATCTGGTGATTCCGAGATGAGATACATTTGGGAAATGCCAAGAGAATTTCAGAGACATCATCAACACTGACATCATTGAGCTGCTGAAACAATATTAGTTACTGCCTAACTCCTGAGTTCTTATTAGGTGAACAGGAGAAATACTTGTTTCTTTAAGCTGTTATAGTCAGATTTTCTATTACTCACAGCCAAATGTGTTCCTTATTGACATGAAGGTATTCAGTAAATATTTATTGAGGATTGGATTAACCACAATGCATCAATTTTGCTCACTAATAAAGAACAGTCTCTCAAGAAACTTGGACTTTCAAGTAAGATAAAGTAGGTCATGAAAAGTCCATTGTAACAGCTCAAAAAAAAAGATAAATTATAAGCACTATATTTTAAAGGCATTTCAGAGCTGTGAAAACTACGAAGACTAGATGAGCTAAAATTCCAGGGAATGGAGAACTGTTCGGAGATGAAATGACACTCACAAGGGTTTTTTTTTTTTTCCTAGAGGACATTTGTGGATATTAGGTACAGAATGAGATGTAGAACTTCTTCTTGGAGAAAAAGTTCACAAAGTATTTTTGGTTAGTTAGTAACAAGTTAGAAATTTAAAAGATTTTTCCCATAAGTCATTATTTAGCTCTGAGGCTGAGCAAAAGGCTATCAACTAGGCCAAAAGCTTCCAAAACACAGAATAAAATAGCTTACAGTTTTTCAGAGTTTAGTAAACAAAGATTCTCCATCAAGATGGGACCTACTTTAAGTATACTACTGGTCTTCCCTTAAAGATACTTGCAAGATTTTGAGTCTGTTTAGGATAAGAGGTTGGAGAGCTATGATAGAAGCCTCTGAAAATGAGAGCTGAATCTCCTGTAATCACTTAGATCTGAAGAAATGGAAATCTGCTAGGATCTCAATCAAAAGCCTGGAAGGTCACTCCATAAAAACAGGGCAAGTTAAAGAAAAATAGAATCATGCCAAAATAGAATTTTAGCCACCCAGTTCACCCCTTTACCTTCTGTCTAATAGAGGAAAGGGCTACTCATCCCTGGTGAGATATGAAATTATCTGTATCCTTCAGAATTGTACAATATCTAGAAAGAAATAAAAATAACAAGTCAAAGGAAAAGACAAGAAAATATGATTGATAATTAAATAATAAAAGGAATAATACCAACATTTAAAATTAGCATGAAATGACTTTAAAATAGAGGGAGGTGGGAGGGGGGTTCTGGAAGGGGAACACATGTACACCCATGGTGGATACATGTCAATGTATGGCAAAACCAACACAATAATGTAAAGAAAAATAAATAAAATAAAAATAAATAAATAAATAAAAGAATAAAATAGTTATGATAAATATACTTAATAAAAATTTAAAATGGCAACATTGGTAAAAGAATTAAAATATAATCAAGAACTAAACTTATACTACAAAAAATTAAATGAACACTATGAAACTGAAAAATTATAGTATCTGATATTAAAAACTGACAGGTTGAGTTTAGCAACAGATTGGTCACAGCAGACAGAAGGGTAAGTGGACTCAATATAAAATACACAAATAAAATAAATACCCAATAAAATATATACAAACTGAAACAAAAGGAGAAAAAAGAATGGAGAAGACAAGAAACATGTGGGAAATACTCAACTGGTACATATAAATGCTATTCCAGAAGGAGAGGCGATCGAGAATGTTAAGCATTTTCCAAAACTAAAAAAAGTGATCCATCTACAGATTCAAGAAGCTCACCAAACCTCAAGCAGTTATAAATACATAGATGACTACATTTAGGTACATGAGTGTCTTATAAATACATAGACAACCACATTTAGGTACACGAGTGTCAAACTTTTGAACTTAAACACCTAAGGAAAATTATAGAAGCTTAAATTTCTATAAAACAGAAATAATTTACATCTGATTTCTCAGAGGAAATGATGGAAGCCGGAAGAAAATGGAATAATTTATTCAAAGGATCATATGGGAAAAATGAAAATATTCTTTAAAGATGAAGGTAAAGTAAAACTATTTTCAGAAAAATAACTACAAAAGAAGTTCTCACTGGTGAGACCTTCCTTATGAGAAAATTCAAGGAGCTTTTTCAGGCAAAATGAAATGACTAGGTGGATCGAGGTGGATCTAGGACTCTAGAAGAGCAAGAGTAGAAAAAAAAGAGTACCTGAAAAGGTATACATATATGGGTAAATATGTAGATAATATATGTAGATATATATGTGGGTATATGAATAAGTATTGTCTGTAAGAAATGATTATTATGAGGTCTGTTGAAGTTTCAAATATGTATATAATTAAAATACCTGACAAAAATAATGGAAAAGGAGGGAAAGTGACAAATGGAGTTTAAAAGGTCTAAGTGTATCAAGGAAAAGGTAAACATAAATTTGCTTTAGAACCCAATGTAATGCCATAACCTTTAGCATAGCCACTCAAAGAAGGTGAAAAAAGTGTATAATTAACAAATTATAAAAGGTAAGCTAGAATAATAAAAACATATCTGGTTAGCCAACAAGGAGACAAGAAAAAGTGAAATAATATAAAATAGATGGCCTAAATAGGAAAAGGGAAAAAAAAAAACAACCAGTAAGATGGTAGATAACAAGCCCTACTATCTCTGTAATTACATTAAATATAAATAGATGAAATACTTTAAGTAAAATAATAAAATTGTCAGACTGGATAAAAACTAAACCTCACAATATGCTGTGTTAGCAAGAGATGAATTTTAAACATCAAGAATGGAAAATCTGAGAGTAAAAAGATGCAAATAGAGCATAGAAGAACTAACCAAATAAACTGTGAGAATTACACTTCTATCAGAAAACATGGACCTTAAGGAAATAGGCATTATTGAAGCTAAACAGACATTCCATGATGTTAGGGATATCAATATAAAATGAAACAACTGCAATTTAAAATCTGTGTGTACCTAGTTATGGGGCTTCCCAGGTGGCACTAGAGGTAAAGAACCTGCCTGCCAATGCAGGAGATGTAAGAGAAGTGGATTTGATCCCTGGGTCAGGAAGATGCCCTCGGGGAAAACACAACAACCCACTCCAGTATTCTTGCCTGGAAAATTCTGTGGACAGAGGAGCCTGGTGGGCTAGAATCCATCGGGTTGCAAAGAGTTCAGGGCTGCACGACTGAAGCAACCCAGCACTGATGCATGCACACACTTCTACAGATTCAACATGTATAAAGCAATACATGATAGAAATCAGTCCAAGGACAGGTGCGTGGTCATAAGGGGACTGTGGTGAATGCAGGTATAAACTGCAGCCCCAGAGCAGGGTTCGGGCCAAATTTTTCTGTCAAAGGCCAAATAGAAAATATTTTTGTTTTTGCAGACCACATGGTTTCTGTCACAACTGCTCAATTCTGTTCTTGTGGTTTAAAAGCAGTCATTGACATAAGTAAAAAAATAGTATGGCTGTATTCCAATAAAACTTTATTTATAAAAACAGACAGTGGGGTGGATTCGGGCTTCAAGGTGTAGTTTCCCCTCTCTGAAGGCAATTACTTAACCCAACCCAAGAAAAGAAAAAACGGACTAAAATGAATAAGCCAATAGTAAAGATGTAAACAATCCTTAATTCATCTAACAGAAGGCAGAAAAAGAAACATGACCAAAATCAAAACAAAATGTTGTAAAATACAACCAGCGTATCACTAATGAAAGTCATCTTTCGAGTTCCATTTTCATGTCTCTTATGGTTATCACTCAATAATTTCTGGCACTTGATAAGGAAAAAAGAAGAATTGCTGACTGAATTCCTAAATCACCAAAATTTATCAACCTCCAAACTGAGCTCTATCCCTTTATTTTCACACTCACATACATACAAATACCCAGAATCCTACTTATGGAAGCCTCTGTACAGTAAGAGTTTGCTGAAAGTTTGGGAAAATGAAGAGAGGATTTTATATCTTAGCCACCCAAGAACTTCAATTTACAACTCAGCTGTGCTTGATCTTAAAAATCCTCTGGTAAGGTTCTGTTTTAACCCAGTATGAACTAGGTTGTAAGGGTCACTTATCTCATTGTGGAACTAGGGATATTAAGTAAATTGCGATAATTATATTTCTGATGGGTTGGCAAGCTGTAGACCACAAGCCAAATCAGTCATTTTTTTGTATTGTTTCATGCTATAAAAGAGTAATTAAGTAGCTGTGAGAAAGACTATATGGCCAGCAAAGCCAAAAATATTTACTATCTGGTCTTAACAGGAAAGCTTATTGACTCCTGATATATTTAAGAACACTAGAAGGGAGTAAAATTTCAGTGAGAGGAGAAATACTCAGAGAAAATTTGAGGAACCTCAGCTGTCACTGGGGTTGTGTCCTGACTCTTGATGAAGGCGAAAGACTGAAAACCAAGGTTTGGCCTGGGCAGAGGGCCATGGTGGGGATCAGAGGAAGCAGCAGAGATTTCAGTGGCCACGTGGCACAGAAGAAACACAACTGGAAATTTGAGGCCTTTTTCCAGAGTTCCAAAGCTGTGTGGGACAGAAGGCTAAAGACTAAGCCCAAACCTTGGCCAAGCAACTTCCCTTTGCCCGGGAGACAAGGTGCCACTGATGGAGGGAACCTGCTAACAACTAGTGAGACTCTGAAGTCCTAGAGTTCTGGTCCATTGACACGGTCCATTGCCCTTTTACCCCAGACCAGGGGAACTTGCTCATCTCAGACATCATGTGTAAAGAGGCCAGGCTTGGACAGGTCATTGCTCAGGGACAGAGAAGCAAGACCTTCCACAGTCAGTACCTCCTTTGATAGAGGTGAATGAGCAGAAGAGGACTAAACAGAGAGTAGTTATTGAGAATATTTTTATTTCATAGTCTGAGGGGTGTTCACTATCTAAAAATTAATTGAATTGTAAAACTTTGGATGCATTACTTCAGTGTTATGGGTGTTTTATTTCAGTTATATTTTCCAAAAAAAATAAGTTTGTAGGCTAACCATCTTCATCTCTTCCCCAGTCTATGATTTCTATTAGTTTCCGAGATAGAATAGCCTGTGGCTTACTTAACTGCCTCTAATTTATGCCTTCAAGGTTACACCATCTACCTCAAGCTGCTTACCGATTTAATTTCCTAAATATAATTTCTCCCTTAAAAATAGCTCTGACATAAGCTATGAAATGATTTGACTTCACTCTTCTTCAGAAGTAATGGGCACACTGCATTCTGTACAGGTCAGATTAACAGGGTGTCACATTTAAAGAAGAACATGGAGAGGCTGAAACGCACAGAGGAGGGCTAGTAAGATGAGGAAGTGTACAGAAAGTATGTTGTACGTGAAACGTTGGAAGGGACTGGGGATTTTCAAGCTGAAAAACAACAGACTGGAGTCAGAGAGGTAGTGAAATCCTTGCTTTCAAACCCATAACATATTTTGAGGAAGAAGTATCCATTTTATTCTAAGTATTTTGAAGGCAGAGCACGACAAAGTGCAAGACCCTTAAGGGGAGCAAGTTTTCTTTGAACCCTCAATTATTCATTAACATAAAAAATGGTTCTGTTCTTCATGAACTCAGTTAGCAAGCATGTATTGAATGATAAACATATTACAGGCTCTGCCAAGGGGCCCAGAGTCTAGTGCTGAAGGCAGGTATATACAGCTATTTAAATCTGGGAGCTCAGAGAAGAGAGGAGTGGGTTTGGAGGGGGAATTAAGGGGGTGAGTTCCAAAGCAGGACCCAGGCTTCTTCCCCATGCTCTCCACTCCCCAGTACTCAGGGAAATGAATAGCGATGCCATCCACTCCTTACCTTCTCCTGATCCTCACACCCAAACCCAGCCAGCCTCTCAATTCTATCAATCCCAGCACTAAATATCTCTCAAAAGTATTTCTTCATTCATGGTAACATAGTTGACTTTTGGCTCCAATATCCCTTGCCTGAATAGTTTTGTGACATCGTAGCTGTTTTCCTGTCTCCAGTCCTGGCCCCTTCAAATTGGACATCACACAGGTCTTAAAATCACTTTTCTGTAATAAAAATTGAGTCATGCAAATGTCCTGTGCAGAGTTCCTTGTAGGCCCTTGGACATGTAGAAAAGCCATCACTCTAGCCTAGAATGGAAGATCCTTTCCTCTGGGGCTGCTGCCCATCCAGCCGGCTCATCTCAGACCAGTTTCCCACTCGTATGCGCCCTACATGGCAGGAGTCATGACTCACGGTGGTGTCCCTGTCACCCCAAGCAGCTGCACACCTCTGCATCTGTATTGACCCTGTTTCTTTTATCTGAAAGGCCTTTCCTCAGCTCCTGCATCGGGAGATGCTACTCACCCACCAGGCGTCAGCTTTAGCCTCAACTCAGAAGTCCTCCCAGATCACCACCTGGGAGATGAACAGCCTTCTCCTTTGTGCAGCTACTTTCTTTCTACAAGTCTCTAAGGTAAGCTGGATTTGCCTCTCTTCTTATCAGCCTATGAACTCTTAAGGAGCTTCGGTAAGGTTGTGTCAAATAGTGGACTTGGGAGTCAGGCTGCCTTGGTTTGAACTCTAGCTCCATTTCTTATTAGCTCTATATTTTGGTCTCCTCACGTTTGAGCCTCAGTTTCTTCATCTGCACGATGGAGATAATGGTCCCAACCTCATTTGTTGTTATTCAGTTGCTAATTCATGCCCAACTCTTTGCAGCCCCACGGACTGCAGCATGCATAGAGTCGTCGTAAAAACCAAGTGATGGATTACCAGGAAAGTGCTCGGGACAGAGCCTGGCACATTGGAAGCCCTTAGTAAATAAGATCTGTTATTTCCTGTTACTACTGTCTCTGCATGGGAGGTGCATAACTCACAAGATGGTGTATAATAGACCCTTAACCAATATTTAATGTATTTTTCCCAACTCTATACATTGCAAGAAAATATTTGGAACACATGCACACACACACGCATGCACACACTTCCTTGAGACCTAGTCTGAGAAATTTACCTATCACAGGTGTTACTTCTATCATAGTGGCCCATTTCTGGCCCTCCAAAAGGAAGCTTTTCCTCACGGTCTAATGTCTTAGTTTGGCAATCTTCTTGTTGCTCTGCGCAGAGCACTTCTGGAGAAATGCAGTGCGGGAAGCTAAAGAGGTGGCTACAGAGATCAGCCAGTGACATTTATCCATAAAATAATAGCAAGTCGGAGGAAACTTGGAGAAGAAAATCTCAAACCTTAGGCGGCATTTGACTGCTCTTCTTAACAGCAAGCTTTCATGTAATGTACTAAATGATTTCTGTGTTCCAACCTGAAGTATAAATACTGTCTTTAAAGCAAAACCCAGAAACTATGAGCTTTCATAATACTAGAATTGGACAGAGAATTCACAGTGCAGTCTTTGTAATGGTGTTATTCCTTGCTGGCCCTGGTAACTCACCACGCCAAGACCTTCTAAGACTAACTGGTAAGTTTTGTTTTTTTTCTTTCAACCTTGGATTCTAAAAATTTTTGTTTGAGGTGCAGAGTGCGTCTTTATATTTCCAACAAAACTTTCTTAACACAATGGCCAAATTATTTGAAAAATGTTTCCCTATGGTGATGTCATTTTGAAGGGAAAACATACTTGGGATATGAAGTATTCCCATCAGAAATCTTCGAGATCTTACATCTGTACTCTTAACCCCAAGAGGTTATCAAATGATAGTAGATGATTGTAAAAGGGATGACTCCTAATGGGGTGTTGGCAGGCAGGCTGGCCGACAGTCATAGGTCACCACACAAATATTTATAGAGGAAGTGAAAGCTTCATTTTTGCTTTCACTATCAGACAGCTTTTACAAATGTACAAAAAAAGACTAATGCTCAGGATTAAGAGACCCTTGTACATGAGAAACATCCAGAAACCAGTAGCCCTGGTGGCAGATTCTTATATGGAGTCAAATGCCAATGTATAATGATTAAGCATGGGCTGCCTAAAGGATTTCCACAATGAAAGGAAAAATATCTCACATAAATAGGCAAAGTCAGGCCAAGAATTTGAAGAAGTATGCATCATCTGCCCAAAGAGAACACGAAGAAGCCTTTTAGAATGTATAAACATTAATTATAAGCTGTATGAAAGCATTTATTCATTGATGCTTTCAAGATGGTTGCCAATATCAGACTCAGTAGAGAAACAAACATTTTTTCATTTCCCCCATGCCAAACTATATTATGGCAAGTCTTCTGGTCAGTTATTCATTCACAGAGAAAGATCTAAATGATCATAAGCATAGGTAGCTGAAAAAAATGAAAGAAAAAAGCCAGACATTTGGTTTTAGGTGGTCTTTTAATTGTCCCATTGGGGAAATAGCATAAAAAGTTGTAGCTAAGGGGTAGACTCAAACTTTTTTCTGCTGCTTATTAACTCTGTCTTTTCTTAACTTACATTCTCTAGGTTCCACTTTCATGTCCTATAAAATGGGGATAATCCACAGGGTCAATGTGAGGATTAAGTGAGATCATAACAATTAAATCTTTGGCATGTTTCTTGGCATTCAAACATTATTCCAAAATATTTAATTATTGTACTATGGAATTAGTGACTAGTGGAAAAGGTCACCTTATATTTCCGTAAGTTCATTGAGTGAAACTTGATTTTCCTAACTGTGTTGACAAGCCTTCTCATGGATTGATGTCAATGTTTTCAAGCCTACTAAGAGAGCCAAAAGAACCCAGACACCAGACTTCCCAGGTATAAAGAAGGAGCAGGGGCTAATAAGGTCAGGAACTGCCAACAGTGAAGGCTGTGTGTCTGACTTACCAAATAGTTTATGTTGATTCTTCGCTTCATTGCTCTGGGTGATGACTCCTGTATGAAGGACAAGACTATGGTGATGGCAACACAAATGAGAGTGCTGGGGTGAGTCACAGAATAATCACAACAGACCACATAGGATTGCATGTACTCCTGCCAGACAGCAGACTTCTTCACTGTACAGATTGAAAGACTATTTATGAAGATTTATTCATCCACTTCCATGTAGCCCAGAAAGCAGAACCCATTAGGGGCGAGGCTTATAGTTGACTGACAGCTCATAAATCTCTAAGTTTGGTAGTGCTAGAAGAATCACAAAATTTTATGTAGGATGCCTGTTTATGCTCATCCATGGGGAAAATTTATGACAAATACTTTCTTTACATATATCATAATATACAACAACATAAGTCAAATGTTACCCAGGCATTCTCTAAGTTGAAAAAAAATTCTCAAAAATTATTTTATGTAATCCATCATTACTAATAATTCTGGATATTTACTTTTATTTTGAATTGCCAATTTAAAGAAATACAACTTGGAGGTACTCAGGTGCCCCGTCCCTCAGTCATGTCCAACTCTACGATCCCATGGACTGAGGCCCGTCAGACTCCTCTGTCCATAGAATTTTCCAGGCAAGAATACTAGAGTGGGTTGCCGTTTCCTTGGAGAGTGCTGTTTATTAATAACTTTATTATATGCTTCAACCATCCCTAATGGGATGGCACTAATGAGGCATTGAATATCTAAGTTTTAGAAAGACCGGACTAAAATCCGGTTCTGTTCTTTATACGTGTTTGTGTGTGTGTGGTGTGTGTGTGTGTGCTCAGTCATGTCCGACTCTTTGCAAACCCAAGGAATGTAGCCCGTCAGACTCCTCTGTCCATGGGATTTCCCAGGCAAGAATACCAGAGCAGATTGCCAGTTTCTTCTCCAGAGGATCTAACCACCACAAGGCTCAAATCCACATTTTTGCATTGGTAAGCAGATTCTTTACAGAGTCTCCTACACTGGTAGGCAGATTCTTTACCCCTAGTACCACCAGTATGTAAAACTAGCTATCTTGAGCTAGTCATAATCCAGAAGATGCAATAACTATGGGCTTCCCTCATAGCTCAGTTGGTGAAGAATCTGCCTGCAGTGCAGGAGACCCAGGTTTGATCCCTGGGTTGCAAAGATCCCCTGGAGAAGGAAATGGCAACCCACTCCAGGATTCTTGCCTGGAGAATCCCATGGACAGAGGAGCCTGACAGGCTACTCCATAGGGTCACAAGAGTTGGACACAACTTAGTGACTAAACCACCACCAACAACCAAACCCAGGTAAGTCACTACCTCAGGGTATTCCTTAAGAGCAATTCCATCATGAAATGAGTGCAGCTACGAATATATGTGTGCATCATATATACACGTGCACAACTTTGTGTATAATGAGAAAGAAATATGCAAAGTAATCTGGTTATGATAACTAGTGATGGTATAGTAGATTCAATTGCCCATATCTCTTCTTTGCTATACCATTACTACATTGCTTTTACAGTTAAAATAATATAAATAATAAACTAGATTGGCCCAATTGCCCACCTCAGTAAACGTAGACAGTGACATCTCTTTAAGATGATTTAGAATCATGTTGGGATGCACAGTTAACATCTTATACATCCACATTCATATATAAAGTGGAAAAGAAAGGGAATAGAATACAGCAATCTGAGAAAATGATGTCCCATGCGTTAGCTTTGTGGCTGGTGTAACACATTACAATAAACAGGGAGGCTTAAGGGGCTTCCCTGGTGGCTCAGACTCTGCCTACAATGCAGAAAACCTGGGTTCGATCCCTGGGTGGGAAAGGTACCCTGGAGAAGGAAATGGCAACCCACTCCTCTATTCTATCCTAGAAAATCCCACGGACAGAGGAGCCTGGTGGGCTACAGTCCATGGAGTCACACAGAGTTGGACATGACTGAGTGACTAAAACTATACTAGGGAGGCTTAAAACCATGGAAATGTATTTTCTTATATATGGAGGCCAGAAGCTCAAAATTAAGGTGTCAACATGGTTCTTCCTGGAGGCCTTGAGGGAGTGTCTGTCTCATGCCTCTCTCCTAGCTTCTGGCAATCTTTGGTGCTCCTTTGCTGAGCACTGAAGAATTGATACTTTTGAACTGTGCTGTTGGAAAAGACTCTTGAGGGTCCCTTGGATTGCAAGGAGATCCAAAAAGTCAGTCCTAAAGGAAATCAGTCCTGAATATTCACTGGAAGTATTGATGCTGAAGCTGAAGCTCCAATACTTTGGCCACCTGATGCGAAGAACTGACTCATTGGAAAAGACCCTGATGCTGGGAAAGATTGGAGGCAGGAAGAGAAGGGGACAACAGAAGATGAGATGGTTGGATGGCATCACCAACTCAATGGACATGAGTTTGGGTAAACTCTAGGAGTTGGTTATGGACAGGGAAGCCTGGTGTGCTGCAGCCCATTGGGTTGCAAAGAGTTGGACATGACTGTGCAACTGAACTGAACTGAATTGTCTTGTAAATGCGTCACTCTAATCTCTGCCTCTGTCTTCACGTAAAATTCTCCTCTGTATATATCCTTCCTTTCTTTTCTTTCATTGGTTTTAGATTCTATTTTAATCCAAGATCCCAAGATCCTTAATTTAATCACATCTGCAAAGACCTATTAATACAAATATCATCACATTCTAAGGTTCTGAGTGAGCATACTCAACCCACTATACTGTGTGATTTTTGGGGTAAGTCAGTAGGTTTATTTATCACACTTTATATTCTAGAGAAGTATAACAAATAAAACAAGCTATGTTATTGGCCTGATTCCTTTTCCATGTTGATTATTTGGGAGATTTTAAGTATTTCAGAGGACCACATGATGTCTATAGTAGGTCTCATAGAATGCTTTTATTGACCTCACTCTTATTTTTGTTTTGTATCCTTGATTTTGTTTACCTTCTTCTCTTTCCTAAGTTTTTAATTTATGCATTTTTTTGCTAGATTCCTAACAGTCATTTTCATACCTTTTCAGAAAAATGCAGAGTATAAATGTGATTTATACTTATTGTGGGCTGATTTATGTCCTCACCTCAATATTCATATTTGAAGTCCTAATCCCCAATACTTCAAAAGGTAACTACAATTGATGATAAGACTTTTAAAGAGATAATTAAATTAAAAAGCAGTTTTAGAGTGGGCCCTTATCCAGTATGACTGGTGTCCTTATAAGAAGTGGGGATCAAAATACGGGCAGAAGGGAAACCATGTGAGGATACAGTGAGAAGACAGTCATCAGCAAGTAGAAAAGAGCGTCCTCAGAAGAAACCAAACCTATTAACACTTTGAGCTTGAATTTCCCTCCTGCAAAACCGTGAGAACATAAATTTCTGTTGTTTGAGTCACCCAGTTGAAGTATTTGCTATGGCAGCCCTAGAAAACCAATACAATGCTTAAATAAGTTTTCTATTAAAATTAGTGCTCAGAACCAATTGAACTGGCTTTAAAGTAAGATCTCAGACTAGTACAGGGTATTTTGTCAAGTGTTTTATATTAGATTATGAGGTACAGTTTGCAGGAAAAAAAAATCACATTAGGTTGAAATAACTATAATTAATGCTAGTTTGGAATGTTTTATGAAAACACCTAACAAAATTGGTAAAAAAAATCATAATAACAAAAAGAAATGAATTATTTCATAATTACATCTTAATGTGCTGTGCTGTGCTCCACTTAGTCGCTCAGTCATGTCCAACTCTTTGCGACCCCTTGGACTGCAGCAAGCCAGGCTTCCCTGTCCATCACCAAATCCCGGAGTTTGCTCAAGTTCATGTCCATCGAGTCGGTGATACTATCCAACCATCTCATCCTCTGCCGTCCCTATCTCCTGCCTTCAATCTTTCCCAGCATCAGGGTTTCTTCCAATGAGTCAGTTCTTCGCATCAGGTGGCCAAAGTATTGGAGTTTCAACTTCAGCACCAGTCCTTCCAATGAATGTTCAGGACTGATCTCCTTTAGGATGGACTGGTTGGATCTCCTTGCAGTCCAAGGGGCTCTCAAGAGTCTTCTCCAACACCACAGTGCAAAAGCATCAATTCTGTGGCACTCATGTATATTACATGTTATACCATAGTGACCAGTTTTTAAGATGGTTGCCTGCGACTCTCACCTTCTGGCATTTTCTTTCTGGCATTCTGGTATTTTCTTTTACATTGAATAGAGCTGACTTGGGTCACTAACAGAATATTTGGGGAATGATAGACTGTGATAGAGAATGGCTCCCAAGACTAGAGCATGAGCAAATTACAAATTTTATCCTGCTCTTAGATCACTTTTTCTGGCGAAAGTGATCTGTATCATGAGAACACTCACTTAGCACAGTGGAGAGGTCTATGTGAAGAGGAGATGAAGTCTCATTGACACGATTCCACACTGGTGTAGAATGTGAGTGAATGTGAATGAATCAAGTTGGAAATAGATCCTTCAGCCCCAGACAAGCCTTCAGATGACTACAGTTTCAGCTGACATCTTGTTTACAACTTCGTGAGAGACCATGAGCTAGAGCTGAAACTATTTACCTCAGGTTGGGACTTGAACCCATGTGCTGGGACTCAAACCCACATGGCTGGGACCCACATGGTTGGTTATAAAAGCTAGCCATGCCACATTTTGCAGCCACACTTGCCCTCTGTGATGGCTCACACTCTGTCTGTGTGCTTCTCTCTGAATCTGATAAAAGCCACTTGGCACCTATCACTTTATCTCTCACTGAATTCTTTCTGCAATGAAACATTAAGAGCCTCAGCTTCATTAGGTCCTGAAACCAGATACCACGGGTTTTGGCTGGTTATAATTGCACTTACCATAACATAACAAATAACCCTAGTTAAATATTTCTCTTTGAGATACCTCAGGGGCCCTTTAAAGCATCCCCCAAAGTTAGTTTTTATTCAGATAAGATCATAAGTCACTGGGAGACAATACTTATTCCCTAATCAAAGTTATAAAGATCTCAAAAGAAAATACAAATCATTTACAGGCAAAGAAACACCTCAATCTGTTTGTCAAAAGCAGCGTTTCAAGAATACTTTGGAGGGAGAATCAAACCCAGTTATGTTGAGTGTAGTTATCTATAATTCTGGTTACTGTAACCAAACTCTATCTTACACAGTAATCAGGTGTTTGACCTTGCTTTCTAAGTCTTTTGTCATTTATAGATATTTCTGTACACTGGTGCTGGTACGAAAAACTTCTTTATCATCCAGAAGATCCATAGAAAAGCCAGTTAGATCTAACGAACCAGTTAGAACAGCTCTACATCAGGATGATGGCTATGTAGGGATTTCAGCCCATATGGACTAAAACAAGGAGCTGTCCTGCGGCTGGGCCCTAGATCAGGTATCCAGAGGTCCTTACCCCCTGATAGGCAGGGTCTATGCCTCCACTCAGCCTTGAAGCAATTACAGAAGATGGACCTTCACCCTGCTACCTCGCATAAGAATATGGGAGAAAAATCTCTGAGGGGGGAGGTAGGAGGCGGGAAAGGGACAGGGCACAACTTTTGAAAGGATGACATAGCCCAAGGACACAATATCATTTACCCAACTAAATTTAATTCAATCATAGAAAATCTTGCAAAAACTCGATACCAGATATCAATTTTGTTCTGAATACTTTTCAGATAACATGAGCCTGAAATTCATTCTGGCAGGATTATTTTCTATTTTTGAGTATTTGTATGAGTATTTAATTTCCTTTAAGTCAATTAATTAGAGCTCTTTTAGGAATTAATTTCTGGCAATATCATACCTATAACACACACTTTTCAGACACATATGTACATGCAAACACAGAGGCCTCATAGTTCCTGTTTCAGAATTTCAGCCATGATCTTGAAAACCCAAACCATTTCCCTCAAATAGTTCCTAGATCTGGGGGAGGTTAATTATCATTTTGTATAGATTGAAGTAATCTGAAATGTGGGATTATTTCTTTGAGCAAGTTTTTTTGTTACCTCAGATGCCTTTTCTGTACATGTGGGAAAAACCTTTGCCCGTCACTGAATATGTCTACTTTTATCAGTAAATATTTGTATCCTCTGGACTTGAGCATGTCGGTAAAATCAATTTGCCAGTTCTCCATGCTGTTTTCTTGGGACTGAATGGGTCTAAATAATGGAGGAGGGGGTGGCATTGTTCTAGGATTATTTTGTAAACATGTGTCACATGATTTGGTAATCTGGGCCACTACTGTTTTCATTCCTTTATGCACAACCTTTGTAGTAAATTCCAGAAAGCTTTCCAAAGAGTTTCATATCCATAATGGGTAGTTTCGTATAAAGTCTTGATTACTTTCCATCTTGAGCTTGTGAAATTGTAATCTTTTCATCTAACATACTATCCCCTTTGACGTAGTTACCTGTTTTTAGCCCAGTTTTCTTCCTTGGTTTAGCAGGGTTGTGCCGTTTGTTCTATCAAGCCCAGGTCTTTTAAAACTGCCTGTGTTTATCTGTATGCAAGCACGTTTCTTAGCTTCTTGGTCAGCTTGGTGATTTTCTTTTCCAGTTTCAGACCTGGGAATCTGAGACTGATGTCCCCTACAGTGAACAACAGTTATTTTTTAAGGATCTTGTGTAGTAACCACTGGCTGGACCTCTTTGGCCAGACCTGGAACCTCGATACTCCACATTCCGGTGCTTATTAAGGTTTCTATCTCAACTTCAGATTCAATCTGTCCTTTTCTGTTAAAATCATTTGGCGATGAGGGTGGTTTCTTTGCCCCTCATGAAACACAGTGGCCCCTAACTTAGTTAATATATCTCTCCCCATTAAAGGGATGGGACGGTCAGGCACAAAAAGAAATGGATGTGAAAACAACTGGCCATTAACACCGCACAAAATGGGCTTTAGGAAAGTGTGCCCCTGTTTCTTCCCTGGAAACCTCATTACATATTCCTTATGATTGCTAAGGTTTTCAATCCTTTGGGTTAAGACTGAGAAGATTACACCAGTGTCTATAAGAAATTCTATCAAGCAGCCAGCCACATTAACGATCACCTGAGGATGGACCTTAGTTATGTAGACAGTATTTCTAGGCAGAGCCACTTTTGGCCTTGAGTCCCATTGGTCATCTGATTGCAAAACCATCAATTACCTGAGGGGCTCCTATTGCTCTCTGGTGTCTGGGGCATTCTCTCTGCCAGTGCCCTGACTGCTTGCCAAGGACACATCAACTCCAGTCCTTCCTTCAGTGCCCCTTTGGTCTACACAGGATACACTGGCCTTGTATGGGTACCCATGGGCTGTGCGGTCTGCCAGGACCAGATTGACCCAGAAAGGGTTGCCTTCTAGGGGGTGGTCTTTGAACAGACAAAGCCATTGCAGTCATTTGGGTCTCCTGCACACTTCTCTGGGTGCATTCAGCCTTTTCAGCCATATCCTTATTATTGAAAACCAAATAAGCCAAATTAAGCAAATGATTCATTGGAGTTGAGGACCAGCACTTGCTTTCTGAATTTTCTGCCTGATGTCTGGAGCAGACTGTGCTATAAAATGCATAGCCAATAGGGCCTGTCCCTCAGGTGAGGAGAGATCCAATTTGCATACTTTCTAAAAGTCTCCACTAATCTCCTTGGGAAGATTGCAAGATTTTCATCCTGTCCCTGTTGGACCTCTTTCACCTTTCCATAATTAACAGGTTTTACTGTAAGTTTCTTCATACCTGCTATTAAACAGTTAATCATATGATCCTGGTCTCTCTATCAATAGATTCAGCTGGTAATTCCATTGCAGGTTTCTTTCAGGGACAGCATCATTTCTCACCTGGTGCACTGCATGGTCCTGCTGGGCTGCCAGTTGGTCTGCATGGGCTCTGGCTGCCAGTATTACTTACATCCTGGTTTTCCTTGGAGGTGCAGCAATGGTATAGTAAAATCTGTAAGTCCCCCAGTTCAGTTCAGTTCAGTTACTCAGTTGTGTCCGACTCTTTGCAACCCCATGGACTGCAGCACACCAGGCTTCCCTGTCCATAACCGACTCCTAGAATTTACCCAGATTCATGTCCATTGAGTCGGTGATGCCATCCAACCATCTCATCCTCTGTTGACCTCTTCTCCTGCTTTCAATCTTTCCCAGCATCAGGGTCTTTTCAGATGAGTCAGTTCTTCACATCAAGTGGCCAAAGTATTGGAGTTTCAACTTTAGCATCAGTCCTTCCAATGAATGTTCAGGGCTGATTTCCTTTAGGATGGACTGGTTGGATCTCCTTGCAGTCCAAGGGACTCTCAAGAGTCTTCCCCAACACCACAGTTCAAAAGCATTAAGTCTTTGGCACTCAGCTTTCTTTATAGTCCAACTCTCATATCCATACATGACTACTGGAAAAACCATAGCTTTGACTAGACTTTGTTGGCAAAGTAATATCTCTGCTTTTAATATGCTGTCTAGGTTGGTTGTAGCTTTTCTTCCAAGGAGCAAGTGTCTTTTAATTCCATGGCTGCAGTCACCATCTGCAGTGATTTTGGAGCCCAAGAAAATAAAGTCTGCCACAGTTTCCACTGTTTCCCCATCTATTTTATTTGCCATGCAGTGATGGGACCGGATGCCATGATCTTCTGAATTCTGAGTTTTAAGCCAACTTTTTCACTCTCCTCTTTCACTTTCATCAAGAGGCTCTTAAGTACCTACTCCCACCCCCACCCACCCCCAGATGAGATCAAAAGATCTCACCAGTCAGGTAAATTCTTTTGTAAAAAGTTCAGGATCCTCAGAAAAATTTCCCAACTTGTCCTCTGCCATACTTAGATCAGACATTGAGAAAGGTACATAGACCCTTCTTGTTCCTTGATTTCCATCAGGGACTTCTCTCAGAGACAAAACTGGAGGGGCAGTTGGTTGCTAACATATCATTGACAGTGCTAGCGGAGCTCAGGATGGGCCCCTTGGGCACTCAGGGTGCAAAAAGAGGTTCCTGAATATGGGTGGGACCTCTTTTCATCCCTAGCTGTGTCTTCCCCTGAGGCAATGGTTTCTACCAGTAGTAGCTCTGGCTCCTCCTTGTAAGGGATTTAACCTTTGGATGGCCCCATAGGGTAAGTCAGTTAAAACATCTTTTGTGTCCTTGTCAGAATTATCCTTCTGAGCTACACACACCTTAAATTCCTTTTGGATCTCATTGTCTAAATAGGAGGCCATGAAAACCTGAACAAATGGAAGCTCACTGCATTTAAATTTCCTTCTACAATATAAATCTGATTGCAATATAGTATCATAACACAGGAACCCATTTAGCCGGCCACTTTTCTTGGCTTCCTAGCCCATATTATGGCCAAACATGATTACACAGCCTAACAAGTTTCTTTGTTTTTAATCTCAGTAGTCTGAATCTTTCTCTGTCCTGGAGGATAAAACCCAGGGGGTTATTGGTTGGGAATGATACTACCTGACCCATTTCAGGTCAAACCAGAGATGATGTCTCTAACCCCTGTTCTATCCAATTTTACCCTGAAGTAAAAGCCTACCACACAATTTGGTCAAGATTTGCACTTATGATTTGAGATGCTATCCCTTCCAACGTAGTCTCCCAACTGGTTGTTAGTGTCCAAAAGTTGTCACAAAGAAACGGCAGGAAGATGTCCCCAGTGGTGTTGACGATGAGCTGGAATTGGTCTAGTTATAAGTTAGGAATAAGGGTCAGCACTTGCAAGGGTTAGAGGGAGGGGAATAAAAGCAATCTTCTGGGGCAAACAGAAGAAATAGAGTAGAAATGAACAAGAGCAAAAGAATGTAGGAGAAAAACCTCGGAGTCAAAGAGAACAGTGTAATTCTGCCCTGGACCTGCTGTTGGAGTCCCATAGGCACACTGGGTTGACCCTCTAGTGAAAAATAAGCAGACAATTGCAGAGTGCTTTCCCCAGTATACTCGGCTCACAGTGTCCCAGGGGCCTCTTTAGGACCAAGACCTGACTCTAAACCTTTTCCTTCCTTATCCCCATCCCTTCGCGGTTGCCAGGCGAAACTGTTTACCTCAGATTGGAACTTGAACCCACGTGGCTGGTATCAGATTTTGATACCTAGAAATGGGATGCTACCCAAAACCAGCAAACAAAAAAGGAAAGCAGAAACTAGGAATGAAAGAGAGTAGCTTTAAAACCAGGTATAAACTTTTCAAGGACTTTGAAAATAGTGTTAATGAAAGCCTAAAGCTTCTTGAAAACACTTTTATTAGAAGCTCCATGGCCTTTGAGGAGGCTGCTGGTTAAATTTAAAGGAACATGAGGTAAACATTATTGGAAACATTTAAAAACTCTAAAAAATGGGGAGTCTTCTGTGCTGGCAGAGAGTTCAGCCACCCTGTCCCAGTTGTAATATGAAAGAAGAGAATGTAACTTAAAAATGGATGATCTGGATAAGCAGATTTCCATAAAGAGTGATAAAGCAGCTACCTATTTCCTTCTTGTTGATAAAAGCAAAATGCATGAGAAAAGTGATAAGATAAAGGAAAGAATGTTAAGTAAAAGAAAGACATGACTTGTTGGTTATGAAATTTTTCACTCTGAACAACAATGTTAACAAAAAAAAGAAGTAGCTTCTAGGAAAAGATAAAATCCAGAACACATCTAGGAAAGCATTTTTAAAGTTTTTATTGAAATATAGTTGATTTATGAAAAGTGAAAGTATTATTCATTCAGTTCAGTTCAGTTCAGTTCAGTCACTCAGTCATGTCTGACTCTTTGTGACCCCATGAATCGCAGCATGCCAGGCCTCCCTAACTCCCAGAGTCCACTCAAACCCATGTTCATCGAGTCGGTGATGCCATTCAGCCATCTCATCCTCTGCCGACCCCTTCTCTTCCTGTCCCCAATCCTTCCCAGCATTAGGGTCTTTTCCAAAGAGTCAACTCTTCGCATGAGGTAGCCAAAGCATTGGAGTTTCAGCTTCAACATCAGTCCTTCCAATGAACACCCAGGACTGATCTTTAGGATGG
Organism: Antilocapra americana; assembly: GCA_007570785.1. NCBI lineage: Eukaryota > Metazoa > Chordata > Mammalia > Artiodactyla > Antilocapridae > Antilocapra > Antilocapra americana. The sequence goes on along the minus strand of ML661887.1, from coordinate 4,386,944 downwards.
ACTGGTTGGATCTTCTTGCATTAGTCATTCAGTTGTGTCTTATTCTTTGTGACCCTATGGACTATAGCCCACCAGGCTTCTCTGTTCATGGGTTTCTTCAGGCAAGAATACTAGAGTGGGTTGCCATTCCCTTCTCCAAGGGATCTTCCCAACCCAGGGATTGAACCTAGGTCTCCCTCATTATGGGCAGATTCTTTTCAGTCTGAGCCCCCAGAGATTTATAGTGTATTAATTTCTGCTGTACAGCAAAGTGACTAAGTTATATATATAAATATATTCTTTTTCATATTCTTTTCCTTTATGGTTTATCACAAGATACTGAATTTAGTTCCCTATGCTGTATAGTAGGACTTTTTTGCTTATCCATCCTATGTATCAGAGTTTGCATCTGCTAATCCTAACCAATCTTCCCTCCCCCAAACCCCCTTGGCAACCACAACTCTTTTCTCTATGTCTGTGAGTCTGTTTCTGTTTCACAGATACGTTCATTTGTGTTGTGTTTTAGATTTCATGTACAAGTGATATATGAAAACATGCATTAATAATAAAGTTTGCAGTTATAACTGTAAAAATATTTAAGGCTTCATAGGATTTGAGATAGTATTTTAGAGAACTATTCAGTCAGGCAGTGTCTTCAAAGAAGATCAGCAGTTTCATAAGAAACCAACGTATAGAAAGGCTGATATCTCCTTTATATGTTTTTTGGTTAATGAGTGAACAAAAATAATATTCTTAGAAGACCCACAAAGATTTTAAGAAAAGTGCATTGCTAGAAATACCACCAGCTTACATTGGAAGGGATAGAAATAGTGCAGGAACAAAAATAAGTATTTGAACCTCCACATTTCTACAGGCAGCAGACAAATTGAGGAAAGCACTTAGCTGAAAACATAAGCTTCCTTCCATGGAAAAATGATTCAAAGATGGAACCAAAATCTCTGAAGATTGAGTCAAAAGTCCTAAAGAATTATTCCTAGATAGAAGACAAACTTCTAATTGAGGAATTTCCAATATATGCCAAGCTACATTTCAGAATTCAGTGTATCACTGTGCTTCCTTTACTCTCAGGTTTTGACCTGATGTATCTATTTATAGCAGTTACCCTCTGTCTATAATAACAGTGGTGTGTCAGGATAAAGGCTTTTTCTTTGGTTCAAAGTCATTCTATTGAGAGAAACTGTATGTGAAGAGTTGTATTTAATGAAGTATACCCATAGAGATACAGTTGCCTCTGGAGCCTTTTAGATGTCATTGGTTCACTGCTATAATACTGTACTTCCCAATATGTGTTCTGAAAAGAAGTTCTTTGATATATTCTAAAAAGAAAAGTTTCTTAGTCAAGTAAGTTTGTGCAAAGCTATGTATACTGTCTCTCTTGTAGAGGATTCAGATCATATCAGCACATTAAAGGCTCTGAAACATCTTTCAGTAAACAAGCTAGTTTAATTTTGTTTGAGCCAGCATCTCCCAATATGATTTATTCAAGAGACAATCTTCTCCATTTAGAAAAATTGTACTTTTTAGAGCAGTTTTAAATTTACATTTAAAGAACAATTTTTACATAGAAAGCATAGAAAGTACAGAGTACCCATAACACCTCACCCCTTTTCCATTTTATTAACATATTAAATTATTGCAGTATATTTGCTACAACTGATAGGAGGAGACATCCTTTTCTTCTTCTCCAGTTGAGGGCAAAAACATCTAAATTGTCCCCATTATCATTAAGTATGACATTAGCACAGGATTTGACCAAGCTGAAGGAGTTTCTTCTATTCCCAGTTGACTGAACATTTTTACCATGAATGGGTGTTAGGTTTTTAAAAATGCTTTTTCTGCATCCTTTGATAAGATCATATATATTTTTCTGCAGTCTGTTGATATGATGAAGCTAATTAATTTTCAAATGTTGACTCAACCATACATATCTGGAATAAATCTCACTTGGTATACAGTTCTTTTTATACATAATTGGATTCAACTTGCTAGTAATATTTTTTAAGGATTTTTTTATCTATATTCATGAGAAATATTGGTTTGTATTTTTCCTTCTTAGTAATGATTTTGTATGGTTTTGTTATTAGGGTAATGCTGGCATCATAAAATAAGTTATAGCATGTTCCTTCCACATATATCCTCTGGAAGGGATGGTAGAGAATTGGTATAGTTTCTTCGTCTTCTTATGTAAAAATTCTCTTCAAATTTAACCAGTAAAGTATTTTGCATTTAAATAATTATCTGATTACTATTTTTCCTTTTGTTCCTTATGGATAAGTTCAGTTTAGTTCATTTCAGTCACTCAGCTGTGTCCAACTCTTTACGATCCCGTGAACTGCAGCATGCCAGGCCTCCCTGTCCATCACCAACTCCTGGAGTTTAACCAAACTCATGTCCATTGAGTCGGTGATGCCATCCAGCCATCTCATCACCTGTCATTCCCTTCTCCTCATGCCCTCAATCTTTTCCAGCATCAGGGTCTTTTCAAATGAGTCAGCTCTTTGCATGAGGTGGCCCAAGTATTGGAGTTTCAGCTTCAACATCAGTCCTTCCAATGAACACCCAGGACTGATCTCCTTTAGGGTTGACTGGCTGGATCTCCTTGCAGTCCAAGGGACTCTCAAGAGTCTTTTCCAACATCACAGTTCAAAATATCAATTCTTCGGTGCTCAGCTTTCTTGATAGTCCAATTCTCACATCCATACATGACCACTGGAAAAACCATAGCCTTGACTAGATGGACCTTTGTTGGCAAAGCAATGTCTCTGTTTTTTAATATGCTGCCTAGGTTGATCATAACTTTCCTTCCAAGGAGTAAGTGTCTTTTAATTTCATGGCTGCAATCACCATCTGCAGTGATTTTGGAGCCAAAAAAAATAAAGTCTGACACTGTTTCCACTGTTTCCCCATCTATTTCTCGTGAAGTGATGGGACCGGATGCCATGATCTTAGTTTTCTGGATGTTGAGCTTTAAACCAACTTTTTCACTCTCCTCTTTCACTTTCATCAAGAGGCTCTTTAGTTCTTCTTCCTTTTCTGCATAAGGGTAGTGTCATCTGCATATCTGAGGTTATTGATATTTCTCCTGGCAATCTTGATTCCAGCTTGTGCTTCTTTCAGCCCAGCATTTCTCATGATGTACTCTGCATATAAGTTAAATAAGTAGGGTGACAATATACAGCCTTGATGTACTCCTTTTCCTATTTAGAACCAGCCTGTTGTTCCATGTCCAGTTCTAACTGTTGCTTCCTAACCTGCATACAGATTTCTCAAGAGGCAGGTCAGTTGGTCTGGTATTTCCATCTCTTTAAGAATTTTCCACAGTTTATCGTGATCCACACAATCAAAGGCTTTGGCATAGTCAATAAAGCAGAAATAGATGTTTTTCTGGAACTTATGGATATTTTTATTATTTTGTTTGCACAAAATAAAATGCACAGATTGTTACTATACAGTTTGATGAGTTCTGACAATTGTTTACATCCATAGAACCACCATGTCAGTAAAGATATAGAATATTCCAACTTACTCCAGAAAGATTTCTTGTGCACCTTTCCAATCAATTCGTCTTGCCCATATCTCCCTCATTCCAGGCCATGATTCTTCTAGTTTCTATTATCATAGCTCAGCTTTTCCTCATATTGCTCATTATATAGCTGGAGGTGAACACCATGTATGCATCTCTCTTTTGCATCTCACTTCTTTCCCTCAAAATGATGTTTTTGAGATTCATCCATATTGTTCTGTGTGTCAGTTGCTTATTCTTTGTACTTTATGTATTTTCATCGAGTAAATTTTAGATGTCACATTGTGAAAGTTTAAAGTGTACAGTGTATTACTCCAATGCATTCATATACTGTAGTAGGCTAGCCAAGGTCGTTTTATTTATCACTTTATATAATTACAGTACAATTTTATTGCCTATATTTACTATACTGTGCATTAGCTATCTATGACTTATTTACTGCTCACTAAAAATTTGTACCCTTAAACATTATAACTTGGACTTCAATCCACACCATCCCCTGGTAATCATCATTTTACTTCCTGTTTTTTATAGGTTTAACTTTTATACTTTCCATATAAAAGTGATATCAGACAGTACTTGTCTTTGTCTCATTTATCTTACTTAGCAAAATGTGCTCAAAGTCCATTCATATTGTTGAAAATGGAAGGATATGCTCCTTTCTCATTGCTGACTAATATTCCATCATGTGTACATGCCACATTTTTTTATCCATGTATCTACTGATGGGAATTTGGTTTGTCTTCATGTCTTGGCAATTGTGAATAACACTGCAGTAAACATGGGAGTACATTTATCTCATCAAAATCCTGTTTTCATTTAATGCAAGTATATACCCAGAAGCAGAATTGTTGGAAGACATGGTAGATCTATTTTTAATTTTTTGAGGAATCTCCATATTGTTTTTCATAGTGGGTGGACCAGTTTACATTACTTCCAATAATATGTGAGTTTCACTTCCACTACAGTCTCATCAACACCTGTTCTTTCCTGTCCACTTGGTGATAACCACTCTAACAGGTGTAAACAATTATCTCATTATGATTTTGATTTGTATTTCTCTGATAAGTAGTGATGCTGAGCATCTTTCTACATGTCTCTTGGTCATTTCAAAGTCCTCTTTGGAAAAATATCATTTTAGTTATTCTGCCCACTTTAAAATTTGATTGCTTGCTTTCATGTTATTAAGTTGACTGAGTTATTTATATATTAATTAATTGTTCAACCTATGGCTTGAAACGTTTCTCTCCCACACTATGGGTTGCTTTTTCTTTTTCTCTCTCTTTTTTTTTGGTATTTTTAATTTATTTTTATTTGGAGGATAATTGCTTTACAATATTGTGTTAGTTTCGGCCATAAATAAACATGAATCAGCCATCGGTACACATATGTCCTCTCCCTCTTGAACCATACTCCCACTTTCCATCCCAATCCACCCCTCTAGATTGTCACAGAACACTGACTTTGAGCTCCTTGTGTCATATGGCAAATTCCCACCAGCTATCTGTTTTATATATGGTAATGTATATATTTCAGTGTTGTTTTTCAGTTCTTCCCTACTCTCCTTCCATGACTTTGTCCACAGATCTGTTCTCTATGTCTGTGCCTCCACTGTTGCCCTGTAAATAGGTTCATCAGTACCATCTTTCTAAATCCCATATATTTGTATTAATATATGACATTTGTTTTTCTCTTTCTGACTTCATTCTGGATAATAAGCTCTAGGTTAGTCCACCTCATTAGAACTGACTCAAATGCATTCCTTTTTATGGCTGAGTAATACTCCATTGTACACATGTATTACAACTTCCTTATCCATTCATCTGTTGATGGGCATCTAGGTTGCTTCCACATCCTAGATATTGTAAATAGCGCTACTGTGAACATTGGGGTACAAGTATATCTTTCAATTATGGTTTCCTTAAGGGGTTTCTCTGATAGCCCAGCTGGTAAAGAATCTGTCTGCAATGCAGGAGACCTCAGTTCAATTCCTGGCTCAAGAAGATTCCCTGCAGAAAGGAAAGGCTACCCACTCCAATATTCTTGGCTTCCTTTGTGGCTCACCTGGGAAAGAATCTGCCTGCAGTGCAGATCTGGGTTTGCTCCCTGGGTTGGAAAGATCCCCTGGAGGAAGGAATAGCAACCCACTCCAGTATTCTTGCTTAGGGAATTTCATGGACAGAGGAGCCTGGCAGGCTATAGTCCACGGGGTCGCAAATAGTCAGACATGACTGAGCAACTTTTTTTACCTTCAATGTATTTTTAATCTCAGTTATTGTATTGTTCATCGCTGATTGTCTATTCTTTCATTCTTCTACGTCCTTGTTAACAGTTCTTGCATCTTCTTGATCCATGCCTCCAGTCTATTTATATGTGCTTCCATTTTGTTTTCAACTTTCAGATCATGCTTACTATCATTACTCTGAATTCTTTTTCAGTTAAACTGCCTATTTCCTCTTTATTTGTTTGGTCTTGTGGAGTTTTACCATATTTCTTCATCTGCTGCATGTTTCTCTGTCTTTTCATTTTGTTTAATCTACTGTGTTTGAGGTCTCCTTTCTGCAGGCTGGAAGGTCATTGTTACTCTTAATTTGGAGTCTGCAGACTGTGGGTGAGGTTGAACTAGTGCTCATGAAGTTTCCATGGTTAGAGAAACTTGTGCCTATATTCTGGTGGGTGGAGCTGCATCTTGTCTTTCCGAAGGTCAGTGCCAAGTTCGGTAGTGTGTTTTGGGCTGTCTGTGGGTTTGGTATAACTTTGGTCAGCCTGTCTGCTTGTGTGCAGGGTTGGAGCCCTGTTTTGCTGAAGGGCAGGTGTCGGGTGTCTGGCACTGGAGCTTGCTGGCCTTTGGTGGTGCTTCGTCTTAGTGCTGAGTTGGAGGTCTTTGGGAGCACTTTTGCCAAAGGTTCCACTGGGTCAAGGGTTCTTTGGAGGTTCATAGTCCTGAACTCAGGTCTCCCACCCTCAGGGATTCAAGCCTGACCCCTTACTGTAGCACCAAGACTTCACAGGTCACACAGCACAGAAGACGAAATCCTAAGACTCTTGGTGAAAGCAAAACGCAGTAGCCCAAGACCCCCGAAGAAACTCACCAAAATCCTCCAGTATTTCTAGGAAGGATTTTGCTAGAAATCCTTTGCTCCTGTTGTGGGCAGTGTGGGGCCAGCTCAGGCTTAGATCTGGCCTTACTCTGGCTTGTTATTGCTCCCGAAGTTCTCTGTTGTGCTTAAAGCCCACAGCCTCCAGCTAAATGTGGGATTTAATCTGGTGCACCTTTTGCTTCCACCTTACCAGCTCCTTCCCCAGAGTATACGTTCCTGTCCTAAAATCCTCTATCTGTTTCTTTTTATCTTTATCTTTTCCCCTCCTTTATTCTAAGGCGATTGGCTTTCATTTTTGGAAGTCTGGGGTCTTTTGCCAGCATTCTGAAGGTGTTCTGTAGAAGCTGTTCCACATGCAGATGAATTTTTTTACGTATTTGTGGGGAGGAAGGAGATCTCTCCATTTTATTCCTCTGCCATCTTGGAAGTCCTCCTTGTCTTTTTTTTTTTTATTAATTGTTAGTTTTACTGTGCATTAACTTTTGCGCATGATGTAGTCCTATTTGTTGCTTTTTGCTTTTGTCACCTGTGTTCAACATGTTCAAAAAATCATTGTCAAGACCAATATAAATGAGCTTCTTCCTACATTTTCCTTAGATTTTTATGGTATCAGGTCTATGTTTAATTTTTTGATTCAGTTTCAATCTTTGTGAGTGGTGTCAGATAGAGGGCCAGTTTCATTGCTTTGTATGTGTTTCTCTAGTTTTCACAGAACCGTTTGTTGAAGATACTATCCTTTCTCCACTCAATATTCTTGGCTCCCTTGTCAAATATTAGTCGACTGTGCATACCAGGATTTAATTTTAAGCTTTTTATTCTGTTCCATTGGTCAATGTGTCTACTATTGTGCCAGTACAATGCTGTTTTTATTACTATGGCTATTTAGCATAGTTTGAAATCAGGAAGCTTAACTCCAGCTTTGCTCTTTTCTCTTAGGAATGCTTCAGCTGTCTTTTATCCTTTGGCTATGCTTTAGCTTTTGTGTTGCTGCTGTTCAGTCACTAAGGTGTGTCTGAATCTTTGCGACCCCATGGACTGCAGCATGCCAGGCTCCCTGGTCCTTCACTTTTTAGTTTTTGTGGTTCTCCACAAATTTTAGAATTGTTCCTTCTATTTCCATAAAAATTGCCTTTCATGTTTTGTTGGGAATTCTGTTAAATCTATAAATGACTTTGGGTAGTATGACCATTTTAACAATTTCAATTCTTCCAATCCATGAACAGAAGATGTCTTTTCATTTATTGCCTTTTTCAATTTGTTTTATCAAAATCTTGCAGTTTTCATTGTACAAATCTTTCATTTCCTTGCTTAAGTATTTTATTGCTTTTGATGCTGTTGTGAATGGGATAATTTGGGAGCTTAAATTTTTTTTAATTGATCATTTTAAAAATTTTCAAATGCTTCATCATTATCGTAAAGGAATGTAATTTATTTCATTGTGTTGATTTTGTATCTTGTCATTTTAATAAAATTGTTGACAAATTCCGATAGCTTTTTGACTGACTCTTTGATATTTCCTATATATAAGATCATATCATCAGCAAATTGTGATAACTTCATTTCTTCATTTTCAATTTAGATGACTATTATTTGCCTAATTGCTCTAGCTAGAATTTTCAGTACTACATTGAATAAAAGTGATGAGAGTGGGCATCCTTGTCTTGCTCCTATTCCTAGAGGAAACACTTTTAGTTTTTCTCCAATGAGTATAGTATTATCTGTGATTATGTTGTACAATGATCTCTATTATGTTAAGTTATATTCCTTCTATACCTAATTTGTCAAGGTTTTTTTATCATGAAAGAATGTTAATTTGCCAAATGCTTTTTCTGCATTTAATTAATCATGTAGCTTTTATCTTTCATTTTATTGATGTAATATGTTACATTTATTGATTTGCATGTGTTAAGCTATTCTCACATCTTAGGGGTAAGTCCCACTTGGTCATGGCATAGAATTCTGTTACAGTGTTCTTGAATTTTGCTTGCTGATGTTTTGTTGACAGTTTTTGCATGTATATACATCAGGGATATTGGTCTATAGTTTTCTCATGGCATCCTTATCTGGTTTCGGTATCAAAGTAAGGCTGGTTTTATAGAGGGAGTTTGGAAGTGTTTCCTATTCCTCAAAATTCTGGAAGAATTTGTAAATTATTGGTATTAATTCTTTTCAAATATTTGGTACAGTTATCCACTGAAGCCATCTGGTCTGGATTGCCTCTGTTAGAAGTGTCTTGATTACTAATTCAGTCTCTTGTCATTGGCCTGTCTAAATTTTCTATTTCTCTCTGGGTCAGTCTTGGTAGGCTGTATGTTTCAATAATTTATCTGCTTCTCCTAGACTCTGCAATTTGTTGGCATGTAATTTTCAAAATATTCTCTTATGATTCTATGTATTTCTGTAGTGTAAGTTGTAGTGCCTCTTCTTTCACTTATAATTTTATTTGAGTCCTCTCTTTTTCTTTAAGTCTAGCTATAGTTTTGTCAGTTTTGTTTATCTATATAGTTTTGTCAATCTTTTCCAATTTTTCTCTATTTTATTTACTTCTGTTCTGACATTATCACTTCCCTCCTTCTGCTAACACTGAGCTTACTTTTTTTCTTTTTCTACTTCCTTGATGTGTAAACTTAGGTTGTTTGAGATCTTCCTAATTTATATGTGTATATATATATATATATATAGCTACTAATTTGCCTCTCAGAACTGCTTTTGCTACATCTCACAATAGCTGACATGCTATATTTTTATATTCATTCATTTTGAGGTAACTTTTTGTCTCCCTTTTGATGTCTTCTTTTACTCAACAGATGTGTAGATGTGCGTTGTTCAATTTCTACATATTTGTACATCTCATCTTCATCTTTTTGATTTCTAGTTTCATACCACTGTGGTCAGAGGATAGCTAGTATGATTTCTATCTTAGATCTGTTAATACTTCTTTTCCTATCATATGGTCTATCCTGGAGAATATTTTATGTGCACATGAGAAGAATGTATGCTCTGCTACTATTAGATGTAATGTTCTATGTATGTCATTAACTCCACTTGTTCTAAAATATGGTGCATTTCCAATATTTCCATCTTGGTTTTCTGTCTGGATAATCCATCTATTACTGATGGTGAGTTATTAAAGTTCCCCTACAATTATTGTATTTTTCTCTATTTCTCTCTTAAGATTTGTTATTATTTTAGTTAGCATGATTTTGTGCTTGGGTGTTGGGAGCATTGATATGTATACATAGTCTTTTTTCAGCTGATAGCAATTTATCTCCAGTTACATTCATTTGTGTATAGTAGTTCCATTTTTTACTCTTTCCCTTTTGTATTTTTGGTGTCCCAAATTACCTCTTTTTATACCATGATTTTGTTACCAAGTTGTTGTAGCTATATTTATTTTTAATACTTTTTATGTTGCAATTAAGAGTTTATGCTATTCTAAAAAAGTTAAAGTTTTCATATTATGGCAATTGACTGCCTTAATCAGAGATTTTCATGGCTTTTCTTTTGTTTATTTGTTTGTTTCAACTTAAAGTGTTCCTTTTATATTTCTTGTAAAGCAGGTCTAGTAGTGGTTAACTCTCAGCTTTTGTTTGTGAAAGCCTTTATTTCTCCTTCATATCAGAAAGATAACTTTGTAAGATAAAGTATTCTTGGCTGGTTATTTTTATCTTTCAATATTTTGAATATGTTTTTTCACTCTCTCCTGGCCTATAGAGCTTCTGCTGAGAAATCTGCTGATAGTCTAAGGATTCCCTTGTTGATTACTATCCTTTTACCCTGACAGCTTTTAAGATTGATATCACTGACTTTTGACAGTTTTAATATAATGTGTCTTGGAGAAGGTCTTTTTGTACTAGCATAGTAAAGTGCTAGGTTAGCTTTGTGGATTTGTATATCCTGTTCCTCTCCTATGTTTGGGAAGTTCTAGGCTAGTATTTCTTTAAACAAACTCTCTGCTTACTTCTTCCCCTCTTCTTCTAGAATAATCATCATTCTTACCTTGGCTTTTCTAATGAACTCTGATGACCCTCATAGAGTTTCTTTATATATAAAAAAAAAATCTTAGTTCTATCTCCTTGTTCACCCAAATCACTTCTATATTCCTATCTTCCAATTCACTGATTCTCTCTTTCATCTTATCTGTTCTATGTCCAGTGAATTATAATGCAGTCTTCATCTCATTTGTTGAATTCTTCATCTCCAGAATTTCTGTTTGGCTCTTTTTCAGAATTTAAATCTCTTTGATAAAACACTCCTTCCTCTGATCGATTTTATTCCTCAGAGGATTGTATTGCCTTCTTACTTGTCTTGTAGATTGTTAATTTTCTCCATAACAGCTATTTTGAATTCTTCTTCAGTTAGATCACAGTATTCCTTATTCTTGGATTCAGTTACTGGAAAATTGTCATTTTCTTTTTGTGATGCTGTGTTCCTACGAACTTTATATGGTGTTTGGTGATATATGCGTTCGAAGTAGTGAACACATTTCTTCCTTTGATTCTAATAATTCAACGGGTTGGTAATTAGGGACCTTCTTTTATTTTCCAGAAGGTGGAGCTATAGCACAAGTTTTTGGTTTTTTCTTAGCAGACCTGACTTACCAGCTAAGGTTGGGGGCAAGTGTATACTTAGCAAGTGTTTCCTTGGTTGTGCCCATGGCTTAGTAGGGGGATCCCTAAGGAGGGGGTCCTAGAGGTCAGTGGGTAGTTCATCACAGACAGCAGGAGACATTTTCCTTCGATGCTCTTTGTCCACCTACTTCCCTTTTCTGTCCTTACCCTGAGTCACTGTGGACTCTTCTCAGAGAGACCAATGGGTCCCTCCAGCTGTAAGGTATCTGGCTGAGCAGACATCCACTCCCACGTTCTGTTGATCTCCTCTGCCACAAAGGTATGCTGACCAACTGCTGGGCCTGCTTCTGCCAGCTATGTTACCCACTCCCTTCTCTCTGCAATCTCCTCTTCAATCAGATCCACCTACTTTCACACACACAGATGAATGGCTCTCTCAGGAATCCTCGAATGCTGTGCAGAGGTGTTTCTTTTCTTTTCTTTTTTGCTACGAATGTCTGATTAGTCGTTAATCGATGGGGAAAGAAAAAAAGAATAGCTAATGCCACTGTGATGCTAACCTCATTCCCAAGTCATCTCTTATTATTACTGAGTAGTATTTTTTATTGTTGTTGCTTAGCTGCTAAGTTGTGTCCAATTCTTTTATGACCCTATGGACTGTAGTCCACCAGGCTCCTTTGGGACTTCATGGACTTCAGTCCGTGGGGTTTCCCAGGCAAGAATACTGCAGTGGGTTGCCATTTCCTTCTCCAGGGAGTCTTTCTGACCCAGAGATCGAACCCATGTCTCTTGCACTGTCAGGCAGATTCTTTACCACTGAATCCCCAGGGAAGCTTGAGCATTTGGGTTATTTCCAGTTTGGAGCAATCCTGATGAAAGCTGTAAGGAACATTATTCTTCAAGTATTTTTGTGAACATATATGTTTTCATTGGCAATTATGGGGGGGTGGATTACCTTGAGTGCAAATCTGGGTATTAGGTAGATGTGTGTTGAGGTTTATAAAGGAGTTTTCCAAGATGGTGGCAGCACTTTACTTTCCATTAGCAATGCATGAGCATGCCAGGTGTTTCACATCCTCACCAACATTTGACATTATTCATCTTTTAAAAATTTTATTAACTTCAGTGAAATAAAATCTTATTGTGGTTTAATTTGAATTTCCTGATAATTAATGATGATTATTCATGTACTGCCTTTTGTCTTCTGGCATCTGTGACTTCTGATGAGAATTTGGCTATTATTCTTATATTGTTCCTCTATATAATCTTTTTTTTTTTTTAACCTTTGGCTGCTTTAAGATATTTCTTTATCGGATTTTTAGCCATTTTATCATGATAAGCCTAGTTCTGTTTTTCTCTGTGTTTACCCTGCTTGGCACTCACTCAACTTCCTGGATCAGTGAATTTCTGTTTTTCATCAAATTTGAAGAATTTCAAATATGTCTTTGCCCTATTTTCTTTCTGTCCTCCTTCAGAGATTTCAGTTATACAAAAGTGTGTTTGATGTTGTCTCATAAGGAGTGAGGTTCTTTCCCTTTATTTTTCAAACATTTTTCCTCTTTGTGCTTCAGTTTGAATATCTATTTGTTGTTGTCGTTTAGTCGCTAAGTCGAGTCTGAATCTTTCTAGCCCCATGGACTGCAGCACACCAGGCCTCCTTGTCCCTCACTATTTCCCAGAGTTTGCCCAAATTCACGTCCATTGAGTCCATGATTCTATCCAACCATTTCATCTATTTACCTGAGTTCAAGTCCACTGCTCATGTCTAGTGCAGTTTCTGATCTACTACTAAGCCCATTAATAAAGGTCTGTTTTCTGATATTTTATTTTTAGTTCTAAATTTTATATATTTTTAGAAGTTTCATGTCTATCCTGAGATTCTCTCTCTTAATTCATTATAACTATCTTTTCCTTTTACTAAATCCTTAACATATTTATTATAATTATTGTAAAGTTTTTATCTGTTAATTTCAACCTATCTCATCCATATGTCTCATTCTCTAGACTATACATATTCTCTTGAATTATAGGTCATTTTTCCCATCTTCTTCCCCTGTCTAATAATTTCTGGTTTTTTTCTTTGTTTTATTGAAATATAATTGATTCTCAGCATTATGTAAGCTTAAGGTATGCTGTATAATGATTTGACTTACATACATCAAGAAATGATGTTTACAGTTTAGTAAACTCATTTAGTTCACTAAATTTAGTGATGTTCACAATTTAGTGAACACAGTTTAGTGATTTAATCTTCTCATATGGATACAAAGTTAAAGAAATAGAGAAAAAACATTTTTCCTTGTGATGAGAATGTTAAGGATTTATTCTTTTAACAGCTTTCATATATACAATACAGCAGTATTAATTATATTTATCATGTTGTACATTACATCCTTAGTACTTATTTATATTAAAACTGGGAGCAATAACTTATCATTTTAAATTTAACAATATGTTTTACTGATAAAAACATGCTGGATTTTGTCACTTTATTTTAAAAGTCTTTAATTTAATTTTAGCAAATACCAAACTACTGAAATATTATCTCATATCTATACAGGCTTGACTTTAGTGCTTTATTAGGGAAAGACTTATTTTAATTCTGCCTTTAGTTGCAAAGATACTCGCTTTAGTCTTGGAGTATTGTCCTTACTTCTAAGGCATGGTCCTTCTGGGGTTTTAATGAGAAACCCAAAGTGTTTACTAATTCCTTGTAACTTGCTAGGACTTGAACTCCAGATTCTGTCTCTCCAACACTTTGCCTGCTGACATCTCTTCAGCTGTTTTGCTTTCTGCTGTGCATCCTACTGACTTCTGCTTGGAGTCACACCAAGGACGTTCATAGTTTTATTATCAGTCAAAATTTTGAGAGGAATTTTTATGCAGAGAAATGCTTCTTTCTCCATAGGAGAAGGAGAAAGGAGGTAGTTCCTTTCCAGGATATCACCCCCTTAATTCCCAGCTGCGCTGGAAGCCCAAAATCCAACCTCCAACTTTTGAACCAATAAGGTTAATTCTTTCTGTCCTTTATTATCATGCAAACTAGGCAGTGACCTGGGGGGTGGGAAGTTGTAAAAATTTGATTCTCACCTGATTTGTATCCCATCTTTCAAAGATTGTATCTTCTTAAGTGTCCATTTGCTTTTGTTTGATTTCCAGTGCCTGCCAAGAGACTATTTTTTAGTCTAGAATGTATAGTTGTCATCCGTGTGAAGGTTAGTTCAATACAAACTGTGCTGCCATTACCAGAACTGAAAGTCCTTTAATTACCTATTTGTTATTTAAGACATTCTGTAAATAAATAAATGTGAAGGCTTATTCAAGAGCTACTTCTAACACTCCAATTGTGGTTCCTGGTTTATTTTCTAGCACATGTCTCCATAAACATTACATAACTTCCTCTGAGTCATTTTAAACCATTGAAAAACGTCTCACAATGAAGTGTAAACATAAACCTGTTTTGAAGTAGTGCAGAACCTCATTTAATATGTCATCCTTGGCAGCTCTGAGTTCAATGTATGTATCAGGGAAACGAGCAATTCTCCCATTGACTGGGAAATCTCCAACCACCATATTCCCCTGCAATATCATGTAGCTCATGGAAATCTCTTAGTCACATGCACATGCCCACAGTTTATCATGTACTACAGCGTCATTAAATTTCCACAAAGCACCAGTAGGTTAACTGCTCTTTTCCAGAAAATTCCATTTTCTGCATAACTTTTTTAAAAGCTGAGAAATGAATTTACCGTTTGAAGTTCAGTTGTCCCACAGCTGAAGTTCATGCCATCCAAAGAGAACAAGTAGAAAACATCCAAATTGGGATTGAGAATGTTGAACTTTGTACCTCAGCTGGATTCTGCTTGCCACCCTGGCCACTTTGGATTTTGGAATGTCACTGATGCAGTAAGTTATGAATTTGTGTATCTCCAAGCTAGGAACTATTTTTAGTGTTTACACCTGTTAATGTATTCCATCCTCACAACAGACACATTTTACAGTTGAGAAAGTGGGCACAGAGATATATTTATTTCTCCAAGATCACACTCAAGTGTGATCATACCCAAGTGTGTTATTTCATTCAAGATCAAGGTGCCAAGTGGTGATTTGAACCCATGGTCTGTTTTCCTTTTTATCGACTGGATTCTGCTACTGCTCAGATCCTGATAATACCCTTATCCCACTAGTATTATGCAGAGGGGACAAAGGGCTAATGCCAAGACCTGCCACCTTGGATTTTACACTTTCTTTCTCACTCTTTGTGTGATCATTCTGCCAAACTTCAGCCATGCTTAAGTGTTTCTTTCAGGCTCATTCCCTTCATTTTAAGAGCTGAGGTAGTATGAATCCATCTTCCTTGGAACTGCCAGAATTTGAATGTAATTCAAATATAGCTTCTTAATGTAGTTTATCTAACATATCTCTATTAAGGGTCTTCTCCAGGCCAGGCATTACTTGGGTACTGGAAACAGGAGAAGATGGCTGCTGTCCTTGAGAATCTCAGGGTCTAGAGGGAAAGAAATATATGCAAATATGGATGAACAGATGATAACATTCTGTGGCAGACACATGAGCAAAGAGTTGTGCGGTCACAGAAGAGGGAGAAATTAAACTGCAGCTCATCCTTTTTGGGGAGCTTGTGGAAAGTTCCATAACAAAAATGTTTCATGAACCAAGTCTTGGGGCATGTACAGCAATCGGCTAGGTAGACGGGGGTAGGAAGAACTCTTCACACAGAGGGAACAGCACATTCAAATAACAAGGCAGAAATGAGCACGTCTCCTGAGAGGGAGTGAGAAAGTTAGCATGAGTGCATGTGAAGGGAAGTAGAGGATGGACTCACATTAGCAAGCAGGAGGTAGACTGCGAGGGAGTTGAGTTTGATCATTAAGGAAGCCATGCTATGAGTATCTATAATCATAGAGATATTTCACCAGCTTTATTTCGCCCCAGTCCCTTGACCAGACTCCACATACTCTTCACATCTCAAGCATACACACACACATAATCACAGGCTCATGGTTTGTTCAGACCTCGCCTTCCCTCTAGGATGAGTGTACAGCTTAACAAGAGAGTATGTATTTCTTTAGCCCTATTGGATTAAAGCAAGAAGCTTACTTCAAAAATACTTCACGTAAGGCTAGAAACCATAAAGCTCCTGGAGGAAAATATAGGCAGTACACTCTTTGACATACATCACAGCAAGGTCCTTTTTGACCCACCTTCTAAAAGCAATGGGGATAAAAATAAAATTAAACAAATGGGACTTAATTAAACTTAACCCTTTTGCACAGCAAAGGAAACAATATATAAGATTAAAAGACAGCCCTCAGAATGGGAGAAAATAATCTCAGACGAAACAACTGACAAAGAACAGTCTCCAAAATATCCAAACAACTCAATACCAGAAAAACAAACAACCCAATTAAAAAATGGGCAGAAAACCTAAACAGACATTTCCCCAAAGAAGACATACAGATGACCAAGAAACTCATGCAAAGGTATTCTACCTCACTCATTATTAGAGAATGCAAAATTAGAACCACAATGAGTTGTTGCCTCACACAGGTCAGAATGGCCATCATTTAAAAAAATCTATAAACAATAAATGCTGGAGAGGAAGTGAAGAAAATGGACCCCTCTTGTACTGCTGGTGATAACATAAATTGATACAACCACTATGGAGATTCCTTAAAAAACTAGGAATAGAACCACCATATGACCCAGCAATCCCACTATTGAGCATATACCCTGAGAAAACCAAACCTGAAAGAGACACATGCGCCGCAGCGTTTGTCGCAATGCTTTTTACAGTAAGAGTCAGACACGACTGAGCGACTGAACTGAACTGAGGACTTGGAAGCAGCCTAGATGTCCATCAGTGGATGTGTGGATACAGAAGTTGTGGTCCATATACACAACAGAATGTTACTCAACTTTAAAAACTAATCCATTTGAGATAGTCTTAATGAGGTGAATGAACCTAGAGCCTATTGCACAGAGTGAAGTAAGTCAGAAAGAGAAAGACAAATAATGTATATTAACACATGTGTATGGAATCCAGAAAGATAGTATTGATGAGGCTGTTTTCAGGGTGGTAATGGAGACGCAGACATAGAGAAGAGACCTGGGGCCACAGTGTGGGAGGGAGATGGTGGGACAAACTGACAGAGTAGCTTGGACACAGATACAGTACCATATGTAAAACAGATGGCCAGTGGGAATTTGCTGTAGGACCTAAGGAGCTCAGCCCAGGGCTCCGTGGCAACCTGGAGGGGTGGGATGAGGCGGGAGATGGGAGGGAGGTCTAAGAGGGAAGGGACATGTGGCTTCCTCTGGTTGATTCATGTTGACATATGGCAGAAGCCAACACAATATTGTAAAGCAAGTATCTTGCAACAAAAAATTTAAAAATATGCTTCTTAATTTTACTGCCCATCCAAAACAGGTTTGCCAAGGATCTCAGGGAGAGACCAAAATGGACAAAAACCGAAAAGCCTTAGAGAAATATTGTTCATTATTTTCCTTTCCCCTTCTCTTTGACCACCCTACTCCCATCTTCCTAGCAGAAAAAAAGGGAAGAATCTTTTTAGAATGTGAGATTAGGCTTATGCTAAATACTCTGTGGCTCATGCTTCTTCAATCTCGGCATAATTCATCTCTGTGTTTCATTCAACGTTTATTTCTGCTAAGTAATAGGGTGTCAGTTTCAGCTAGCTATTGTCTTTTTTCTTCATGCTATTTTTAAAACCATCTGCCCTTTGCGGCAACGGAAAGGCTGAACTGGGCCTTTTGACTTCTCTACCTTCCCAGATGTGTAGCTTCAGATTAAACAGAGGTCCAGAATAAATGTTGTTATAGGCTCCCTCTTCAAGTCTCATCCCTTTTTTTCCAGAAGCTAATAAATTCTGAGTGTTGCCACAGCCACTACTGAAGTCAGTCTCTGAAAAAAGACCTGGTGTGCCTGATTTCTCGCTTGACTACTGTAATCACAGAGGAGAAAAATAAAATGAGGACAGAAAGGGCAGTTCCTGACTCATTCCATCTCTTCTGTTTCTTTCTAACTAATGTCTCTTCTTTCCCTCCTTTCCCTCTTCCTGTCCTTTTCTTCCTTCCTTCTTTCCATCCTTTCTTCCTTCCTTCCTCCTGTCTCCCCTCATTTTCTAATTCTCTTCCTCTTTCTTGTCTTTTGCTCCAATCTCTTCTATTCCCATTTAAAAGTTATTTTATTGCATTTCCAAACACTGTTTATTTATTTAAAGATAAACTGAGTGTTCACAGTGTACCAAGCTCTGTAGTTAGGACTGGTTTCAAAACACATCAGCACACACACACAAACACAAACATGGAGTAGGAGGAAACTAGGGAAGCTTCCAGGGAAGTAATATGACAGTCACTAAGGATGTCAACTTGAAAGGAGTTTGATGCTCTATGTCTCTCTGTGGTAGATTTGACATGATTTCAGGTTAACTCTATGAGCAGAAATTTCGGCTTCCCAGGTGAGTCAGTGGTAAAGAATATGCCTGCAATGCAGGAGATATAGCCTTAATCCCTGGGTTGGGAGGGTCCCCCAGAGGAGGAAATGGCAACCCACTCTGGTATTCTTTCCTGGGAAATACCATGTACAGAGGAGTCTGGCGGGCTACAGTTCGTGAAGTCTTGAGAGTTGAACGTGACTTAGCAGCTAAACATCAGCAACCATGAGATGTCTATAGCTTTCTAACTGCAAATTCTGTTATTTCATCCTCTCTGCATCTCAATTTGAACTTTGTTTAAAGAATAGTAAATTAGAATTGTGCCTAAGAGGTGTATTGTCTCTAAATTCTAAGATCTTTCTTTTCTAAATTTAATACATTTTTTGTACTGTGCTAAATCTCTTCAGTCATGTGTGATCTTTGCAACTCTGTAGCCTGCCAGGCTGCTCTTTCTACTTTTTTTTAAACTAACTCTCTGTGTTTTCCAACATGTATATGAGAAACTTCTCTAACTTTAGTAACAAAGTTATTTTCTGATTATAAACCAATAGTGAATATTTTTATTGTGAAATGATAGAAAAATGCATTTTACCCCTCTTTGAAAATTTAGTTCTGATACTGGTGAATGAGTGAAAGTCGCTCAGTCGTGTCCGACTCTTTGCGACCCCATGGGCTATACAGTCCATAGAATTTTCCAGGCCAGAATACTGGAGTGGGTAGCCTTTCACTTTTTCAGGGGATCTTCCCAACCCAGGGATCAAACCCAGGTCTCCTGCATGGCAGGCAGATTTGTTACCAGCTAGGCCACAAGGGAAGCCCAGTTCTTATACTACTTAAATGTAATCTGTGTAAAATATTTTATTTAGATTGTTTCCATGTCTTGACTACTGTAAATAGTGTTGCAGTGAACAGTGGGGTACATGTGTCTTTTTGAATTGTGGTTTTCTCAGGGTATACAACACATTAAAAGGATCATACACCATGATCAAGTGGGATTTATCCCAGGGATGCAAGCATTCTTAAATATATGAAGATCAATCAATGTGATACACCATATTAACAAACTGAAATATACCATGTTAACAAAATGACATTTGTCTAGAGTTTGACACTGAAAAGCTCTAGAGGGCTGGGGTCATGTGGGGGAGTGGAGGGAGGCTCAAGAGAGAAGGATTATATATATATATATATATATATATATATATATATATATATATATATATAAATATATAAAATTATGGCTGATCTGTTGTCATTTGACAGAAACCAACACAACACTATAAAGTAATTATCCTCCAATTAAAAAAGGAAAAAGAAGGGGAAAAAAAACACCAATTAACTTAAGGTTACAACTTGCCTAGCTTCAATCAGGATATTTTCAAATAAAAGATTTGTGTCCAAAAAATAAATAAAGTATTATGGAGTGGCCTCTATGTGATGGGTGCTTTCTAGGCTCCGAGGTTTCTGTGGAGAACAAGGCAACCGTGGTTCATATCGTTATAGCTTTGTGCTCTGGTGGAGCTGGGTATGGTGGTCATTGAGGAAGAAGGTTAAAATTGGTTGTTGATGTGTTTTATGATGATGGGCATCTTTCCATGCCAACAAGTTAAGCTAGTTTATCATTTTTAATAGCTGTGTAATTGTCCATAGAATAATTGTTCCAATAATCATAAAAAAAAAGAATCATAACATTTATTGAGTGCTCATTGCATTCCTGACACTGTGCTGAGTTATTTCTGTGGTTTATCTTACTAAAGCTTCACTCATAGCCATCGACAGCTAGGTTATATTATTTTCCCTATTTTACAGGTTAAAAAAAGCAACAGGCTTATGCAAGTATAAGATCTTGATTAAGTTCTCACAGCTAGACAGAGCTAAAATGTAAACTGGGTCTTCTGACTTCAGAGCCTATCCTTCTAACTTTGCTGTGAATGTTCCATAATTCAGTTATAAAAATGCTTTTGAATGAACAGGCTATTTCTAGTCTTCGTCGCACAGAGTTGGACACGACTGAAGCGACTTAGCAGCAGCAGCAGCACTTGTAAATAATGTGGCAATGAATATCTGTGTGTACATTACTGTATAAATTTGTGCTGGAATTTTTAAATTAAATTGGAATTGAAATTTTTGAATTGAATTGATACTTTTGGTTTAAAAGAATAAATATAATTTTTATACACATTGTCAAATCATTCCTCTCAAAGTAACAGTCGAGTCTTGAGAGTTCAAATAGCCAAATTACCTTTTAAAACAACCATTTTTGAGAATTTTAAATTATTTTTTAAGTAATATAGGTTTACTTAGACTGTAATAGTCATGATTAATTAGACAATAAATGTAAAATGCACAAAAGCAATTAACAAATGCTACTTATCACCATTGTCGGAGCAAATCAAAAGCTGTTATTCTCATTATATTCATTATACTCCAGGGACTGGACTTGTTGCAACCAAAGCTCAATAACTTTGGATGCTAACTGTTAGAGCCAGCTCTATTGTCCATTGTCATTCATATTCGAAATATTTCAAAAGTTCAGATTTTAAACAGGAACATTCATGAACCACCTTCCTAAGGAGGGTTGCTTGCTCCAATACATTCAGCAGAACGACTGGGTCACGTGTGGATTAATTGGGAGTGGCTTATCTTGTTCTGCTCTGTTCATATTCCCTGTGACTACAGCCTCTGGGTTTTGTCCTTTTCTTATTGCAACTTGAAGGGAATTTTGTAACTCCAACTTGCAATGAATCATTGGACAGTAATAGTGAAACTTCCCATGTAAAGCTAATAAACATCTCTGAAGTCTGCAAAGCTAAGAACAGCCACCTTTTTACTCATTCCATGATCACTATTGTATAAGCCACCTAAGCTACAGGAAGGAGAAATGGGGTCTGGAAGTTCTTTTACAACAACTATATAAGCTTATTTACTATTAGTACTGGAAGGCATCTGAATCAGTATTCATTCCTTTGAAACCTTTAAGTTGAGAAAAGCAAGTTAAGTTCCCACTCGGCGTTGAATTTTTTAAATGAACATTAATTTTTTCAAAATGTATTATTTATTTAAATATTTAAAATTAATATTTTATTGAAGCTGTCTATTTGATATTTACCTTTGAACTTCAGATATCTCTTTCATGAAAGATCAACAATCTATAAAAGTGCTAACATCCATAAAAGTGCAAGTGAAAGTTGCTCAGTCATGTCCAACTCTGCAATCCCATGGGCTAAACAGTCCATGGAATTCTCCAGGCCAGAATACTGGAGTGGGTAGCCTTTTCCTTGTCCAGGCATCTTCCCAACCCAGGGATTGAACCCAGGTCTCCTGCATTGAAGGCAGGTTCTTTACCAGCTGAGCCACAAGGGAAGCCCCAACATTCATAACACAGAGATGATAAAGTGTAGAAAGCTTATGGGCATCAAGGAGAAGAGAATGGCTTTAGAGAAAGGTAGATCTACCTTAGTGAGGAAATGCTTATCCCCTACAATTAAAGGGAAAGGCAAGGCAGGGAGCCTACGGCCAAAAGCAGAGAAAGGCTTGAAAAGGAACCTATCTACTCATAATGGCACTGTTTACAATGGCCAAGGCATGGACGCAACCTAAGTGTCCATCAACAGATAAATGGGTAAAGATGTGGCACATATGTGCTGTGGACTATTGCTCAGTCCTTTGCAACAACAAGGATGGACCTAGAGACTGTCACATTAAGTGAAGTGAGTCGGACAAAGACATGCTATGTGACATCGCTTTTATTTGAAAATTTTAACATAGCACAAATTAACATATTTACAAAACAGAAACAGACTTCAGATATCAGAGAAAAGAAAAAGTATACTTCCTAAAAGGGAAAGTGGGGGAAGAGATATATTAGAAGTATGGGATTAACAGACGCATACTACCACATATAAAGCAAACAACAAGGATTTACTATATAGCACAAGGAAAACTATATTCAGTATCTTGTTATATACCAAAATGGAAAGGAATTTTAAAAAATAATATAGCTATATATAAGTCTGTATATATGTCTAACAAAATTATTTTGCTGTACACCTGAAACTAACACAGTATTGAAATCATCTATATTTCAATTAAAAAGAAAAAAAAAATAAGCCTGTCTAAACGTCTGGAGTATTTTTTGCTGTCATTCATGACCCTCTTTGACCTTCTCTCTCCCTCTTCTTACGGCCCCAACTCAGTGATCTGACTGTTTCACATCTCAACAAGTTATTTTACTGTTATGTAGAGACAGCCTTAATTAAAGTTTGCATGTGGTGAGTGAGAAAGAGAAGGGCATTTAAATTCATTGAGTCAAGACCTGTTAGGAAAAAAAAGAGTGTCAGAATGACACAAGGAAAAGAAGGGAGGTGCAAAAAGCCGTTTGGTTTGATCTCTGTTAACTCAGGCCAGGGGAGCTGTGATGCCGAGGCCCGAGGGGGTGAGCTAAGGACAGGCTTTCTGCCTTGTCTCTCAATGTGTTCGGTTTTATTAGTTTAGGCCAGGCAGCTGCTAACATTATTTTAGTATCTATTTTGTGAGTGATTATGTTGTATGCATGGGCAGGGGGTCAGGCGGGTCAAGTCTTTCTGCTCCAGACCATCTCTGCATGAGCCTTTTGCCTTCAGATCTCGCTGAAACTTGCCACCTGTAAAAGCAGACAACCTAATGGGAAAAAGAGCAACACTTAAAATGCTGTTTTTTCTCCACCGGGCTCGAGTGTAAAGAACGTTGTAAAAATATTTCAACTGGATTTTTTGTTTTGGTTGTGTTAACTCTTTGTTTGACCGTCGTCACCATTTCCCCACAAAATTTACTTTTGGTAACCAGAGATGTTTTGGAGAAACTGAATATTATGTCTGCAAGCAGAGAGAAGCAGTCAGAGAAATCCAAAGGGAGGCTCACTAAGGCTCTAATTGCTTAAGCTCATCTGTTGTATCACACAAAGACAACAACTTTGGAAAATTAACAGTCTATCTTTTAGTGCCTCACTTTCATTCCTATTCAAATGAAACATCCATGAAACTTGAACCAGCTCCAAACACAATATTTATGATAGTCAACACTCAAGAGAAGAAAGGAAGTAGTCTAGATTTTAATCCTAATTTCTTGTTCACCTGCCTATGTGACCCTGGGCTCATCTTTATGCCTCAGTCACTCAGTTTAGTTTTTCAAAGTGCCTACTTGCCAAACTTTCGGGAGACTGAACTCATTTGTTCACTATTACTGAGAGCTGTTAGATTATTTGACAGGAATGATGGGCCCAAGATGAGGTAAGGGGGCAGCAGTAGAGATGGCTCACAAACCTCCACTCTCTAAACCTTGGTTTGTCCAGCAGTCTTCACTGTAACCAGTAGGCGCTCAAGACTGGTGCAGAACCATCGGGTCAGGTCAGTTCAGCTCAGTCGTGTCCAAATCTTTGCGACCCCATAGACCGCAGCATGCCAAGCCTCCCTGTCTATCACCCGGAGTTTACCCAAACTCATGTCCATTAGGCCGGTGATGCCATCCAACCATTTCATCCTCTGTTGTCCCCTTCTCTTCCCACCCTCAATCTTTCCCAGCATCAGAGTCTTTTCCAATGAGTTGGTTCTTTGCATCAGGTGGCCAAAGTATTGGAGCTTCAACTTCAGCATCAGTCCTTCCAATGAACACTCAGGACTGATCTCCTTTAGAATGGACTTGTTGGATCTCCTTGCAGCTCAAGGGACTCTGAAGAGTCTTCTCCAACACCACAGTTCAAAAGCATCAATTCTTCGGCACTCAGCATGGGGTGGGGATGCACCTTTAGTAAGAAGAGCCATTGGCTTTACTTCTTTTTAGATTGGATGTGGGCCTTGATGCTCTGAAACGGCTCCATCGAACCTCTTTGCAAGGCTCTCTGGATGTTTCTTGCTTTAATCACTCAACAATGCCTGTCAGACATCAATTCTTCATGCATTTTGCTGAGGTGCTCTAGTGCCCTATACCAAATCCCCGCCCTCATGAACCTTCTACCCAGTGAAGAGGATGCGTGTTCAACAGTTCAATAAGTGAATATATACCATGTGAAGGAAAGCTTAGGAAGATAAGAAAATGGGAAAGTGTGTCACCCCTGATCGGAAAGAGTAAGCAGAGACTTGGATTAAGCAGAAGACTGAGCCAGGCAGATCCATGGGGAGGAGCATTCCAGGTGAGGGAACACACTCAAAGACCCTAAGGTGGGAAGTGTTCGGACTGGGATCTGCTTTCCAATGTGTAATGTGTCCAGTGTCTCACCGTGAGGGAGAGCAGACTGAGTGCGGGGGACCAAGGAGGGGGGAGGTTGGGGAGCTACATAGGAGCCAGCTGGTGGTGGGGGGGTGCGGGCGGGGCTCTGGACAAGTGACACGCTGTATTGGGTTTAGAGTGAGACGGGGGACTGTTTGATCACAGATGTGTTATGGTTGATCTGACTTTGTCTTGATCTGACTACTTGATGCTCTTTAGAGACTGGATGGAAGGAGTCAAGAGAGTTCGTTCAGAGTGTAATTCAGTGGAACGGATGAATAATAACAGTGATGCAGACTAGGATGCTAATACCAAAAGTGGTGAAAAATGGTCTGATACGGCTGGCTTTTCAAACGTGGAGGTGAAAGGACTGATGATGGCTTGGGCGTGGGATACAAGAGAGGGAAGTTGAGAATGAAGGCTGAGGGGTAGGTGCCGTTACAGAGAATGGGTGTGCCGTTACAGAGAAAGAGCATCACAAACAAGGTCGGGCAGTGAGCTCCGGGGCTTCAGAGGTTGGCGGAAAAACCTAAAGCTGTATTTCAGCTGTGACTTACAGGAGTAAGTCTGAAAAGTAGGGTGCCTGCTTTTTAAGGTGAAGATAATTTATAGCGGATAAAGGTTTAAAGATGGTCTCATATGGGCCAGAGATGAAATGGTATGTTTTATAGGGAAGAAGCCACATCTAAGCTGTGACTCTTGGACAGGACAATGTCACCATGAGGCAGATACCTGCTTTTGGCCAATGTAGTCAATACTGACCACTGGACCGCAAAGACTAGTAGGTCAGGATAGCAGTGGGCCTCTGGTTAAAGTCCTTGGTGTCTGGGGTCTCAGATGCTGTTCTAATAGCAGCTTGATCAGAGGTGAGACAGGCCGACCTGATGCCCAAATCTGGAGGTCCTACCCCAGGAACACCTGATTGCTCTCTCCACAGAAAAGCGGCAGTGGGCACTAGTAGGTCTTCTTGAAAAGTAGTGGGACAAAAGGGGCCTAAAAGCCCAGAGTAGGCAGTACCCAGGAGTTGGGTGGTCCATAACCAAATCACCACACAGGGGATTTGCAGGTAGAAGTGTTCCACCATGGAATGAAACTGGCAGGAGACTGTGTTAGTTGCTCAGTCGTGTACAACTTTTTGCAACCCCATAGACTGTAGGCCACCAGGCTCCTCTGTCCATGGGATTTCCCAGGCAAGAATACTGGAGTGGGGTGTCATTCCCTTTTCCAAAGGATCTTCCCGACCCAGGGACCTAACCTGGGTCACCTGCCTTGCAGGCAGACTCTACCATTTGAGCTACCCAGGAAGCCCAAAGGATGGAAGGTTAAAGGATGCTAATTTCTTCCTTTGTTCTTCCCTCCCTTTCTTGCTTTTCTTTCCCCCATTCTTCCTTCTCTCCCTCTATCCCCTCATCTCTTGCATTAAGCACTTTTGCTTTTAGCAAACACTTGTGCAATGCCTGCTAGATACCTGTCACTCTGCTAGGTCTGGAGGACACCTAGACAAAGTATGGGCTTGAGAGTTGCCAAGAATGGGACACAATTGGGAGCCTGAACAACAACTTTCCTGAAGCAAATGATTCAGTGGAGGCTATTTCTCTCCTGGGTCCGTGGAACAGGCAAAAGAGTTGGGAGCGGGGGCCACACAGGTTACCTGACCACACACGTATCTGGAGTCCATTTCAGTGTAAAATACGAACCATCCTGCTCTAGGATCTCTTTGTTCTTTCATGCTTCCACTCAGTGAATGACAGGCCTTCCTTCTCCGCAGGTTTATTCCAAGTCTTCTTATGCACACCATTCTCAGCCTCCATTTTTATAGTGGAAGAAATCGACCCATCATATGAAAGGACATGATTATTGGCTTCATGCCTTATAAGAACATCTTCAGCTTGTTTTTGTTGAAGGTAGTATTTTTATTGACATCCTAGATGGGAAAAAATTAGTGGTTAAAAAAATGGATTCTGAAACCAGACAGATATAGGTTGAATCTAGGTTCTGGTTTTTAACCTCTGTGTGATCTTGGACAATTAACTTAGACTTTCTCAATGCCAATATCCTCACCTGTAAAACAGAAACAATAACTACTCCTAACTCATGGTGTTGTCAGAGTTATCAAATAAGATGGGGTAGATGAAATGTTGGGTACATAATTAACACTCAATGAACAGCTCCTCTGAGTTACGAAATACCAAATCCACAAAGGCAGGGGTTTCCCGTGCCTCTGTATCTCTTAACTCTCCACATGTGTATTTAATATCCGTTGCCCAGTAAACTTGTTATGTGTGCCCAAATTATCTTATAATTCTCCTCACAGAATAACCACTAAGGGAAAAAGATGCAAGATGAAACCAGGGGATTCACTATAAACATGTGATTAGCAGCCAAATGCAAATTGATCTCAATTACAGGGATCTGATAAGAAACAGCGATTTGCGGAACACTGTGATCATTACCTAGTCTCAGGACGACAACCACTCAATGCAAATAGAGTTACTTAAGGACAAAGATCCTTAAAATTTTCACTGGAAGCTTAAAAATATTTTGTATTGCACATTTTGTTAATGCTGAGCTAAAAATGTGTGTGTTAGTCACTCAGTCATGTCCAGCTCTTTGCGACCCCATGGACTGTAGCCCACCAGGCTCCTCTGTCCATAGGATTCTTCAGCCAAGAATACTGGAGTGGGTGGCCATTTCCTTCACCAGGGGATCTTCCTCACCCAGGGATTGAAACCAGGTCTCCCACATTACAGGCAGATTCTTCACCATCTGAGACACCAAGGAAGCCCCAATAAATTTCTTAACATATACCAGTTCCAACTGATGGGTAGCAGCTTCTGGGAGAGCTGTGATGAAGACCCTCTGAGCTTTCACACGGGATCCATGGTAAATAATGCGGGGACCCATGAGCAGCATCTGGCATGGGCATAGGCATGGGGAATGCTGGTACAAATGCTCTGCAGTTGTTCCTAGTGTATACTCTGCTAACCTGGAGACATTTCCAGTTTTAGTGATGCTAAAATGAAACAGAGGTATCTTTGTTTCAATACTTAAACTCCGATTAAAGTTTAGTTGTCTTTTTTTTTTATTAGTTTGTTGTCTTTTTTTTTTAAGGGGAAGGTTGTTTTTGCATAGATTTATTCCTTTAATGGGCTTCCCTGATAGCTCAGTTGATAAAGAATCTGCCTACAATGAAGGAGACCCCGGTTCAATTCCTGAGTCAGGAAGATCTGCTGGAGAAGGGATAGGCTACCCACTCCAGTATTCTTGAGCTTCCCTTGTAGTTCAACCGGAAAGCATCTGCCTGCAATGTGGGAGATCTGGGTTCAATCCCTGGGTTGAGAAGATCCCCTGGAGAAAGGGATGGCTACCCACTCCAGTATTCTGGCCTGGAGAATTCCATGGACTATATAGTCCATGGGGTCACAGAGAGCTGGACACTACTGAGTGACTTTCACTTTCATCCCTTTAGTAGAAAGAACCTTGAAATCTGTGTTCTGATATAATCTAGATTAATTTAATTCAGAAAGAACTATAAGTTCACTTGTAAGTACATTTGAGACATGTACAGAAGGGGCAAAGTAACTATAAAGGATAATTACTCTAAATGAGAGGGTGAACTGGTAATCCAATGGAGAGAAACTTGAAATGAAGTGGAGTAAATATTGAAATAATTGAAAAGAACATACTCAATATGGAGACCAAAAAACAGAGCTCAGCTCAGAGTTACATGTATTTTAGGGAAGAAATTAGAACAATTAGGGGGCGTGCATGCTAAGTCACTTCAGTCATGTCTGACTCTTTGGGACCCTATGGACTGTAGCCCACCAGGCTCCTCTGTCCATGGGATTCTCCAGGAAAGAATACTGGACTGGGTTGCCATGCCCTCCTCCAGGAGATCTTCCCAACTCAGGGATCAAGCCCATGTCTCCTGTGACTCCTGCATTGCCGGTGAATTCTTTACCTCTCAGCCACTGGGGAAGCCTACAATTAGGAGGAAGTCATAGTAAAAAATTCCACAACAGAGAAACTTCTTAAAATTGAAATGAAAAGAAAAAAATTCAAATCTCTAAGTCAAAGTATATTGCTTTGGGGGAAAAATGCTAATTTTAATGTTGGTTAGGTGCAGAATCATGATTTTTTAAAAATTTTTATATGGATGAGCCAGTGAACAAATAACAAATATCCCATTAAATAAATCATTCAAGGTAGAATTATTAAAGCACTTGAACAAACAATTGATTTTTACAAGAAAAAAGAACTCATTGCAAATGTCAAATAAAATCAAACAGTAATTTTTTCTAAAATGTTTTAAATTTAATTTTCCTATTGAAAATTTACCATAAGCTGGATACCCACTTGATTGGGATATTATCAAATGAATTGTGTGTATGTGTATCAGTGTATCAGTCGCTCAGTCGTGTCCGACTCTGTGACTCCATGGACTGTAGCCCACCAGGCTCTTCTATCCAAGGGATTCTTCAGGCAAGAGTACTGGAGTGGGTTGCTGTTTTTAGGGTCAAAATCTCTTCTATTTCGGAGAATTTGTATCAATATAAATGATGATAAAACATAAAATAAAATGATGATACTGGGTTCCTACACATTGATTGAGTGCTGTCTTATACCAACGTCTACACTAACTACTCCCCACATTTATTTCTTTTACAGTTAGTCAGTCAAATTAGTGCTAAATCTCTGTTTTGAGTTGAGGGCCTGAGGGCTTTGAGAAATTAAGAGTCAGGATTCAAACTTAAATTTGATTCTGAAGCTTTAGTTTTAACCTAATAGCATTATCCTATCTTTCCAGCTGAAATCCCTGAAGCCAAGAAGGACGCCCCCTGGTGGATGAACCACAGGCAAACCAGGATGGTTATCCTTTAGGAAGGGCCTTATTGGGTCTCCTCATTGAAACCAACTTCTGCCAGCAGTGAACTAACACATCTGCATGGTCAGTTGGGGTCGGGGAACATATTGAAGAGCTCTTAGAAAAAGAAACACTCTTTACCTGCAAGTTTATTGAGGGTATTGCTATACTGAGCAGCCCTACTTCTTTATTTTCCCTGGGTTCACTCACTGATACGAGAGGACGAGAGAATGTCTTTAAAGCTCCCAGGTACACAGAACTCTCCAGGCAATAGAAGAAAACTCGCGCTGGAGTCATCCATTTAAAACTCATTTAGGAATTTATTTCCTGCTAAATCCACCTTTTCCATGCCATGGAAGAATTGAGTTAACTCTCACTCAGTCTCTTTGGTGTTTTATCTTCTCAAATTGTACTGGATCTGCAGATTTACAAAATTGCAGTGTGATATCCGTTTAATCCTGTGATTTACACACGTGCTTTTATTGTCAGTACCAGACACAGCGATCTTTTAATTTGCTAGAACATGTAGCTCAATAAAATACAATGGCATCTTAGATGGAGATTTTCTTAAATTGTGTTGACTGGGAGAGGAAAAGATATGGGTAAATACTTTTATATACAGTTTTAATAACATTCAACTTTCTGTAAGTTACCCCACCCCCACCTTGATTTCACAGTGGCTTTGGAAAGAATTTAAATCTGATACCAAATCATGGTATTAGATTTCCGAAGTCCCCAAATTCACCTTTAAATTCCTTTCATCCTTCTCCGCTGGATTATGACTTTCATCCAAGAGTTCCCTCACTGCGTCGTGGTCCCAGAATCAAGAAAATTCTTCTTTACCTTGAACTGATCTTTTGGTCAGTAAAATACAATTTGCTTGGATGTTCTTCTCCAATCATTCTGTTATGATTAGTTTGAAATGGGAAGGACCACTCTTCATTTGGACTACCAGAGACATTCTCTTTAAAAAATAATAATAATAAAGAAAACAAACAAAATGTAAGAAATAATGGGGGCTCTTGCCCCAGGCCTGTGTTCATAGGCTACAAAGACCAGCACTGAAAACTGGGGCTGATGGTTAGTTGTAGAACAAATAGTCTGTCAGTTTTGCTTAAGATATTGCCAAAGAATTGATTTCAATATTTTTTAATGTAATTTTGGCTTTTTAAAGACACAGTTCTGGTGATATTTTCTGAGAGTTTGAAGCATTTGCTCAGAGTCAACTGAGTGTATTACCAGCAAGTTACACAAAAAGTTCCTTCAACAAATATTTACTGAACTTTCACTATTCATCAGGATATGCTAAACCCTGGGGAATATACTGATGAAGGGGGACCCACCTTATACTATGATGAGCACTTCTGTGGAACTTTCACATAACGTGCTGTGTTATGCTTTATAGAGCAAGGAAAAACTAGGTCTTTTTCATAAATGCCAGAACAGTTTAATACACCTGATTTATAGCAAAGAGGTGGCTATTATCTTGGTGGGCTCTGATGTTAAAGTAACAAATTAATGAATACAAATGAGAATAAAAATAAGCTTCAAGGAAACTCCCACTGATATGCAGAAGAGGAGAAAAATCGAGATGTAGCAAATACAACTTCAAGTAACAGCAACAAAGGAACACCACATTTTCTGCTCCTGTGCTCGCACTCATATATATGGGCATTTTTTAATGTTGGGAAGCTCATTTCAAATGGCATCCTGTAGTCATGCAGTGAAGATGATCAGGAAAGACAGGCAGTTTTCCAGTTTCCTACTCCCGCTTCTGCTCAGCAGCACCTCTGACCACATCCAACTCAGGCGAGTCCATCCCCTCTCTGATTAAGACCAAGTGCCCATGTACAAATCTTTCCTGGAGTAGGAAGTCCCTTAAAAGACTCATCTTTCAAAGGCTTGCCGAGCACACAAAGTAAGCAAGCAGGTTGATTGGATTAGTAAGGTTGAAATTAAGCAAATTAGTTCCCAACTCTTCAGAGTAGCTACCCAAGATGTCAACAAAGCAAAGATCAGTGTCAATAATATTAAAGCAAGGCTAGCGCGGTACTCACTATAACACCTATAACACGAATAATCCAGTGGCATAGAGAAAATTGCTTCTAAGTGCCTGAATTCTAAAGGTCTCCAAGAAAGGAAATGATTTTTCATTTTTCTGGGTATTCCGGATGGGGAACTTGGAAAAATATTACCATTAAATACTATTAATAAGAACATAGATAATGATGACAACAATGGTTTCCTCTCTCTGGTGCAGGATCAAGTGGAGAAATACACCCAAGTGTTTGCTTTGCTTACTTCATCAGTCCTATGTATTTCCTTCCACTCACATTTTTGCTGTAAGCTAACAGGTATTCTATACAAGAAATAATTCTTACTCAAAAAGTATGTAATTCCATCCATAAAGAAGCCCAGCTCCCTGAAGAAGCCTGGGTTTCCCGATGGTTGAGATGTACTGATGACACCTCAGATTGTACCCCCTCTCTTGATTGAAAGCAGAAGGACCTCCCCTCCTGCCTGGCCTCCTCACTTATGAACAGTGTCGATCCATTTCCTGTTCCCCTCTGTTAATTCATACCAGGACAGACACAAGATCAGAATGAGGGACCTTGCATTTCGGCACCTCCTTGGAGCAGTATTGATGGGAATAAGTGTTTGCAGACTGTAGGTTCCTGTTCAGGCTACCAGAGGGTGACTTTTCAATTCTTAGTTAACCAGTTCCATCCCAGAAAATAGCCACTGTACACCAGCTCTGTTCATTGTTAGGGTTGTTTTATTTCCCTGTTTGAAGTAATGACTACCTAACCATTATCACTCCCAATTTATGATGAAACAAAAAGCACCTCATCTGGCTTTCAAATGGGATGCAATTGTTCCTTTGTTCTGCTGAAATCAATCAGAATCTTGCCCAAATGGTGGTGGTGGAGGAGAGTTTCAGGTTACTATAAGGAATGTGTTTCCAGGGATGCTAGCTCTGAAATAAAAAATGTGATAATCATTACATGGAGAACCAATAATTATAAGCATTTCCTTTCAAACTCACAGAGAAAAAAGTGCAAGGAACTTATCAACCTCAGGAAAAAACAGAATCACTGAATTTCTATCTGTTATATTAAGATACCAGGTTGGGGACTATAGTCACACTTCCTTTGAATGCTGCTGTATTTTAACATCATTGTAACCTTGATTGGATCTGCCACACTGTTTTGTTGAAAGTAATGCTAAATTTTGGGGTAGGAAATGGCAACCCACTCCAGTATCCTTGCCTGGAAAATTCCATGGACAGAGGAGTCTGACGAGCTACAGTCCATAGGGTCTCAAAGAGTTGGACTAAGTGACTGAACGTGCCTGCGATGTTGAATTTGTCAAGAATTTTTTTTTTCTTAAAGTGACACACTCCTCAGCAGAAACAGCTGAAATTATTTGTCAAAAATACAATGTTTTATTTTGTTTGTCAAGTATATTCTAACTGGTAAGAGACCACTGATTTGCGTTTTAGGGAAAAGTCAAGATTCTGTAGAAAATAGAATCTCTGAAGGCAATTGCAGACATCGGTATGTGTATGATAGTATATATTATGCAATCTGTGCTTAGAAAGGGCACGCCTGCTGCTTCAGAGGCAAATATTTCAAAACTTAGTAGTTTCACTTCCCACTTTGCATTCTTATCTTCTTCACTAAATCAAAGCAAACGGCCTCAAAGGTCAGGCACTTTCACCTGCTCAACTCAAAAAAGGTTTTCTTCTGCTTACTTATACTCACAATGTTATTTTAAAAACACAAGTGAATTGATCTTGAAGGCTATTTGTCTATCAAGTTGTGCTTGGTAGCTCGGTCATGTCCAACTCTTTGGGACCTCATGGACTATAGCCTTCCAGGCTCCTCAGTCTACAAGATTTTCCAGGCAAGAATACTGGAGTAGGTCGCCAACTCCTTCTCCAGGGGATCTTCTTGATCCAGGGATCAAACCTGCATCTCTTACATCTCCTGCATTGGCAAGCAGGTTTGTTTTTTTTACCACTAGTGTCACCTAGGAAACTACTCTAACTCTGGTAGAATCTACCCTCAGACTTTACTTCCTGCATCTCTGTTCAAGTCCAAAATCATTAACCAAGCAAAATGGATCAGGCTGGTAGGCCTGGGTTGCTAGAGCTGGAGGTGATAGCAGAACATCTAAGGCTGCTTGCAGACCAATTAACCTCCACTGCTGTCTCCGGGCTGTTTTCACCAAAGGTTCAAATTCTGCATTAAATCTTTAAAACTCCACGTGATTCTGCACTAGAGAAACCCAGGACATTGTTTCAGGCACTCATTAAAATTCATACCTACTTTTTTCTACATACTTTTATCCTCCTCCTTGACTAAATATGGGCTTCCTGGTGGCTCAGACAGTAAAGAATCTGCCTGCAACGTGGGAGACCCAGGTTCAATCCTTGGGTCAGGAAGATCCTCTGGAGAAGGAAATGGCAACCCACTCCAGTATTCTTGGCTAGAGAACCTCATGAACAGAGGAACCTGGCGGGCTACTGTTCATGGGGTCTCATGACTGTGAGACTAACACTTTCAATTTCATTTTCGCTTTGACTAAACACAGATGAAGCCTGCACATCCACACCTAGAGGGAGAAGGGAAGTGAACTAATGTTTACTAAATGTTTTCTGTGTGAACTTGGCCCTTTGAGAGCTATCTCATGTTATTATGTTATCAGGAAAAACTCAAAAAATAGGTGTTTTTAATCCCCATTTTAAAGCTATGAAAATAAAGATTAGAGAAAGAAAGCAATGCTTTTCAGGCCATTTGTTAGTGGCAAAGCAGGAATTCACATTCAACTCTGTCCAATGTCAAAGACACAATTGGCCTCTGCATCTAGCAGCCCCCCAATTCACAGCTTCCACAGGGCAAAGGTTATGCAATGGAAGAGGCCTAGATAACATCCAGTAGAGCCCAGAGTTTTGGCCTGAGGAGTTTGAGGCTTAAGTGACTCATCTAAGGCTAGCAGACTTAAGACACGATGTAGTTGACCTTGCCATGGTGACTAATGGATAGTACTATTTAAGGACGAAGCTGGTTTTAAGAAATGTGTCATGTTAACCCCAAGTGTGATTGCTGACTGTGCTTTTTTGAATATTACTGCCACCAAAATTTCTAAATTTTGTATATATATGCAAATCTATATATATAGAGAGAGATTTATTTTTCCTTAATAAATGTACTCAATAGCTAATAATCAATGAGAATTTCCATAACACTCCATAGTTAAGCCCTGAACTTTTGAAAACGAAGAATGTGCCTGTAGTAACAGTCTCCTCTAAAATCTGGTCTTGAGGATAATGATTTATGGGGCATTTATGTAGCAATCCACTTGACTTTATGAAGAGTCTATAAAGCTTCTTTACTTGTTTCTTCCTGAAACTTTTTTACAGACATTGTTTGATTTTATTCCCCAAAAGAATCCATGAGGAAAGAACTGTGACAAGACAGACTTGGGGATTTCATACCATTTTCGTGGATTTAAAAGTTCTTTTTTTAACTTGATAAAATAAAGTGGAACCTAGTAAAAGTAAGAGAGTAGGTGAAAATATGCTTTGGGCAGAGGGAGGAGGGGAGAGATGGACATCAGATCTATGTTGATATTTGCATAAGAATTTGCACATAGAACTGGACCCCAGATTAATTTCTGGCAAATATTGGAATTTAGTAAATTTTTGAAAGGAGAATGTGAAGCGGAAGTGTTAGTCACTCAGTCATGTCTGATTCTTTGCGACCCCATGAGCCGGCCAGGCTCCTCTGTCTGTGGGCTTTACCGGGCAAGAATACTGAAGTGGGTAGCCTTTCCCTTCTCCAGTGTATCTTCCTGACTCAGGGATCGAACCTAGGTCTCCTGCACTGCAGGCAGATTCCTTACCATCTGAGCCACAAGGGAATTCCTATGTAAGGAGAGCCCAGTGCCCAGTGGAGATGAATTATGGCTCAGTAAGCAAGAGGCAGGCAGTTGGGACAGAAAGAACGTTTATAGCAACATACCATAAAATCTTTAGCTTCAGAAAAATCATACACCTTGGAAGCTCACACCAGGGTCTCTGGGGACCCTTCAGATGCACACATGCCTAGAGTGCCCCCTGTTGTCTCCCAGGAATATTAGGGAGCTTCAGGAAACCCAGGCCTGTTAGAGTTTTTGGTTATTTGCCCACAAAGGTACAAGTTTGTGGTAAAGTAAAAGTCCATGAGTTTCTAGAATTTGTTGGTTTATTCGTTCCACTGTGAAGTATTATACTTTGAAGAATCTTCAGTGATTCTAATAACAATTTTCCTGTTTCAGCTGGAGAGAGGGAGGCTTGAAAAGGGGAAGTATCTCGCTTAAGAGCATGTAGAGTTAGTGACAGACCTTGGTCTTGAACCCAGGACTCTAAGTATAGTGCCACTTCTTAACCTTAATCAGCCAGCCTTTTAACCTTTAGTTTTTCCTCCTTTACCCTGTTTAAGGGTGGATGATAAACCTGTGAAACAGGCTCATGGAATGCTTAAGTAGAAGGAACCTTGTAGATAGTATCTGATATGCCCAAATTTCACTGCTAGGAAACTGATGCCTGAGTGACTTTCCAAGGCCACATAAGGTGAAGGATAAACCAGAACTCCAAATTCAAGCACTTTCCATCAAAACTGTTAAGGGAAAATAAGAAGAGGTAAAATGCACTCATTCCTCATTTAAAAATGAGGTTCTCTACTCCACTTGCCTATGTACACTACCCACCCTGCCCCTTCATTCTTGATTCTTAGGCTCTTGAGCCCAGGCCATGCCACTGAAAAGTCAAATGGGAATTGAAGCTTGGAAACCAAGGGATGATGGCTTGGAACACTAGGATGAGGATTGGTGGGGTACAGAGTGGGGACAGCCGCTATCATCTGGGACAGGATGACAATGTTGTGGGTATGGATGCTGTGCTAAAGGTTGGCACCCAAGCAGGAATCATATCAGACCGTTGCCCCAGATGATATTAGATCACTTCTCTCTGCTGTTGCACAAAGTGTGGCAGGGAAGCAAAACGATCAGTCTTGGTTGCCCCAAATAAACGCCCAAGCAATGATGGCGCCTCACTGTGGGCTGAAGCACACCTTGGGTCTTAATTCATCAGCACAAACAATCATTACTTATTTTCTTATACTAGGTGGTAGGGCCAGTGTCTCTGTAGAGCTGGCACTTCCTAAAGAGGCTGAAAAAAGAAATGGAGAGGACTGAGATTTCAGAGGGCTTGTCGTGTTCCAGGTACCAGCCTAGGTGTTTCCTGTGCATTACTCCTTTTAATCTTCACTTTTCTTCCATCAGGTGGTGCCATTAGCCTGATTATACAGATGAGGAAACTGGTACTCAGTGGGGTAAATTTACCTTGTCCCCATAGTCCCACAGTTACATTTGATGCAAAGCTCATATATGAATCCAGTCCTTCCAAAATCTAAATCATTTCTTTTCCTTACAATCAAGGTAAGTAGATACTGAGTCAGTAAACTAGCACGGCCTATTTGATCCTCACACAGTCTCTGCCTCCTACCGTGTTCCTCATCCCTGGCTTCTGACCGTTGATTGAGTTATAGACGCTGTGACTACCTAGACAGAGGAAATTGTGCTCATCTGTTTCTGTACTGCTTATCTGGGCTCTAATGTATGGTTTTTCCAACTGTATAGCTCAGATTGTCCTCCACTTCATCCAGTCCTCCCTTACCTGGCTGACCTTGAGCCAGTCTCTTTGGCGTATGTGTTAGTCACTCAGCCATGTCCAACTCTTTGCCATCCCACAGACTGTATCCTGCCAGGCTCCTCTGTCCATGGAATGCTCCAGACAAGAATACTGGAGTAGGTTGCCATTCTGTTCTCCAGTGGCTCTTCCCGATCCAGGGATTGAATCCAGGTCTCCTGCATTCCAGGCAGATTCTTTACCAACTGAGCTACCAGGGAAGTCCTTACCTGGCTGACTTTGAACCAGTCTCTTTTACTGAATGGACAAAAACCCAGAGGGTCCTCAACTCCCCAGTTGTTGGCCCACCCACAAAGCAGGGGGCAGTGGGAATGGGCAATGAGTGGCCCTGGACCAATTTGAAGGGGAAGCCAGAAGCTGACAGTCACTCCAGTGGACAAGCCTGATACACAGGGTGCCACAGGTCCAAAGGCCACTGTGGACACTAGCTAAATGCCTTGGGTAAAACGCTGGCCACCTATGCCTCCCATGAGCTCTGTAACATGGGCATAATGATATCTGCTTTTCAGTGCTGTCCTGCAATTAGGTGAGATAATGACAGCAAACTACAAAGCACGCACAGTAGGGATTCAGTAAGTGAGCACTCCTTCCCCTTATGCTCCTGGCAGGCAGAGGCAATTAACCGACAAGGTAGGTTTTTTCTTTTTTTTGTAGGTCATAAAGATGATCCAAATCTATTTTCTGCATGTTTTGTTTTCCTTCCGGGGCTCTCCGGAGATGTCTGTAATGGACAGAGATTAGATGCACAAGCCCTTTTTGTTCCAGAGGGTCTGTGCGGACAGTTTACTGTGGAAGCAGGTCCCAGACCCTGGGTTTCTCATGTGAGCCTCAGAATGCCCGTATTACAATAGAAAAGCCACTTGAGAAATTGGAGCTGCCTGAGTCGCGAGTAGGTTCCCCTGCTCATTTCCATCCCTATGCCTTTTACTAAAAGTGATACAGGCAGGTGGAAATCAGGCAAGGCCTGCCCTAGAAGTAACCAAAGATGCCTGCACACCTCCAGGGCTCACTCGGCCTATTCTTCCCCGGGATGCCAAACGCAGTCAGGTGTGAGGCCTGGGCTTGTAGGGAACCCAAATATTTTCTTGGAAAGTAATCTCAGTTTATTAAGAGTTCCTTGTCTCAATTCAGGGTATAGATTTTTGAATGCGTTTGCTGACAGATTGACCCGGACTATGTTTTCCCCTTATTCAGGGAGCGATCGATCTTTATCAAAAGGATTTGTTGACTGATGGGCTTTCACGGTTCTAATGGGCTGTTTGATACTTTTAAGAGACATATGCCCCTTTGTGTAATGAAATTATCTGATAAAAGAGGGAATGAAGCTGAGGTTTTCAGAAGCATCTCCGTCCTTGGCTGCCTTGCTGACTGCCAGGGAATTTTGTTTTTATTTGCCTGAGATGGAAACCTTACAACCCTTAGTGAAACTGTTTTTGAATATTCAGGTTTCTAGACCATATACTGTGTTTCTAGGCCTAAGGGCCTGAACTAAACCAAGATTGTGTTTCCTTCAGGTAAGTACTTCCAGACACTCTATCTTCTGTCTTTACAATCCTCTTCTCTTCGTTACTGTACTATGTAACCCTAGACACGCATTATATTCCACATAAAAAGCCATTTCTGTAGCATCTTGTCATCGTTTCATCGACACCGCTTTGAAGCCGTGTTGAGTTCTGAACTCAGAGCCTAACAGCAGTGGCTCAAGTGCCCTGCGCCGTATTATTTACCCAGATGGGGTTAATTGTTGAATAAAAGAATGGTCCCTTTCAGTTTACCTTTTCGCAATATCTCTCATACTGGTTATGGAAGACAGGGAAGTCTATGATAAATATCAAACTTTCTAATCAGAAACGAGTCCAGTTGTATTTGAAATCTTGAACTTAATCCAGAATCAGGAAATGTAGCCACTTGTGTTACTGTTGCTGAAAGAAGAAAATGACCTTTTTATTGTAGCTTACATTCACTATTGTACTTGGAGCTATGGGGATGGGAGGAAGCAAATGTAAGGGCTCAGGGAGATTTTTCCTTTTCACAGGAAGGGTACAGCTTGATGTGCTGGAACCATCATTTCCTTATATATTCAAGAGATTGTTTTCCTAAAGTGAAGATTTCACTGAATCCTCAAAAAAAAAAAAATAATAATAGTTTACCTAAAACGATAAACCATATCCTCCAGGCTTCTTGTTTCTTTGTGGCTAAATGACTTTTACTGCTGGCTTTATTGATTGATGGATGGATAATATGCAATGAGGAAATTTCAACACATCTTAAGTATATAGGTGAACAATTTTTTTATATACATGTCTATACCTATAAAGGGCTTTCCGGGTGGTGCTAGTGGTAAAGAACCCGGCTGCCAATGCAGGAGATGTAAGAGACACAGGTTTGATCCTTGGGTCAGGAAGATTCCCTGGAAAAGGGCATGGGAACCCACTCCAGTATTCCTGCCTGGAGAATCAGATGGACAAAGAATACTGATGGGCTGCAGTCCATGGGGTTGCAGAGTCAGAAACAACTGAAGTGACTCAGCACATACATGTACCCATAAAATTATTGTCTAGATCAGAACATTTCTATTAGCCCAAAGGGTTTCTCTATCTTCTCCCAGTCAGTGCACTCAAAGGCAGCCACTCTTCTCATTTCTATTACCATGGACAAATTTTGTCCATCTTGGTAATGTACACATTTTTTCTGACTGGCTTTTATTAAAACTTAGAATATATATATAGATATTCTTCATCCAGATTGTCGCATGTGTCATAATACTAGCTTTTTGGACATATCATTTTGGAGAATAATAGTTGACGTGCAATAGATTTTCTAAAGAGGTTGTTTTAAAAGTTTATTTTATTGAAGTGTGGTTGATTTGCAGTGTTGTGTTAGCCTCTGCAGTAAAACCAAGCGGTTCAGTTGCACGTATGCATACACTCTTTCATATTATTTTTCTGATATGGTTTATTACAGGATAGTGAATATAGTTCCCTGTGCTATAAGGCAAGACACTTGTTTTTAATGAAAGTTATCGGTTTTGTCATGGTAATATCATAAAGGGGTTCAGGGAGGCTTTTACAGGCATGCATGTTCATATCTAAAATTTAAATCTAAATCTCTTTAGAGGAGAGATAGAAAGAAAGAGAGGGAGAGGGTGAGAGATAAAGAGGGAGAGAAGGAAAAAAAGGAGAGAGTCCCTTTCTCATGGCACTACGGTCTTGTTGGCAGGACAATAAAAACACAAAGGTAAATGAGTAAGTAAATTAATGAACAGACTTCACTTCAGATAGTGATCAATGCTAAAGCAGCACATAGAGAAAGGTAATGGGGAAAGGGTAGCAGTGGATTTGGAACTATTTTTGGCAGGTGCCTAGAGGAGACTACTCCAAGGACGTCAGGAGCAGAGAGTCGGGAGGATGAGCTGGGTGTGCAAAGACCTAGAGCAAGTGTGTTCTAGGCCAAGGCATGGCAGGTGCAAGAGGCCGAGGCAGAAACAGGCTCGTCTGGTTCAAGGGACAGAAAAAAGGTCAGTGTGGCCAGATCCTGGTAGAAGGAGACAGTGATGGAGATCAGGGCAGGTTCTGTAGATCCGAGTAGGGGACACAGCACATTTTAATGTTGGATGTGATGGGATGCCCTTGGAGGGTTTTAAACAAGGGTAATGACATGATATGGTTCTGTTACAAAAGTTCACGTTGGCTGCTATGTGGAGAATGAATAATATAGGGAGGAGAATGGAAATAGGGAGACCAGTTGGGAGCCTGTTATTGAAAGATGACTTTGACTTACACCTGGATAGTAGCAGTGATTAAGGAAAGGAATGGTAGGTTACATCATGGTTTATTATTATTTTGGGAGACAGGAAAGCCAAGAGGATTAGCTAATGAATTGGATGTAAGGTAGGAGAGACACAGTGGTTATGGTTTCAGTTGTTAGCCAAAGCAAGTGAGTCAAAGATGGGACTGTTAAACACAATGGAAAACACTGGAAGAGTAACAGTTTGGGAAGGAAATACTCCAGAGTTCTGTTCTGGCTGTGTTAAGACCCAGATGCCTATTAGATTTACACTTCAAGGCATTAAGGAAATGGTTGGATATATTCATGTGCAGCTCAAGGGAGAAGTCAAGCCTAGAGACAGAAATTTTGGAGTCATCAATGTAAAAGCAAAGATTAAAATACATAGGCTTGGATAGGATGATTTAAGAAGTGCTTAAAGAAAGACCAGATTGAGTCCTAGTCCTAGGGCAAAATCCTTCCTTTCATCTGTATCACCATCATCTTTGTCTTCACTACCATGAAAATAACATGAAATAACATGAAAATAATTATCATCACCATCAACAATTATTGAGTGTAAAATTTTCTCAGTATAATTGTGTTAAGTAAAGGAGAAATAGAGGAAAATGAGAAAGGAGTTTCTGCTTTTAGAAGGAAAGGGGAGACAGTGAAAAGTTAGGATAATAAGGGCTATGACGATGGTTAGCCCAGGGGATAGTGAAAGTAATAGATTCAGAAGGCCAGATAGACTTTGAAGGAGAGGTGATAACTGAACATTTGAATCGAATGTTTGGATCCAGTGTAGTGTGATCCATGGCAAAAGACCTTTGCAGGTAA
Organism: Antilocapra americana; assembly: GCA_007570785.1. Classification (NCBI taxonomy): domain Eukaryota; kingdom Metazoa; phylum Chordata; class Mammalia; order Artiodactyla; family Antilocapridae; genus Antilocapra; species Antilocapra americana. The sequence continues at coordinate 4,344,809 of ML661887.1, read as the reverse complement.
AGAGCAGCATTTACAAACCCAAGAGACACAGAAGGGCAGGGAATTATACTGAAGCTGAAAGCAGTTCTGAGTGAAGCTGCTGCTGCTGCTGCTGCTGCTAAGTCACTTCAGTCGTGTCCAACTCTGTGTGACCCACAGACGGCAGCCCACCAGGCTCCCCCGTCCCTGGGATTCTCCAGGCAAGAACGCTGGAGTGGGTTGCCGTTTCCTTCTCCAGTGCATGAAAGTGAAAGTGAAGTCGCTCAGTCGTGTCCGACTCTTCGAGACCCCATGGACTGCAGCCCACCAGGCTCCTCCATCCATGGGATTTTCCAGGCAAGAGGACCGGAGGGGGGTGGCATTGCCTTCTCCATCTGAGTGAAGCGATATGGTAGAAGGTGAAGTTAGGAAGTAGTAGTAGCTGGATCATCACACCTGTATACCCCATGTTGAGAACACTGAAATTCTGTCCTGAAGGTGAAGGAAAAGGGGCAAATGGTAGGACAAGAAGGATTTTAAACCTGAACAGGATCTGAAGATGGAGAGAACAGAATTCAAATCCTGCCTCCATTACTGAGTAACGTGGTGACATTGGAGCTGTTGCTTAGCCTCACTAAGCCTTAGTTTTCATATCTGTTAGATGTGTGAAACAATACGTGTTGTTACTAGAAATGAAGATAAGAAGTATACAGCACTTTTACTGAATGGAGAAAAGTAAATGTCCTTGATTATTTTTGCTGTTACCCTAACTATTATTATTACTATTATTCTTCTTAGTATAGGAATATAATTTTTTTAAAAGTTTCTTTTTTAGTGGAGAGTTTAAAGAATGCCAGAAATTATGATGTTGTGCATGTGTGTGCTCAGTTGTTCCATCATGTTCGACTCTTTGCGACCCCTTGGAATGTAGCCCATCAGGCTCCTCTGTCCATGACATTTTCCAGGCAAGAACGCTGGTGTGAGTTGCCATTCTTTACCCCAGGGGATCTTCACAACCCAGAGATTGAACCCATGTCTCCTGTGTCTCCTGCATCTTTACCACTGCATCACCTGGGAAGCCCCAAATTATGATATTACTGTGGATAAAAATGATGAGCCTCTGGTGGTGGGCAGGAGATGACAGGAGTTAGAGGATTTGCTAGATGGGCCAATGGAGGAGTGGGGGAGAAAGGGCAGGCTCTAAAATGGCTCTGAGGCTTCGAGCCAGGCAGTTAGGTGGGTGACAGTGTGGTTCTCTGAAACTGGAAATATTGAAGAATCAGCACATTTTATGGGGAAGGGGCAATTTTGTTTGTAGATATATTTTTTGAAAAGGCCCATGAAGGCTTCTTTGTGGGCCTGGAGCTCAACAGAAAGCTTGCAGATACAAATTTGTGTGGGTAAGATGGGGTGAGAGTTTAGAACCAGAGGATCACCGAAATGTAGGGAAAGGAACCAGAAGTGTCAGGATGGAGGTTCAGAGGAAGACAGTTCCGGGAGAACCCAGAGGCAGCTTGGAGGTGTTTTCCTCATCCGTTTGCCCAATGAGATGCTCTCACACACTGGGCTTCCAAGCGCTTGCCACTTATCAGAGGAAAAGATGTCTACTCCTTTTCCCTTCCCTTAAGCGTGATCCGTTCAAGTTTAGACTGGAAAAAGCTAAACTCTGGCAAACCAGGTAAAGCAATCAGCCTTCTTCCAACTTCCCTTTCAATCCTGCTCTATTTCTGGCCTCTGCATCCCTCTCAGGTCCCATCTACACAGGACCGAGGAATTAGAGATCAAAATCTGACAGTGACATTATAGATTATTTAAAAGAACTCTCAACTTCCTTATATGAAAGGTAAGGAAACTGAACCTCAGGGAGGGCTAGATGCTCCCTCAACTGATACTTTAACTGAGCACAATTAGAGGTACTTTCTAGAGGATCTCAGCAGTGCAGCTGCCCTAATGTATTTGGTGCCGATGACTTAAAATGAAAGTCCTGGACGTGTTAGCATCTGACTCAGATTCAAACCTTGCCACACCTAATTCTAACAGTGGTCACCTAGACTCAAGAGGCAAAAAGTGGGACAGAAATGAAAGAGATGAGGCCTCTCTCCAAATGAATGCATTGTTAAACTAAAAATTGGGGATGAGTTATATAGAATAGGGAGCATAAGGAGGAGAATTGTGATTTCCTTCTCAAGGTCATTCTTAGAGGAAGGTGGTCCTGCAAAGGCCCTGGGTGCAATGTTGAACAAGGAAAAGGGAAAACCACACGTGGTTTATGTTGCTTCTGCGATCTACAGTTAAGAGATTGTGCCACGTAGCATTGAGGGGCTTCCTTTTGGGAGATGAGCCAGGAAAGCGGCAGGTGGCCTTAAAGACCTCATATATTAGCAGATCTGTGGACTATTCTAGACTTTACTCTTTTTTTTTAAGACATTAGTTCTTTTAGCAGAGATGGTTAGTTGCTCACTCCAAATCTATTCTCCTTAGAAACATAACACTGGCTTTTAACTGGACATATTCTTGCATAATCATAAGATATAATGGGTATAAGTAGAAGCAAAGTCTTCCTAATGGGAAAGACATTCATACTTTTTTCTGCTTTCTCCATCCAACTATCTTCATTGTGGACATGCTGGTCCTAGTCCTGGCAGCTATCTTGGTCCATGAAAATGAGAACCACAGAGAAGCCCCTCATCCCAGCCCTGGGCTTTTCACTTCTGAGCACCTCTAACAAAAGTGAGAAATAAACTTCTACCCACGTTAAACTGTATTTTTTGTTCTTTTAATGCAATCTAACTGAATTCTTACTGATGGACTTATTTTCTTTTACTGGGTTTTTGAGCACATATGAGAGCAAAATCCATTGGTGGGCCTAACTTGAAGAACATGACCAAGAAGTAATATTTAATATGATAAGTTTGTGACATAAAAAAAAAAGATTACCTTAAATTTGTAGAGTGATATAAATTTCACAAAGCACTCTTCTTACCTTATTCTTAACTCTTTACTTTCAAGCTGAATTCTTTGAAATTGGACTTTTAAAAAATAGCCAAAGTATACACTGGACTTCCCAGGTGGCTCAATGGTAAAGAATCTGCCTGTCAATACAGGAGACAGGAGTTTGATCTCTGGATTGGGAAGATCCCCAAAGAAGAAAATGGCAACCCACTCAAATATTCTTGCCTGGGAAATTCCATGGACAGAGGAGCCTGGAGGGCTACAATCCATAGAGTCACAAAGTGTCGAACACAACTTAGCGACTAACACAAACAAGCAAAATATACACTAATGTAGTTACAGTCATCTCTAGCTTGGTCACTTATTACCTGAATCCTAGACAAAGATCTTTAATCGCTAAGGCTTATCTCATGGGTCAATCATGAATAATAAATTTTTGTTTGTAGAATTAGAGTAAATGAAGAGGTAATAAACATGATTCAAAATATTAATCCCAATCAATTCCCCCAAAGCCAAATGACATCAAGCAAATTTCTTCTCTATGCCTGACTTTCTCGTCTGTACAGTGGGAGTAATAAAGCAGAAGTCACTTCAGGATTTTGTTAAGGATAAATGAAATCATGGGCATGAATCAGTGTCATGGACACGCAGTAAGGGCTCAAAAAGTGTTAATTTCCCCAAACTGCCTAGGACAGACCCTTTATAGGTCAGGGCCATGCAACAAACTATATTCCTCTGCAACAGTAAGAAATGTCGCTGCAAGTCTTGTGTCGTGGTACACTCTTGGTATCAGCAGAGATTCTGGTTCAGTGCAGTGGTTCCTGAGAAAAAGAGCTGGGGCCCAAGGCTGGCGTGAGTGGAGGCGGCAGAACCACCCACCATGCCTCTGTTCTGGCCACAGGGGAAGTTTTGTGTCTGAGTCAGCAGAAGAGCTTTGCCTGACAGCAGATGAACTCCACTGTGCTGTGTTCTTCATGCTTTTCCGAAGGGCGAGCCAGAGTCACAGACTACTATTTGGGATTGAGTCAGCCTCCGGGATCATTCAGGAATGATAAAGACTTTGCACGCAGCCAGAATGAATGGTGGTGGCAGATGAGGATGCCAAGCACAACCCCTTGAGCCCAGAGATGATACTGTGAGGTGGGGAGAAGGGCTCCCACAAAGACAAGAGACCTTTAAAGATGCACATGCACAGAACCAGTGGGGGCAAACATCCCGGAGCATCTGGTAACCTCAGGAGTGAAACCAGATCAAGGAGACGCCAGTGATGGGGACCACATGCCTAACACCAGAGATAAGGCTTATCAGAAAGGGTCTGCTGTGAGGCTACAGTGGCTCTCCCTGAATTCTCAAGACGACTTCTGCCCAGGAGCCCTCCAGCATCACCTGCCAGTTATGTGTCCTTAGATAAGTCACTGAGTACATGACTCAGAGATGCAGTTAAGGGCAAGACTCCCAGAACTGGATTCAGGCCTGGACTTAATGCTCAAGGTTAGGTTACCTAATGCACAAAAATAACACTGTTATTTTTATTCAGCAAGTCACAAAATCCATCAAAGCCTCTCTTTTCCTATCTGTAGTATGTGTATCATAGTACCTGGCCCCACCACGGGCATTACCCTAGGGCAGCACTGGTCAGGGGAACTTGGGAAATGATGGCAATGTTCTATGCCTGCATTATCAAGACAGGAGCCACTGGCCACATGTAACAACTGAGCCTTTGAAATGTGGCTAGTATCACCGAGGAACTGAACTTGAAATTTTTTTGATTTGGATTTATTTGGATTTCAGTAGCTACGTGTGACTAGTTGGTATCTTATAGGACATGGCACCTAGTTTAGGGACTAAATGAGAAAGTTATACACAGTTGTGTATCACTGTGCCTAGTGTCAGGGCCTGGTATCTACTAGCTGGTACTGTCATCAAACTTCTTAGAGTCTCTCTTTCCTCATTGTAAGAGGTCAGAGGTAATATTCACCTCATGAGTTTGTTGGGAGGATTTAATAAAATATCACACGTGAGGCAATGAGCACAGTGCTTGGCACCATGCAGACACTTAGCACGTGTGAGCGCCTCTCCTCTTCTATTTTGAATTCTAATTTGACATTACCAAAATAACTGTTTAGTGATGTCCAAGGACACTGAGAACCCATGGTGAGATTCTCAGCAAGCAATCAGATGGTTCGGTAGTCACTTGTACATCTCTAACGCTGCTTTTGGCTGGAAAAAGAAGTCTGCTTGAGCAGGCAAGAAAAAAATATTGGCAGTGATACGTGTACCATGAGAGTTTCACAAGTATGCATTTGGCCGAAGCCCGACTGTCCAGACAGATCACAAACCACTAGGCAACGCACCTGCTAGACGACAGGGAATGTTATTGCTGTTATAAAGATATGATTTATGAGTAATCTATACCCCAGGCAAAGACTTGCTTATAGCAGACCTATTGTCCAGACGAGTCATCGACCCTCCAACTGGGGAAATGACAACACTGATTGAAGAGACAGCAGGATAGAACGTGGAATTAAGCAAAACACTTGACCCTGTGGTCAGTGGGAGGCTGAGACTCGAGACAGGAAAAGATGCTGTGTTGTAGCTACTTATCCAGATGTTACAAAACGGCTGGTGTGACAGGAGAAAACAGAACAATTGCAGGTGTGTTAGTCTCAAAAGGAGTGACTTCTTCGGCCTGCTAGCAGCAGGAGAATTTTAAGCAATGTCATCTTGTCTATTAGAGGTCAGCAAAAGAGAAACCATACAATCAGAAGCAGGCTTGGGAGGAACAATTTTGCTATTTCCCCCAATTATTGCCAGTATCCACTCACTGGTTCTTGAAACTGCAGCTAGAAATTGGTTTCTTTTGCTGAACGTTGTCCTCCCAAGGGTAAACTGATATTTGAATTGATTGCAAGGTAGATTTTTAACTTTTGGGGCTGTGGTACCTTCAAATCTGACAAGCTATTTACTTTTAGGGACAAATGCATTTATTTGGTGCATGGAGTCACTGAAGAGGTCTGTGTCCTGGAGGGAGGTTGTGTGTTATGGAGATGGTAGGAATGTGCTGAAATGGGCAGTTTCCCACCATGGCAGTGCACAGTGATGTCATGGGAGACCAGAAGGCTTTGGAGGCACACCAGCAGCTTTTTGAGAATGAGTTTGAATCCCTTCATCCTTCTTCTCCCTGATCACCATCTTCATCATCATAGGCTATGCATCAGACAATCTACTGGGTAACCTCATCGCAATTGTACCACCTAGGTATAGCTAGTCTCATCTTACAGATGAGAACATTGAGGCTTAGAGAGTATAACTGGAGTAAATCAAAGTCACATAGCTAATAAGTGACAGCCAGATTAAAATCCTGATGTCTTTCACAAGTGCTGTGATCCATGGTACCCAGCATGCTCTTGCAATAGGTCCATAATATGGCTAATGTGAGTGAAGAATTGAATTTTTAATGTTGCTTAATGCTAATTAATTAAAATTTAAATAGCCACATGTGGACAGTGGCTACCTTATCCAGCACCACTCTAGGGGCCAAACAAGATAATATTCTTCATCACCATACCTGGCAACTGGTCCGTGATTGACCAGACTAAACTTCTGGACCTTCATTATGTTCTGATTTCTAGAATTTGTTACAATTGTGGGCAATTTCACTCCAACAAACCTGTGATTTCAGTAACTCAAAGCCAGAATATCAATAATAAGGTACTCCTGCTCTATGGTTTTTCTTTTGCTCATCATGTCTTATCTATCCTCTTCTTTATTTGAATTCACAATCTACCACAGCCAACTGCTGGAAGCAGCTGTAAACTCTGTGGTGTTCAAGCCAAAAATATATTCTAAAATAAAAAAGGCATTAGGTAAGGTTTGAAAATTATATGATGACGCACTAACCAAAATGGATAATTTTAGGTATTTATAAATGGTAGTATTGATATGATGTTTGATGACCTTGTTATTTGTTACCTTAAAGCATTTAGTACCATTCATTACATTCTCTACCCATTTCCATGCCCAAAAATACATTTTTGCCTTTCCTTCAATGGTTTCTTCATGGTATAGACAGAATCTTTGTCTTGTTCAGTCACTAAGTCAGGTCAGAATGTTTGCAGGCCCATGGACTGTAGCACACCAGGTTCCTCTGTCCTCTACTATCTCTGGGAGTTTGCTCAAGTTCATGTCCATTGAGTAAGTGAGGCTATCTAACTATCTCAACCTCTGCCATCTCCTTCTCCTTTTGCATTCAGTCTTTCCCAGCATCAGGGTATTTTCCAATGAGTTGGCTCTACCCAAGAGGTGGCCAAAGTATTGGAGTTTCAGCTTCAACATCAGTCCTTACAATGAATATTCAGAATTGATTTCCTTTAGGATTAACTGGTTTGATCTATTTTCGGTCCAAGGGACTCTCAAGAGTCTTCTCCAACACCACAGTTCAAAAGCATCAATTCTTCAGTGCTCAGCTTTCTTTATGGTCCAACTTTCAGATCCATACATGACTACTGGAAAAACCATAGCTCTGATTATATGGACCTTTGTCAGTAAAGTGATGTCTTTTTAATATGCTGTCTAGGTCTGTCATAGTTTTTTTTCTAAGAAGCAAGTGTCTTTTAATTTTATGGCTGCAGTCACCATCAGCAGAGATTTTGGAGCCCAAGAAAATATATATGTCACTGTTTCTACTTTTTCCACTTCCATTCGCCATGAAGTGATGAGACCAGATGCTCTGATCTTTGTTTCTTGAATATTGAGTTTCAAACCAGCTTTTTTGCTCTCCTCTTTCACCCTCATCAAGCAACTCTTTAGTTGCTCTTCATTTTCTGCCATTAGAGTAGTATCATCTGCATATATGAGGGTGCTGATATTTCTCCCAGCAATCTTGATTCCAGCTTGTGATTCATCCAGCCTGACACTTCACATGATGTACTCTGCATGTAAGTTAAATAAACAGGATAACAATATTCAGCCTTGATGTGCTCCTTTCCCAATTTTGAGCCAGTCCATTGTTCCATGTCCAGTTCTAACTGTTGCTTCTTGACCTGCTAACAGGTTCCTCACAAGGCAGGTAGGTGGTCTGGCATTCCTATCTGTTGAGGAATTTTCCAGTTTGTTGAGATTTACAGTCAAAGGCTTTAGGGCAGTCAACAAAGCAAAAGTAGATGTTTCTCTGAAATTCACTTGCTTTCCCTATGGTCCAACAAATGTTGGCAGTTTGAGCTCTGGCTACTCTGCCTTTTCTAAATCAAGCTTGTACATCTGAAAGTTCTCAGTTTATGTACTACTGAAGTCTAGCTTTAAGAATTTTGAGCATAACCTTACTAGATTGTGAAATGAGTGCAATTGTGCAGTAGTTTGAACACTCTTAGGAATTGCCTTTTTTGGGACTGGAACAAAAATTGACCTGTTCCAGTTCTGTGGCCATTGCTGAGTTTTCCAAATTGTTGGCACATTGAGTGCAGCTCTTTATCATCATCATCTTTTAGGATATGAAATAGCTCAACTAGAATTCCATCACCTCCATTAGCTTTGTTTGTATTAATGCTTCTTAAGGACCATTTGACTTCATACTCCAAGATGTCACACTCCAAGAGGTCTGGCTCTAGGTCATGGTTATCCAGGTTATTAATATCTTTGTTCTATAGTTTTTCTCTATATTCCTGCCACCTCTTCTTAATCTTTTCTGCTTCTGTTAGGTCCTTACCACTTGTGTCCTTTATCATGCCCATCCTTGCATGAAATTTTCCTTTCATCTCTCCAATATTTTTGAAGCAATCTCTAGTCTTGTCTATATTAATGTTTTCCTTTATTTCTTTGCATTGCTCATTGAATAAAGACTTTTTATCTCTCTTTCTCTGGAACTCTGCATTCAGTTGGGTCTACCTTTCCCTTTCCCCTTTTCCTTTCACTTCTCTTCTTTCCTCAGCTCTTTGTAAAGCCTCCTCAGACAACCACTTTGCCTTCCTGCATTTCTTTTTCTTTGCAACGGCTTTGGTCACAGCCTCCTTCCAACGTCATGAACCTCCGTCCATACTTCATCAGGCCCTCTGTCTATCAGATCTAATCCCTTGGATCTATTTGTCACCTCCACTGTATAATCATAAGGGATTTGATTTTGGTCATACCTGAATGGGCTAGTGATTTTACCTACCTTCTTCAATTTAAGCTTGAATTTTGCAGTAAGGAATTCATGATCAGAGACCCAGTCAGCTCCAGGGCTTGTTTTTGCTGACTGCATAGAGCTTCTCTATCTTTGGCTGCAAAGGATATAATCAATCTGATTTCAATATTGACCATTTGGTGATGCCAAAGTGTAGAGACATCTCTTGTGTTGTTGGAAAATGGTGTTTCCTCTGACCAGTATGTTCTCTTGACAAAATTCTATTAGCATCTGCTCTGCTTCATTTTTGTACTTCAAGGCCAAACTTGCCTGTTACTGCAGGTATCTCTTGACTTCCTACTTTGTACTCCAATCCTCTGTCATTAAAAGGATACCTTTTTTTGTGTGTTAGTCTAGAAGGTCTTGTAAGAACCAATAAACACCTCAATTCATATTTCAATTCTAACACCCAGGGAGATCTTTTGCCTTTCCCACATGTGAGGACAAAGTGACAAGATGGCCATTTATGAACTAGAAACTGTGCCCTCACCAGACACTGAAACTGCCCCTGCCTTCATTTTGAACGCCCGGCTTCCAGAACTGTGAGAAATGAATCTTTGTTGATTATAAGCCACCTAGTCCATGGTAGTTTGTCATAGTAGCCCGAGACAAGACGCTTCTTTGTCTTTTATCATGTTGTTGTCATTCAGTTGCTAAGTTGTGTCCACCTCTTTGACACCCATGGACTGCATATACTTAAGGAAAAAGGCAAACTCTAACCAGATCACACCAACTAGAATAAGTACATAAACATGAATAAAATTATTAAAAGATTCATTAAAAAAGGAGAAACATTAGAATGAGATACTGGACTGTATCCCTCTTGACCTTGCCTCGGTAGACAGCACTAAAATCATATTTATGGTAGAGAACAAAATTCTGGAGGAGGGAATGGCAATCCACTCCAGTATTCTTGCCTAGAGAATCCCATGGACAGAGGAGCCTGGTGGGCTACTGTCAGTGGGTTGACAGAGAGTTGGACATGACCGAGCGACTAACGCTACATTAGGTCTTTATTGTCCCAAGAGACAAACTGACACAGACAGGGAGACAGTTCTGAGTCAGCCACACCCAGGAGGGAGTTGTACTGAATCAGCTGCCCAGCTCTGGATGGATAGGTGCCCTTGCTTTGGTTTCTCTGGAAGCTTGTCTGTCAGGGGGACAAAACTGTGATCCCAAACCCACAGATCACCAGGCTTTTTGCTGTTAACAGCCAGGGTTCCCTGGGCATTGACTGTGCCATAAATTTGTCTATGCTCTTGTTTCTTGTGCATTGGGTTGGCCAAGAAGTTCATTCAGGTTTTTCCAAACTTTTTGGCCAACACCATACAAAGAGGTAGAAAACGCTCCTTTTAACTACTTCTCAGACTTTGGTTTTACTCCTTTTCTTGCTCTTCAAGTTGCTCATTCCAAAACCATTTATTCTATTTAGTATTATAAATATTATGAGAGTTTAGGGCTGTTGCATCTGTTATCTCATTTGGTCTCCCAAAAACCTGTCAAACACATACAACTAGTATGTATTATTCAGATGAGGAAGCTGAGATAAGAGGTGAAATCACTTGTATTCATTTATTTGATTGAATGCAAATCCATGCCTACTATATGCCAGGCACTGATGTCAGTGCTTACCCCCGTAGAGCTCTTTTGATCTTCAGAATCATCCTGGGAGGTGGGTTTTGTACTCTTTCATTTAAAAACTGATGCTGAGGGAAATTTATTTAGCATTTCCAACTATCAACCATAGTAAGCTAGAATTCTGTGATTCATGGAATTCACATCTGTCTAACTCCAATCATGGTCTATTTATGTTGCCAGATATGAAATGAAAGAAATAAAGTTGAATGTTTTTACCCGTTCCATTCCTTAGGTAGGTATAATGCCCAAAGACTTCTGCAGTATAAGAAAGGGTCTTCTCTGCTACTATCTAGAAATGTTCTGACCTTATTCTATGATAATTCTGAAGTAACTAATTATTCTTCATGATTACTTTAATTCAGTTCAATATTCAACAAACATTAGACAGCTCTTTCCATTGTGGAAACTCTGTGAATCAAACTGAGGTTAAGAATGGCCATAGAGTCTATTATTTCAGACTGCAAGCTAAATAAAGTTTAAGACCAAGCTACACCATCCAGATGCTAAGAAGGCCATCCAACCGAGTGAGAAAGACCAGAAGCTCCTGAGAGCAACTGGATACAGATAAGACGTTTGGCTGCCAGCCTGTCATTTAAAGTAACTGGCAGCTTTGTCCTTCTCCTGCCCTTCCTTTTGCCAGATAAAGTTCTCATCCCCTAACCTCTGGGCCACTGCAGAGTCCTGGAGGTTACTCTGCCCCCAGTCTGGGCCTCCAGGAGCTCTGACCTTGCCAGTCTCTGCTGAAACCCTTCCTCTTCAGATTGTGAGCTCCCAAAGAAAGGCTCCAAGCAACACAACTCTGGGGGCACCACTACCTTGTAGGGAACAGGAAGGAAGGTTCCATGGCCTTGACCCTAGCTTATACCAGAACAACGATCCTTTTACTTGCTTTGTGGCCTTGGGTTCCCAGTGACCTGTAGTTTGCAGAAGGAAATGTCTGAAAGCCACCCAGCTACTGTGTTATGTGCAGACCTCTGCATTTTGGCCCCTAAGGCCCTACCTTCTTAACACATTTTCCCATAGCCATCAGTTAGACTGATGTTCCTTTGTGGCTCTTGGGAATTAGTGTTTATACTTCGGGCTAAATCACCTACCTCCCACTATCTTATCCCAGAGGCCATCTCTCTGGCATCCAGGCAGGTTCTTCATGATCCATAAACTATCACGGTCAGTCTCATATCAGACCCTTTGCTTATGCAATTTCCCAACACGTGTGTTTGCCACAACACCAGCCTTTCTCTTAAGGACCTATCTTTACTGTGTCCTTTAGTTCAAATACCCTTGAAGAGCTAATTGGTGGTTTATATGCATTGCATTTGTAGAATGTAGGTCTTGTAGCCCCTCTGGTCCAGTCATGGGGCAAGCAAATAGTCATATCGTGCTATACTAGGGCACCTAAGCCTATTCCTTTACAGATGCAATGGGAAAGGGGGAGTTTCTGGATTAGGACATTATTGGCAAGGAAAACACCCAATACATGTCAACTATAAAACCACATAAAGCCTATTGCCTTTATACTTATTTGTCCACCCCGCTCTTTTAAAACTATGCTTATTTTAGGCAGTGTGTGTCTTGGCTTGTGTTTGCATCCCCAGGACCTAGCATAAGCCTGGTATATAGGTATTTATAAACATTTGGAGAACAACTGTGAATGGATAGAGTAGTGGAGAAGTAGACCGATTAGTGAATAGATGGAGACAATATAAATAGAGGTTAAGAGTGGGCCGCTCTATGGCCAGACTGCTCAGGCTCGAATCTTGGCTCCACTGCCCACTAGCTGTGTGCTGTTGGCAAATTACTTCACATTTCTTGGCTCAGTTAGCACATCTTAAAACAAGAATAATCATAATACCAGCCTCATATGGCTTCTGTGATAATTAAAATGAGTTAACTTGAGTTAATTCACAAAGAGCACATAGCACAGCACCTGAGCATGAAATATGATAACTGCTCAATTATTTTTTGTTATAATTATTATTATAAGTATTATTATTTATGGATGAGGTCTTGAGAGAGCAGGCATACTTAAAGGCCAAGGGGGGGAAAAAAGATTTGATGAAATGGCTTCTGAAAATCAGAAACAATCTCAAACTAATGGTGAAGGAAAACAGTGTAGAAAATTGTTTCCAATGTCAGGAAAATATGAATTTAAACCTGCAGCTCATTCCTTATGTAGAAAGAAAATATTGGAGAGAAGATCATGGAAAAAGAGCAACTCAGCAAGAATTTGTATTGAAAATTTGTGTCCGAAGAGCCAGTCACCACTTCACAGAACAGGACAGTGCAACTAAAAGAAATCATAATGAATGAATTAGTTCATTCATCATGATCTTCATTAATATCTCTGAAGGGATTGTGAGTTTCAGTGTTGGTTAAGTGAAAAGGACTAAGAATGCAGCTATCAGCCAGGAGACAGGGTCAGAACTGTGTTCCAATTAGGGAGACTAGTCAGTGCCAATTTTGTGAGCCAGAGGCCAGTGGGCATTGTGAGGTCCAGTGGGTAGCACGAGGGGGCCTGAAATCCAGTCTGTTCTCCAACTGCCGGAGTAAGCTTAGAAGGTGCACTTCGCTAATTGTTCTGCCTGGAAGGGGCGTCTTTCTGAATTCTCCCACCCAAGAGGGACGTCTTTTTCTAATTAGCACAGAGGCTATTTGGTGCTAGCGGCAGTCCTATTTGCAGCCCTGGGAGATTTTTAAACCAATTGCAAGATAAGTCCGTTTTCAGGAAGAGGAGAGATTAATGGAGCCATGGAAAGATGGATGGGAGCTTGGCGCTGCCTCTGCTTCGCTTCACACACCCTGTGGCTCACAGTGAGGCCAACGGGAATGACCCTGAGTCGAGTTACATATTTTTCACACCTCCTACTAAAACTCAGCAAATGCTTGACTTGCTGTTCCCAGCACAATTTTTCTTCCTGCAAAACGTGTTGGGATTATCGCTTGTAGCCACATATGGGCTGGAAGTACTTTGTAGGAGCCCCAAGGGCCACAGCGATTCAAATCCCATCCCTTGGAGGGAGCTTGGGGAGGCAGGGACCCAAAGTGCCTGTCCGAGAGCTCCCAGGGAGAGCGCTGCTTCCTGCTAATTAAGTCCAGTTTCCAAGACGGCATCAGAGCTGCCATCCAAACGATTTTGAAAGTCAGGAGGTAAAAGGCAAGTTTTCAACCTCGACACCTACCCCTTATCCATCTTCTTGAACCATTTCAGGACATTGGGTAACATATGACTTTTCTTTCAGTCGATCCCAGATATTATCTGTTGAAATAGCTCTACTGGTGTGGGAGGAGGCTTTAAAATATGGAACAGATGCACAGCTGCCACCTGAGATGATGCATGATGAATTCAGAACTGTCATCACCTCCCCCACCACTCCCACCCTCACCCCTAAGAACATATTTGTTCATGTGGTTTACACCTGTGGGATTGTGGGATGCAAGACAGGAATCTGATTACTGTTTGGGAGACAACCCAGTCTCTGAAACGGATTCATGTATCTTTGTTTCCCTGGAGAAGCTTGAAATCTCCTGCCAACTCTTCATATGGTCCAGCTGGGTTAGAGCTCCAGTCCAATTTTTCTGGAATTTGGTACCAGCAACTTACTCTGAAGCTTTCATTACGATAAGTCCCCCATTCGTCCCTGCCATGAAAGCAGAGTAATTTTTCAGTGCCTTTGAACATAGGTGCTGTTGTGTAGTCTGGTGAAAAGCGAAATGGAAAGCTCCTGGCCCATGATCCTCTGAGGAAAAAGACTTTGTTTCACTGTATTCGGGGGAGAGGGGGTCCCTGCCATTGTCTGATGAGAAACCTCCTCTAAGTAAGTGCCAGGAGGGAAAAAGTAACTCAAGAGAAAAGAAAGAAAAGAAGAAGCCTGCTTCAAAAGGTTGGTGTCGGGGGAAAATAAAGAGAATTGTTGGAGGTCTGATTGAAGAAGGCTTTCTGCAAAAATATGAATTGAGAGGCTTTCTTCTCACTGAGAAACTCACGTTGATTTTAAGTTTATGTTGATGCATCAACTTGATACATATTGGGCTATTCCACTAGATTATATATTCTGTGAGATCAAAGAATCTGTTTTGCTCATCATTGTGTTACTCAAGCTAGAATAATAACCAATGAACTCAATAGACATTTGCTGGATGACAGAATTCACTCCCTGAACACACACTGAACAATTGGTCTCTAAGACAAACCTCCTTTTGCAAACTTAGCAGTGTTCATTCACACCTCTGTCACTTCATATAGAAGCAGTGAGAGGTACTGGCCACTATGAAGTCTCCTTTCCCAGCCTGGACTCCACAGTTGTTCCCTCCACCACCTCTTCCTGGAAGAGGACGAGATTCTGACCCGCACTAAAGATGAAGTTTTTCCTAAGCCCTTCTTGTTCTTCACTCCTGGAGAAGAGGCAGGAACTCTCCTCTCCCTTGCCCTTAGCTATATTCACTGCTTTGCCATCATGCATAGCTTTGCTGTGCTGGCCTGGCTAGGTCAGCTGGGGTTAAAGTTTCCACAGTTGAGCTCACCAAGAGTTTCAGGGTGTAAAGTCATATTCTTGGCTTCCTTGAAGTGTCTTGGATATGCATGCTGTCCTGGCCCTTGTCAATAGCTCATATCCTTAATCAGCTCATAATCCTAGAATTTAGTCCTTATCTGTTTGATCCTGGTCTCAATTCCACATTTCCTCTTCTGTTTCTCTACATCAGGAAGACAGAGGTGGGTGGCAGGGTCATCTCTGAGGAACTCAGAAGATTATCACTGTGGTTAGACCTTCCTCTTTCTCACATAGGGAGAATCAGACTAGGGCCTTGGCTTGGAATGTCAATAAGCCAAGGGGTTAGAAGTAAGACAAGGGTTTGACCTGGATGCTCAATTATTAAAACAATGAAAATGAATGCTTCGTCATCACGGATATACTAAACACCCATAAGCCTGTCCAGAGAAGGTTGTACTCAGCCATAAGCCATTTTAAGGACAAAGAGTCCAAAGAAGAGGATATTTCATCACAAGCCCTGGACAGAGGGATGAGCTTTTATTCGACCTTCTGCCCTTCAGTTTGTGTTAACCTTTGGTTCTCTGTTCTGACTTCCTGATGATGCAGGATCATTAGTTTGGTCTGTTGAGGACAGTGCACCCCTCTGAGAGTAGCTATCAGGACCCCAGGCAAGTGGAGTTCTCAAAGAGCATCTCGGACCGCATGCCTAAGATCTGGGGGCTTTTAGTTAAACAATCCCCTGCTTCCCAGCTTCAAACTTTGCAAACCAGCTGGTAGCCAAAGTAAAAAGAGTAGAACCTTCCACCCCTTACGGAGTGAGCGCACTGGACCAGGTAAGTCCCAACACACAACAACGCATTCCTCATCCTAGGAACACACCTCAGGACACACCACTGCAGGTGACTTAAACTCTCATCCGTACTAATCAAAATAAGACGAGACCTTAATGGGACCCCAAACCTGCTCTCACAGAACAGTAGTAATGTGAGGTTAGGTACACCTGAAAGGACTAGATCCAGCCCACTGTCAAGTTTGCAATGAGCTATTCATTCTTTTCTAGGCCCACTAGCTGATCTTAGTATACATGCCACAGAATGCTCTTCTGTCTTCAGTGTACTATGAAAATGCATGCTCTTTCCAGATTTATAAAACAAGAGGAAAATAATAGTAAATCTTTTTGCTTCTGGTATCACAGTGTACCAAGATTTTTTTTTTAGCTTAAAACACAACTATTTATTAAAAGAACAAACATAATTACTAATTTTATTTCTTTTTTTTTTTTTTTTAGTTAAAGATGAAGCACAATTTAGGACAGGAACTAGAGAAATTCAAACACCAAGATATAAACAAATTGCTTCCCCATTGATCTTTATCTGACATTAATAGCCCTGGTTTTCTGTAAACTTGAATATAATGTTGCTCATCTGAGTGAGACCCTCTAATGTTAAAGTAAATATTCACTGGGTCATAGAAATTGACGGAGGGAGATGAGAGAGCAATTTGATATTAAACGCCTTTGCTGGAAGTTGCTCTCAAATTTCCCTAGCTTTCCTTCCCTCTCTGGTATGTGAATAAGTCACCACATGACTGAGAGAGGCAATGACAAACTGCAAGATTCTCCCTGGATCCTCCTCCCCTAGCTTTTTTTTTTTGCTTCCTCTTTTATGCCAAGCACTCAATGCCTTCTCCCAGCAGCAGCAACAACAGCCTAATTACACTCTCTCCCTCCTCACTTGCTGTGAAAATTTTCTTGCTCAAAACATCTGGTGTAAGCAAGTGGTCTCCATAGCAGCAAATTCTAGGGTACACTTGAGATACAGAGCTGCTCTCTCCTTGTGAAAGGATCAAATCCTTTCCCTTACTGAAGTTTCAAATTTATCAGAACATAATTTTAACCCATTAAATCTGAACATGACAGAGTTGCTGCTCTACCAAACTGAAGGCCTGGCAAAACTGGCCTAACGTGTGTTATTTAGCATTAAACACACACTCTGTATACTGATGTGTAAGGAGATCCAACCAGTCAATCCTAAGGGAAATCAGTCCTGAATATTCATTGGAAAGACTGATGCTGAAGCTGAGGCTCCAATACTTTGGCTACCTGCTGTGAAGAACTGACTTCTTGGAAAAGATCCTGATGCTGGGAAGGATTGAAGGCAGGAGGAGAAGGGAGTGACAGAGGATGAGATGGTTGGATGGCATCACTGACTCGATGGATGTGAGTTTGAGCAAGCTCCAGGAGTTGGTGATGGATAGGGAGGCCTGGCGTGCTGCAGTCCATGGGGTTGTAAAGGACCTTTCAACTCATGGGGTTGTGTCAGACACAACTGAGCAACTGAACAGAGCTGGTATTCTGAATTAAGAAGTGTATAGTGTGTTTTTGAAAAAAAAAAAAAAACCTAAAATTTTAATAAAAATAATTCATCTCCAGTCATATTTCATGCAAGACATCATTATCATTGTATGATGCCAGTTAGGCAAGTACTGGACCTCTGTTCTACCATGCATAATAAATGATTTGGGCTATCTTGCTGGTTTTCAAAAAATTTTCCTAAAGTTACAGGACATCAGAAATATATCCTCTGTGGCCATGGAGTGGGGAAGGCAACTCGGGGGAGCTGAGCAGGCAGGAGACACAGCTACATACAGCTCTTTCATCCAGAGGAAATCTACTTGAAAAAACAGATCATTGATTTGGCTGTGCCAAGCCTTAGTTGTGGCATGCAGGTTCCAGAGCACACAGGCTCAGCAGTTGCAGCACATAAGCTTAGTTGCCCTAAGACATGTGGGATCTTAGTTCCCTGACCAGGGATTGAACCCATGTCCTCTGGATTGTAAGGTAGATTCTTAACCACTGGACCAGCAAGGAAATCCCAAAGAAATCTACTTTTCATCTGTTTAATACATGGGGCTTTTGGATAAGATTTATGAAGCTAAACCACTTCCTTGAGAACCACTGACCTCCTTATCTCTAAATTTTACCTTCTTACTGCAAATTTTCAAGATATTGATTACAATTCTAGTCTGCATTATACCTCTTTGGTGTCAGCACTGTGAAGTCAGGGTGAAATGGGGTGATGGAATGAAGACTCAAGCAGCATTGAAGAACTGGGCTTTAGAACCCTAAAATAAGCTTAGGCCAAAAATAGTGATGCTTACCTACTAAGTATTTTTAGTTGTCATAAAAAAAAAAAAATCTTGCAGCTGCTCAAGTGATCCCCCAGAAACTTCCGAGTGAACATTTTTATTGTTATTGTTGTTATATCTGGAAACCAAGCATTTCTGGAACTTCCAAGGGGAATGCTTACCTTTTTTCCGGAGCTTGAAGCATTCTTCTGCTTGAAAGGAATAAAGTGAAATGTGTTAAACAAAATGTCCCTTCTTATTAAAAATAAATAAGTAAACAAAAATGAATTTGTGATGCTTGAGGTCAGTTTTCCACTGGTAATGCAACAACTTGTTTGCCTGCATAGCTCAGCCTTGTCATGCCCAGTCTCAAACTGAGCGCACAACCCACTACATCCCAGAGCCCCCAGGATCCTCCTGAGTGCTGACTGGTCCTTCACAGTTGTTCAACCCTCTGTAGTACTAACTGAACCCTGACCTCTAGTGGCAGGAAAGAATTAGCAAGAAGAACAATGGGATGTCATTGAAATCCTAACCAAGAGAGGTTCCTGTGGTCCACAGGTTCTGTGTAGCTGAGTTGCAAAGGCAGCTAACTTGGGAAGCTAGTAACACACAAATGGATAACCTGTGAAAAGCTCAATCTGAAAGGGATCTCAGATGTTACAGTCTTACAAACTGAGAAGGTGAAGATGCAACCAAGCATACTAATTCTTTTCTTCCTTATCAGGTAGCGCTAATCTACATGGGACTAGGGAATGGGAGCTGGGGATCCATGAGGAGAAAGAAGCCATCATGAACCAAATGTATGCACAGGGGAACTCAGTTTGGCTGGCAATTTTAGAAAGAAAAAAATGTACTTCTTCTTGGTAACATATGACCTAGCCAGAAGAAAAACTACTTGCTACATTTATGCAATAGCATAAATGAATCCCACAAACTTAATGTTGAGCAAGAAGAGTTAGCTACAAAAGGATACATGCATGATTCTAATCACAAGAAGTTCAGAACTAATCTCTGGTGATAGAGGTGATTAACTTTGGAGAGGGTGTTGAACAGAAGGGGCAGGAGAGAGCCTGCAGGGAGACTGGAAAGGTCCTTTGTCTTGACATGGTGGTAATTACACAGTTGTAGAAAATTCTTCAAGATGTAACTGTAAGATTTGTGAGCTCTCGGGTGTATAAATTACACTTTAATACCAACAAAAAGTCATAATAAAAATGTGCCTAGCACATGGCATGAGCTTCCTAAATATTAATTAAGGATTTATTTAACTAATATTTCAGTTCCATTTTATCACCAAAAGTAAAGCACTGGCTTAGAGGAAGAATAAGAAGAAGAGAAAGAGAGTTCAAGGAAAGAGAAAAGTCTTTAAAACAAGGTGTGGGAGAGGGTAGCAGGGAAAAGAAAAGAGGATGAAACGGAGAAAGAGAAACCAGAGCAGCATGGAAATCGAAACTGTAATCAAAAATCTTCCAGTAAACAAAAGCCAAGGGCCAGATGACTTCACAGGCAAAGTCTACCAAAAGTTTAGAGAAGAGCTAACCCCTATCCTTATCAAACTCTTCCAGAAAATTGCAGAGAAAGGAAAACTCCGAAACTCATTCTATGAGACCACCTTCCTTTTGATACCAAAACAGCACAGAGATATCACAGAAACAGAAAAATACAGGCCAATATCATTGATGAACATAGATGCAAATATCTTTAACAAAATTCTAGCAAACAGAATCCAACAGCAAATTAAAAGGATCATACACTTATTATATGTATAGAACAGTCTTTTGGACTCTATGGGAGAGGGCAAGGGTGGGATGATATGGGAGAACGGCATTGAAACATGTTAATTATCATATGTGAAATCAATCACCAGCCCAGGTTTGATGCTCAGGGCTGGGGCACCGGGATGACCCAGAGAGACGGAATTGGGAGGGGGGTTCTGGAAGGGGAACATATGTATACTCATGGCAGATTCATGTCAATGTATGGCAAAACCAACATGATAATGTAAAAAATAAAAATAAAAAAAGGATCATACGCTTATTAAGTGGACTTTATCCCAAGGATTCAAGGATTCTTCAGTATATACAAAACAATCAATATGATATATTGTATTAACAAATTGAAAGATAAAAGCCATATGATCATCTCAATAGACACATAGAAAGCCTTGGACAAAATTCAACACTCACTTGTGATACAAAGTCTCCAGAAAGTAGGCACAGAAAGAACATACCTCAACATAATACTACAAACCAACAGCAACCATTATTTTCAACAGTGAAAAACTGAAAGGATTTTCTCTAAGATCAGGAATAAGACAAGGGTGCCCACTCTTGCCACTGTTATTCAACAGAGTTTTGGAAGTCCTAGACACAGCAGTCAGAGAATAAAAAGAATCCAGATTGTAAAAGAAGAAGTAAAACTCTCACTGTTTGCAGATGACATGATACCATACACAGAAAATCTTAAAGATGCCACCAGAAAATCGCTATAATTAGTCAACAAGTTTAGTAAAGTCACAAGACACAAAATTAATACACAGAAATCCCTTGCATTCCTATATACTAACAATTAAAATTCAGAAAGAGAAATAAAGGAGACAATCCCATTCATCATTGAAACAAAAAGAATAAAATACCCATGAATAAACCACCTAAAGAGACAAAAGACCAGTATGCTGAAAACTTTAAGACACTGATGAAAAAAAGTCAAAGAAAACACAAACATATGGAGAGATATATCATGTCCTTGGATTGGAAGAATCAGTGTTTTCAAAATGACTATACTACCCAAAGCAAGCTACAGAGTCAGTGCATCCTTATCAAACCACCAATGGTATTTTTCAAAGAACTGGAACAAAAAAATCATAGTTTGTATGGGAACACAAAAGATCCCAAATAGCCAAATCAATCTTGTGAAAGATAAACAGAGCTGGAAGAATCAACCTTTCTGACTTCAGACTCTACTACAAAGTTACAGTCATCAAGACAGTAGAAATATAGAACAATGGAACAAGGCAGAAAGCCCCAGAGATAAACCCACACACCTATGGGCACTTTGTCTTTGGCAAAGGAAGCAAGAATGTACAACGGAGGAAAGACAGCCTCTTCAATAAGTGGTACTGGGAAAACTAGACAGCTATATGTAAAAGAATTAAACTAGAACACTTCCTAACACCATACACTAAAATATACTCAAGGAGAGGGTCAGATGTATGGAGAGAGTATTATGGAAACTTACATTGCCATAGGTAAAATATATAGCCAGTGGGAATTTGCTGTATATATGTCTCAGGAAACTCAAATAGGGGCTCTGTATCAACATAAAGGGGTAGGATGGGGAGGGAGATGGGAGGGAAGTTCAAGAGGGAGCGGACATATGTACACCTATGGCTGATTCATGTTGATATTTGACAGAAGACAACAAAATTCTGTAAAGCAATTATCCTTTAATCAAAAATTAAATACATTTATTTTAAAAAAAATGGATTAAAGACTTAAATGTAGGGCCAGAAAGTGAAAAACTCTTAGAGGAAAATATACATGATATACTCTTTGACATAAATAGCAGCAAAATCCTTTTTGACTCACCTCCTTTAGTATTGGAAATAAAGACAAAAGTAAATAAGTGGGACCTAATTAAACTTAAAATTGTTTGCACAGCAAAGGAAACAATAAGCAGAGTGAAAAGACAATCCTCAGAATGGGAGAAAAGAATTACAAACAAAACTGACAAAGGATTAATCTACAAAGTGTATAAGCAGTTCATGTAGCTCAATATTAGAAAAACAAACCCCAATCAAAATATGAACAGAAGACCTAAATTGAGACTTCTCCAGAGAAGACATATAGATGGCCAATAAACACATGAAAAGATGCTCAGCATCACTAATTATTAGAGAAAAGAAAATCAAAACTACAATGAGTGAGATATCAACTCACACCAGTCAGAATGGCCATCATCAAAAAAATCTACAAACAATAAATGCTAGAAAGAATGTGGAGAGAAGAGAACCCTCTTGATGTGGATATGTAAATTGATACAGCCACCATGGAGAACACTATGGTGATTTCTTTAAAAACTAGGAATATAGCGACCATATGACCCAGCAATCTCACTACTGGGCTTATACCCTGAGAAAACCAAATGTATGCCTGTGTTCCTAGCAGCACTATTTACAATAGCTAAGACATGGAAGCAACCTAGATGTCCATCAATAGATGAATGGATAAAGAAGGTATGGTACATATAAACAATAAAACATCACTCAACCATAAAAAAGAAGGAATTTGAGTCAGTTCTAGTGAGATGGGTGACCATAGAGCCTGTTATACAGGGTAAAGTAAGTCAGACAGAGAAAAACAAATATATTCTATTAACCCATATAAGGCTTCCTGGTGGCTCACACCGTAAAGAATCTGCCTGCAATGCAGAAGATCTGGGTTGAGTCCTTGGGTCAGGAAGATCCCCTGGAGAAGGGAATGGCAACCCATTCCAGTATTCTTTCCTGAAGAATTCCATGGACAGAATAGCCTGGCAGGCTACAGTCCATGGGGTCATGAAGCGTCAGATAAAACTGAGCAACCAACACACATAGAATCTAGAAAAATGGTATTGAGGAACCTATTCACAGGGAGAGGATGGAGATGCAACTATAAAAAATAGACCTGTGGACACAGTAGGGGAAAGAGAGAGTGGGATGAACAGAGGACGTAGCACTGATATATATACACCACTGTGTTTAAAACAGGTAGCTGGTGAGAAGCTGCTGTGTCACACTGGGAGCCCAGCTGGGTGCTCTGGGATGACCTAGAGGGTTGGCAGGGGTGGTGGGGAGGGCAGCTCAAGAAGGAAGTGATATATGTACAATTATGGCTGATTCGCATTGCTGTGTGGCAGAAACGAACACAACATTGTAAGGCGATTTTCCTTCAATTAATGTCAGTGTATGGCAAAACCAACACAATAATGTAAAGAAAAATTAAATAAATAAATTAATATATATTATAATTTATATAAAAATTATATATATATGTATAAAACAGAGCCCGTTGGACGATGACGAGCAAGCAGAGCTTTTCCCATTGTTTCCTTTTGTCTGTGGTTTTCCCTGAAATTATTCTCCCTTTATTTATAAATAGCCTTTAAGGTCACGGGAAATATCTAATCTTCTTTTATGTTTAACTTCAAATTTTCTTATTTAAATATTCATGAAATTCTCCAGTTTTACAGAACAACTAAAGTTGCAGATTGATACTTGGAACCGGAAACTGTCTCAATTGCCTTTACCACGTAGGAGGCATTGTCTGAAAGATCAATCCCTTTAACACATATTTACTGATCCCCCAACCACATGGCAAACTCTGAACTGGCTGCCGGGTTGGCAGTGGAAGAAGCAGGGGGAAACTCTGCTTGCCTGGAACTTATACTTCCTTTCCTGCTTTTACTCTTTAGAAATCTATGAGTGTCTAATTTTACAGTACCTAACAGTTGCTTTAGAAACCACCCTGTCTCAGCTGTTTTGTTGTTGATTTGCTTTAATTAAAGTTAGGAGTTTTAATTTATTGGCTTGATGACTGGATACATAGGAAATAAAAACCACAAAGCAGGAGTCCTTCTGGAGTAAAGGGATTAATCATAGTTCTGTGACGGTTGTATGAGTGCTCTGTCCCTTCTTCCCTCTGGCTGAGGGAGCCAGCGTGGCCCACCAGGGCTGAAGTTATGACTCAGGCTCTGCAGCCTGAACTCCTACACTGGACAAGATGCCATGAAGCACTAAGCCAGATACTGGGTGTGGGCTGGAAATAATCTGCTCCTGCTCTGAATTGTCAACAATGAATAACCATCTAAAATCTTCTCAAATGTCTTCAGTGAGAATTTCCTCCCTAAGCCAGTGCAAGTAATAGCCAACAGTGGTAGCAAACACTTGTTTACTACCATTATTTTAAGCATTATTAGCATTATTTTAGGTGACAGTCATATATTGACTCATTTAATTTATAGCAACCACCCATGAAACGGATGAGGAGACCCGGACACTCAGAGCTCCATGGGCAGCAGAGCCAGGATTTTAAACGTTCTGGATCCAGAGTCAGCTTTCTTCGTGTCTCCTTGTTTATCAAGAAGGCTTTCGTAATTTTATGAAATCGACAAGAGCAGGACACAGTACAGGGATTGCCTGGGTACTTAAGACTTTTTCCCACTGCTGCTTACCAGTTCTTGTAATCTTTAATCACTTGACCTTTTTGGATCTCAGTTTTCACATTTTAAAATTGAGGGTGTTGGTCACTTCCTGCCTTTATTCTCTTTGAGCCTATGGAGCTTAGGTTTGGAAGCCTCCTTAAATGCCTGAAAGTGAAAGCAAAAGTTGCTCAGTTGGGTCCGACTCTTTGCCACCCTGTGGACTATACAGTCCATTGGCTTCTCCAGGCCAGAATGCTGACTCCTACTTCAGTTCTACTCCCAATCACCTCATAGTGCTCTTGGCAGGTGATGGTAGCCCTGCTTCTCTGTAAACACCTCCCCAGATGGAGCTGTCACTGCTTCCTCAGACTGCTTGTATTAGTTAGAATCCTCTTAACTGAAAGTGACAAAAACTCAATTCTAATTTCAGTACGCGATCATCCCTTTGGAATGACAGTAGGGCATTTCACAAAATCCAAGGAAGAGTTGAGAGGCCAGGTTGGGGGAGGATACGGGTTTAGTGAACCTCAGGAACACCTGGAGCACAGGACTTAACCACGTCTCTTTGTTTCCCCTTTGTCTCACTTCCCTCTCCTCTCTCCTTCTCCTTTTCTCCTTCTCTTCATCACACCTCTGAGTGTTAGATTTATTTTTTCTTTCTTGCCATACATCTCCCCTGGGTGGGAAACTCTTCTCTAGTTTTACATCTGAAAGTTTCCGCTACAGTTAGCCTGAATCCTCCACACGCTTAAATCCCCAAATCCCGGGGAAAGGACGCATTCGCTTGAATTGGGCCAGGGGTCAAATTCAGTGTATTTCAGTGACAATGTTGAGGGAATGAAAGCAATTCCCCAGACGCGGGGATGAAGGAGCTAAGATGCTGAAATGCTTTCTGCTACCCATGCCGGGTCCAGCCCCCAAGCTCTCAGACTTTGCTGTAGGAGGCTGACCTCTCCCTTCTTCTGACTCCACCACTAGATCTTTTCCTCCACTTTGGAAATATACAGACCAAGTCTATTTCTCCTTTCACATGATGTGATTTGAAAACAACTCTCAAATCCCCCACTTAATCTTCTCTCTCCCCAGGCCAAATAGCCCTGGTTCCTTCAACACTCCCTGGCTTGACATGATTTTGAGTCCTTTCTTTGTCCTGGTCACTCTCCTCTGGATGGGCTCCAGTTTGTCACTTAAAAATTGGCACCCAGAAGTGAAGGCCATAAATGTTCCAGATGTGGACAGGCCTGCAGAGCCAAGAGCAGAACTAAGCAAGCCCCACACATAACATGCACATGTACGCTGTGGACAGGACACTGTCAGCACAGCCCCAGTTTGTACTCCTCGAGCCTCAAAAATGTACAGTTCATGTAGGTGTTTCAGTCAGTTAAATCTCAGCTCTGTTTATGGGAAGAGTTGTTAATCTAGCAACCTCCCATCCTTCCCCAACCATTTTATTGAGCCCCAAATATTGATCCCTTGTTTTAAATGCATCCTGTTAGTTTGGCCTGATTATTCCAAGCTGTCAGACTTTTGGAATCTTCATTTTGCTCTTTTAAACAATAGTTCTCCCTCTCAGTTGCAAGAGGTCTTCTGCACCTTCACGCCACTGATAAAATCTTGACGAGAACCACTCAGTACCCTGGGACACAGGGATCTCCATGTTGATGTGGCTCCATTTATCAGCTTCCTTTGTATTTAGTCACCTTACTGAATTCCCCAATTCCTTATTCTCAGTTCTAAAACAAACAAAAACCATAAATTGAATTTAAAACTCTCCTCTACAAAATGCTAGCAAACCAAATTTAACAGCACATGAAAAGGATTATACACCATGACTGAGTGGGATTTATCCCAGGAAAGTGAGGGTAGTTCAGCATTAAAAAAATAAATATATCAGTGAAACACATTGCGCTAATAGAATAAAGGAAAAAGAGCATATACGATGATCTCAATTAATGCAGAAAATCATTTGACAAAAATCTAACACTCTTGCATGATAAAAAGTCTCAGAAACCTAGGAATAGAAGGAAATTTCCTAAACAGTATACAGGGCATATATTTAAAAAGAAAAAAATCCACAGCTAATATCATGCTCAGTCGTGACAGACTGAAATATTTCCCTTTAAAGTCAGGAAGCCTGCTTTCAGTACTATTATTCAACATTGTACTGGAAGTTCTAGCCAGAGCAATTAGATAAGAAAAATAAATAAAAATTATCTAAGTTGGAAAGAAGTAAAATTACCTCTATTTGAAGGTGACATGCTTCTATTGGGTTGGCAAAAAAGTTGCTTCCATTTTTAAGTAATAATAAAAGGCACATCTTTTATTTTCACAAAGAATTTTACTGAACAACTTATTCACCTTTCTGTTCCACTACTTTCTGCCATTTTTCAGGCAACTTCATGATTCCATCTTCCCAAAACTCTTAATCTATTTGAACAAAGAACTGCTCCAGGTGTCTTTTACAGTCTTCCAGGGAATTGAAATTTTTTCCATTAAGAGAATTTTGTAAAGACCAAAATAAGTGGAAATCTTAAGGGGCAATGTCTGGTGAATATGTTGGATGAATCAGAACTTACCAGCTAAGCTATAACAATGTCTGCCTGGTCATCAAAGAAACATGCAGTCTTGCATTATCCTAATGGAAGATTATGAATTTTCCATTGACCAATTCTGGATGTGTTTTGTCAAATGCTGCTTTCAGTTGGTCTAATTGGGAGCAGAGAATTAATTGTTTGGTTTTCGGTAAAGGAACTTATAATAGAGGACTCCCCTCCAATCGCATCATATACACAACATCACCTTCTTTGGATGAAGACTGGTATAGCTGCTGGTGGTTCATTTTGCTTGCTGCATGATCTCTTTTTTTCCACATGATTGTACAGTATCTACTTTTCATTACCTGTCACAATCTGCTTTAAAAGCAGAAAGTGTTCATTATGTTTAAGTAGAGAACTGCATTTGTAAGTATGGTCAAGAAAGTTCTTTATTTTTCCCGTTTAACTTATGTGGAACCCAAACATCAGAGAAATAAACATAACCAAACTGGTGCAAATGATTTCCAACACTTGATTTGGATGTTTTGAGTATGCCAGCTATCTCCCTCATGGTATAATGTTGACTGTTTTCAATTAATGTCTCAATGTGATCGCGATCAAGTTCAACTGGTCTGCTCGACCACAGAACATCATACAGTGAGGAATCTCCAGCACAAAACTTTGCAAAACACTTTTGACACATTAGATCAATCACAGCACCTTTCTCCATACACTGCACAAATAATTTTTGTGTTTCAGGTTTTTTTAACATTTTTTTTGGTAATAATACAGCATAATATGCTGAAAATGTTGCTTTTTTCTTCCATCTTCAATAATAACATGGCTACACAAAAATTCACCAGTTTTGATAAGTTTTTCTTTAAATGCATGCTAATGTGCCAGCTGTCATGATACAAACTAATAAAATTGTTTCAAATGAAGTTAAAGGCAACTAAATTCTAGTAGAGCCATTGTATGGGGAAAAAAATAAATGAAGTTTTTCACTAACTGAATATATACTAAAAAGCCCCCCAAAGGCATAAGAAATCTTCTACAGCTAATAAATGAAGCCAACAAAATTTCAGGGTAGAGGATCTAGACTTATAAAAATCAATAATGTTTCTATATATCAACAATGAACAATGTGAAAAAAATATTAAGAAAATTCCATTTTCAATAGCATTGAAAAGAATAAAATATTGGGGAACAAATTTAACAAAGAAAATGAAAGACATATATTCATAATTATAAAATATTGATAAAAGAAAGTAAATAAGATATAAGTAAGTGCAAAGACATCTTACCTTCATGAATAAAAAGATTTAATATTATTTAAATGGCAATGCCAAATATTATTTACATGGCTAAAGTACCCTAAAGAATTAACACAATCCAAATTCATATGGAATTGTAAATGGCTCTAAATAGTCAAAAGAGTCTTCTTCTTTTTTAAAGAACAATGATAGAGGATTTATACTTCTCAATTTCAAAACTTATGACAAATTTACAGTAAAAGAAAACTGTGGTACTGGTATAAGGACAGATACATAGACCAATGGAATGGAACTGAGAATCCAGAAATAAATCCTACATCTATGGCCAATTGATTTTTTACATGAGTGCCAAGCCCACTCAATGAGTAAAGAATAGTCTTGTCAATAAAGTGTTGAATTTCCTCTGGATTGCCACATGCAAAAGAATGAAACTGGACTCCTACCTCACATAATATACAAAAATGAATTCAAAATGGATCAACAACATAACTGTTTATTCTATTGGTTAAAACCATAGAACTCTTAGTAGAAAGCATAGGGGTAATAGTTATGCTCTTGCATCTGGCAATGGATTCTTAGACATGACAATAAAAAAGCATGAGCAACAAGAAAAGATTAGACTTTATCCAAATTTAAACCATTTGTGTATCAAATGGCATAACCAAGAAAATGAGTAAACAATGTACATAATGGGAGAAAATATTTGCAAATCATGTATTCTAGTCCAAAATAAAAAACTTTTACAACTCAACAACAATGAGACAAACAACCCAGTTTTAAAATGGGTGAAGGCTATGGCACAGGCATGGAATAGGCATTTCCTGAAAGATAGAAACATGGCCAAAAGGATTAGGCGTCATTAGATAAATGGATACCAGCACTATAATGCGATCCCATTTCACATCCACCAGAATGACAGTAACAGCAACGACGATGTAGCAAGTACGGGTGAGGGTGTGGAGACTGTAGGATGTCACTGCTGCTGGGAAACACAGAGTCGCTCAGTCACTGTGGAGAATAGAGTCACAGTTCCGCAAAAGCATAGAATTAACTAAAGGAAAACGTACAATTGTCATATGATCATGCATTTCCACTCCTAGGTCTTTACCCCAAAGAATAAAAAAAAAAAACTGTTCAAAAAGATGTATTGAATGTTCATAACAGCATTATGGACAATAGCCTAAAGGTGGAAAACTCAAACATTCAACAACTGGATGACTGAATAGACAAGGTGGTATATACATAATGAAGTTCTGATAAATGCTGCAACATGGAGCAACCTTGAAGACAGTATGCTACGGGAAACAAGCTAGACACAAAACTACGAGCATGGTGTGGTCCCACTTGTATGAACTCTCTAGAACAGGCAAATTTATAGAAATGGAAAGTAGAGTGGAAGTTACCTGAGGTTGCGGGGACAGAGGAATGGGGAGTTACTGCTTAATAGTTATAACATTTCTGTTTGGAGCAATGAAAATGTTTTGGAAATAGATAATGGTGATGGTTGTACAACATTGTGAATATATTTAATGACATAGAAATAGTTGAAATGGTTAAAATTTTATGATGCACCTTATACTACAATTTTTTTAAAAAAAATTTAATATACCAAAAACCACTAGATGAATGAGTGGTATGGAATGTAACTTATACCTCAATAAAGCTGTTTAGAAACAACACTTTAGAAAAAAAAATTTTTTTATTAAACATTTTTTTATTAGTTTTGCCAAACAATGACATGATATCACCATGGGTTTACATAGAAAAAAAATTTTTGATTAATTTATAGTACACTTATTTGGTGCCAAAACCTAACATGAACTGACATGAGATGAAGTTATCTACAGGTTTTATATATCCCACTCAGCATGAAGAATAGTATTTTTTCACAGAAGTATTAATATGTTTGATTCAGGGTGCTGGACCATACACTGTTGGGGGATTGTTTATATTTTTATTAATACATATATCTTTGCTTTCAACAATTTGAAGAATTTGTAATTTGAAGGATAAAAAGAAAGTCCTTTGGCAAATGCTCACCTGAGACCCTGGGGAAGAGTTATAACTGCATTTCCATTCCGAGATATTTACTCAAAGTCAAGAAGTTTCTAAGGCAATGGCAGTGCTCTCTATTTTGATCGCATTCATTTCATGGGTGTGTGTACTCTTTTATCTGGTAAGCTGTAAACTTAAGATCTATGTATTTTATTGTAAGCAGTATCTCAAAACACACAAAGAACATTTGGAGGAGATGAAGGGACACATACCAAAATAGAAACTACTTCATATGGTTCCTTGAAATAATGGGAAGGTAATATACAAAGGCCTTAGTAACTGTCTGGCATATACAGAAAGTGCTCAAAAACTGCTGGATGTTAATATTAGGCTGAATACATCTCCCTGGTTTGTGGTGCAATTATAGAAGCAAAATGACTTTCAGATATTTATTTGTAAATATATATATGTTGCTTTGGCCCTTTTACCTTATTTTGATGTATAACAGTTAGTTTAAATTTTACAAAGCAGAGGCCTAGGAAGCTCACCAGTTACTGACATTATGGTCACACACAATTGGTAGAAAGAAAGATTCAATCATTTAATTTTAATGATTAAAAGAGAAAATGAATAATATTGGGGAGGCAGGGGCTCAGGAATATTTACATTTTCTGCAATTATAAGAAAAAATGATAAAATTTATAAATCATTTTATAGTTTATAAATCTAAAAGGAAGCTAACTCTCAGAGAAGTTAAGTGATTTGCCTAAGACCACACAGCTAGAAATGAGGGAGAAATTAGACCTCGAGTTCCATGCTGTTTTCATTATCTTGTGAGATCTTACCCGGGACTCCATTAACCCCAGGTGAACTTGAATTTTGAAACTTGAGTTTCTGGTGTGGAGAAGGTCTACAGCTTTCAACAGATTTTCAAATGTCTTCATAACCTCTCTGCCACCCCCAGCAAAATCACATGCTTTTGTAAAATAGAATATTCAGAATCTAAATATTCAGAAATTTTAATTACTGAGATGTCTGTCTTCTACTTGAGAAGAAGTGGCAAATACCAGGCAAATAAACTCATACCCAGGTTTTATTCCAAAGAGTGACACAGTCAACTCTGCCCCCTACACCTTGCAAGCCAACATCAACAGCAGGGCCCATAACAAAACACACTCCATCATCAGCTGGACCATCCTGGACTCCCTTCTGGAGGGTTTCAGGAATTGATGTCTTACTATCTAAGCAATATTTAAAAGCAATCAACTTCTTTTTTAGAAGTATGAGTGACGCCAATATGAATGCTGGTTACTAAGTCTCCTCTGCAAGGAGTAACTGGATATTTGTCAATTTCATACTTCTGGGAGTCATGGGGGACAGCAGCTGAAGAAAGCTACACTCAAAGGAATGTAGACCCTCATTTTCAAGGGAAAATGGGGTTTACATAGCTTTTGGCTCTAAACATCTCTATTTCAATGTATTTGAATATGCAATACTCCCAAGTTTCTTCTGCTGATGAAATAAATGTACTAGAATCCTGTTGTGTATT
This sequence comes from Antilocapra americana, assembly GCA_007570785.1. NCBI lineage: Eukaryota > Metazoa > Chordata > Mammalia > Artiodactyla > Antilocapridae > Antilocapra > Antilocapra americana. The sequence continues at coordinate 4,312,950 of ML661887.1, read as the reverse complement.
CATTGCTTGTCATGAGGGATTGCATCTTTGGATCTATTAGATACCTGTGTAGTGAAAGAAGGACTCAGGGGATTCCAAGAGATTAGTCCCAAGCTCTGTAATGACATGCATTTCAAAAAGCCTTCTGGAGCATAGCTGATTATATAAAATAGCTTTTTCTAACCTACTGACTATAACTGGAGGTTATGGGAATTTTGGTTTTATAACATGAAGAGGACAGTTAGTTATCTCTTATATAAGACAAAAGTAGGAACAAAACTCAAGTTCAATTTTAATGTCATAAATATCATAATTAGAACATCTCTCTACTCCTTGTTACCCGTAAAAAATGATCAAAATAAGTGCCATCCTTACTGTCACGGACATTGAAAGAAGGGCTGTTCATTAAAGACCTGATGGTCCATGCAGTCTTATCCATACTTTAATAAGAGATGACCATGCTTATGAGATTGTCCAGCAATTTTTATGAAATTTTGCTTTACTCATGTAAAATAAAGTGATTCTAATCTTACCCATAACCCCTCATATGGCCTAAAGTGGTCAAAAAATAAAAGGGTCATTTTTCATAATCCCAACATGAAGGCTTTAGTTTTAATCCTGAGATATTAGTAAACAAAATGAAATGTCTTCCTTGGAACCATAGGCTTGGTCTCTACCAGTGGTGACTTACAGTACCCTCTTGCTTTTTGTAAGTGCCTCAAGACCTCATAGCAGGCAGAACTGTTGGGCATTGATTAGCTGATGATAATTTAGTAACAAATGTAGGCACACTTATTAGGAATTGTCAGAAACTAGAAGAATGACCACACAAAAATCCAAACCATCTGGCCCATAACAGAGTATGTCTTTCCATAGTCTATATCTTGCTTTTGTAGTAATAAATTATTCCATCACAATCCTAGTAAAGAGTTGGAGAGGAGAGGCCAGGTGACCTTGAAATCTCTGATTTAATTTGAGATTCAGTTTCTGCAGCTTCATATTCAATCACAATTCCCAATGCAGAGAGACATCCTTTTCTTTCCCTTCTGGCCTGACAACCAAGAATGCTACCAGCTGAGCTATAGGAATGATAGACGCATTAGTCAAACCTTGTTCCTATGGGCAGGTGGGAGGAAGGAAGGATGGAGTGTAGATAATTTAGGAGAATTGTTCCCAAACCCGATTGATTACAAGGTTTTTAAAAACACAGATCTCTGAGCCTCAGTGGATGAACTTTGGGAGCCTTGGAGTGGATCCTGGTTTACCAGTCAGCTTTCACTAAGGTAACAAACCACTTCGACATCTCAGTGGCTCACACAAGCAAAGCATCTGTGCTCACGTTTCATAAGGGCTGTGAGTTGGTGCGGCTCTGATGGGCATGCCTGGGCCTGACCAAGAAGCATGTGTATCCTCATTCCAGAAACCAGGCAGAAGGAGTATCCTCTAACTAGGGTGTGCCGTTCTGTTAACTGAGTGCAGAAGCTAGAGGGGTTGCCAAGGCAAACTATGCCAACACATCTAATGTTTCTACGTTGGTGCGGCATGCATCATGCTCACTTATAATTCATCAACTAAGGGCAAATCAACAGCCGTGCCCAGTGTTTTGGGGTTGAAAACCAAACATCACCTCCAGGAAAGCATGGTGTATATGGCAGCCTGAGAGTGCAAGGGAGACAAATAAATGTGAACAAGCATACAGCTTACCACACCTCAGAATATACAAATTTTAAAAAGCTCCTTGGGCAGTTCTGATTGGCCTCTGATCCCTGGTATTTCATGGGAAAGGCACCTCCCTTTATGCACCTGCCATGACAACTGAGCATCCATTAGTAGCCTCTTCAGCAGAGTGGTTGAGTTAAGCAACGGATTAGTGTAACCCAATCACTCACTTCATCAACAGACATGTGTATACAACACATAAGGAAATCTGATGCTTCTGTAAGTTTTAGCAGATTTTGCAAAGCACGTTTGTATCCTCTTCTCATGTAATCTCCATAACTCCTCAAGTGGCTATAATTATTCCCATTTTGCAAGACTCAAAACCAAGCTGAGGCAGATTCAATGCCTGATGGCAAAACACCTGGAAAGAGTGGATTTGGACTGATTCCACTCCCAAGTCCGGATCTCTTTGTAAAGTGTGTGTCCTGGGTGCCCAGCCCTGCTATTGCCATCACTTCCTCTCCAAGATATTTTTGCATAGATATTTGGATATGGAATGTACATTTTAATTAATTTTTTAATTTGATGCAACTCCACTAAGCACTTACCACATTCCAGGCACTATTCTAGATGCTGGGGAGGCAGCATGAGTAAAACTGATGAAAATCCCTGCTTACAATTTAAGAGAGATGATGTTAAACAATTAAACAGGTAAATTCAAATCCAACAGCAACAACTGGAACATAAGCCAGGTGAAGACAAGTGCTGGGAGGAAAAGCAACAGGTGTTTGGCAAGGTCAGAGTCAGTCGTGGCTAAATTTAACAGGAAGTAAGTCCTTATTAAGAAATGAAGAAAGATTATCTTTCAGTTTTGATCCTCAGACTTCATCAGAGGGCAAAATATTTCTAGAACCTCCCCAAATCACTCTTGTGTTTTGAAATGCAAAAAATAAACTCACATTAAATCCTATGGTATAAACTATGTTTCTTTGGACAGGCTCACTACTGAAATTCTATTTTTCTTAAAATGATCCAGGTGGCCATTTCAAAAACTTAAGAGAGTAAGAATAGTAAAAGTCAATAAAAAATGAGCACGTTTTTCTTCTTGTGAGCCTAAAAGGACCTCATATACCTCACTGCATCTGTATTTCAGAATAAACGCCTCTTATAATGATAAGACAGGTCCTCTGAAATGTCTCGTACTTTAGTAAACAAATTCCCGTAGTCAGCAAATTTACCATGTGCTTATTTTTATCAGGACCTCTCTTTCCTTGAGAAAAACTAAGGTAAGTCATCACTGTTGGATTCTCCATTCAACAGACATAAATTGAGACCCTGTCATATATTAGGTACACATCTGTGAACTGGAGCTATAGCAGAAAAGAAAACAGACCCAATGCCTTGCCCTTTTGGAGCTTACATTCCAGCCAGATGGAGACAGACAATTAACAAACAGGATTGCTTGTTTGCTGGGGGCACAAGGGATCTGAGGAAGAGGAGTCCAGACGCCCAAGTGCTCTCAAGCTCCGAGGTCATCCGCAGGCAGGAAGCAGTGAAGTGGTAGCTCTTCAGCCTTGCTACCACCGACAGTTGTTGCGTTGCTCCCAGGGCGTGTTCCACGCTGGCAAGTGGGTTGAGAGGTGTTGCACCTGAAGCCCCTGGCCCCCGCGTGGATCATCTGTCAGGCAGTATTTCTGTCCAGCTCGCAAATGTAGTGATGGGCATAGGATGGGATCAATCGTTGCAGAATAATTGGTTTGAAGAGGCATCGTGGGGCCACCGCTGGAAACGAGCACCTTCAGAGTGACAGGATCTTGGCAGTCACCGAGGCTGAGGCTTGGAGTCTCGCTTTTCAACCAAACCAAGTGGGATAGCTGGGCATTCGTGAGGAAGAAACGCCTTCCTCACACCATGACTCTTGCATTGCATCACCCTCTGCCCCCAGGGACTGAAGAGGGCAGCTTCAAGGTTCCCGTTTACCAGTGTATCAAAAGTGAGGTTGGGCAACTGTCACTACAGAAGTAGAATTCATTTTGAGAGTCTGAAAATGTATCTCAAAAAGTTTAGTCGCTCAGTCGTGTCCAACTGTTTGTGACCCCATGAGTCGTAGACTACCTGGCTCCTCCATCCACGGGATTTTCCAGGCAAGAGTACTGGAGTGGGTTGCCATTTCCTTCTCCAGAGAATCTTCCCCCCAGGGATCGAACCCGGGTCTCCCACATTGTAGGCAGACACTTTACAGTCTGAGCCACCTGACATATTAGTAATTCGAGGGTTCACTTTATTATGAGTAGCTTCAATCATTCAATAAAGAACACATACACAGAAGGAAATTCCGACAGGCACCTTGTGTTAAAAATCAACAAACTTTTACCAAGAGCCTATTTTGTAACTTATATGCCTGAAGTCTGGCCATTAACTCAGTGGGAGAAAAAGTAGATGTTGGGGAATTGTCTCAGCAGCTGGAAATTTTTTTTGCAGAATTTTTTGCATCTCTGTGATATTCTGTCAGTGCAATTATTAAATACCTGCTTTGTGCCATTCACCTTGCTGAGAGCTTTGCATACAAACTATTCAGGCCTCTCCAAGGTTTACGAATTAGCGCTATCACCACCCATTTGGCATCCAGGAAGCTGCGAATCAGAGAACTGACATAACTTGTCCAAGACCAAACCTGAAATTCAATCCCAGGTTTGTCTGGCTCCCAAACTGTGTTCTTTTCATTATGCCAAACTGACCAAAGTCCTGTGTTTTTCTTGCTGTGGCAGAGATCAATGACTGAGCAATTCTTCTCTAGCCAGTTCTTCATAAAGACCAAAGGTTACTAACAATCCCTCAAAGGTGGAATTTCAGGGCACCCTCACTTTCTTTATCATACACTATACAATATTTTTCTTTTTACAAGAAGGGGCATATGGTACTTTAAGAAGACATGGCACATGCATACAATGCAACATTACTCAGCCATAGAAAGGAATGAAGTTAGGTCATTTGTAGAGACACGGAGGGACCTAGAGAAGGCCATACAGACTGAAGTAGGTCAGAAAGAGAAAAACAAACATCCTATATTAATGCACACATGTAGAATCTAGGGAACTGATACAGATGAACCTATCTGCACGGTGGGGATAGAGACGCAGAAGCAGAGAATGGATGCGTGGATGCAGCGGGGGAGAGATGTGGGATGAATTGGAGATTGGGATTGGCATGGACACTCTGCCGTGTGTGAGATACACACCTAGTGGGAATCTGCTGTAAAGCACAAGGAGCTCTGCCCGGTGCTCTCTGGTGACCAAGAGGCAGGGAATATATGTGTGTATATGGCTGATTCACTCCTCTGCATGGCAGAAACTAACACAGCGTTGTAAAGCAGCTATGTGCATGTGTGTGTGTTAGTCGCTCAGTCGTATCCGACTCTTCGTGACCCCATGGACTGTAGCCCGCTAGGCTCCTCTTATCCTTGGGATTCTCCAGGCAAGAGTAATGGAGTGGGTTCCCATTTCCTTCTCCAGGGGATCTTCCCAGTCCAGGGATTAAACCCTGGCAGGTAGATTCTTTACTGTTTGAGCCAGCAGGGAATCCCAATAAATTTTTAAATTACTTTTGCAATAAGAAGAACATAAATTGTATTTCAGAGTTAATGTAGCAAGGCTCAAGGCTCTGAAGTTTACTCAGTTTCTCTCCAGTCCTTTGCCCCTTTTCTAATGTGATCTGGTCACAGAAAGCCCACGTGCTGCTGTGTACAGGACAAAAGTAGTAAGAAACCAGGGGCCTAAAGAAGACTTGAATTGAAAATGTGAAATTATGTTCCATATCTTCAGAGGACTATTGCTGAAATGGATCACACTGAGAGGGCGTGAGGCTTCTCTATCTGGAGGTTTTAGAAGAAAGGAGAAGCATTTATGCTGGTAACTCGGAAAGTTGTGCAGGGGCTGGACCAAGTGATTCTTTTTATTTTTTAGAATAATTCTTTTTCAGGTCAACAAATTTTTTTTTATCTGTAAAATGGAGACTCTATTCCAGCCCTAGAAATGCGGTGAGGATTAAATTAAATAAGACAGATGTGATGAATAAGTACTATAGGGCCTGACATATAGTAGAAACCCAATTAATGCTGCTTTTGGCCTATCATTGATTAATGGATTATGAAGTTCCAAAAAAGTCATGTCTAAGGAGAGAGATGAGTTTAATGCAAGGCTTTCCATCCTCACACTCTTGTATGACTCAAAATTACATCAAACTGAGTTTGATTTTAAACAATCTTTGTGAGTTAAAAGTTCACACAAATAAAAAGAGGCCAGAGAGGTAAGGAACAGGATCTCTTTGTCTCCATCAGGCAGATGGGCCCTGAAATTGCTTGGTTTCAATTCCCTCTCCAGCTTTCCAAGACTTTGTCACTTACTAAACACTCAGAAGTTTCACCAAAGCAGGATTATTTTGTGTGAGGAAACCCTCAAGCAAAGCAGCTCATATTTCCATATAGAGACCCCACTTTTAGTCAAAACAACACTTTGGATCATTCCAATTAATTATTTACTTAAAGTTTCACATCTTCTTTCTATGACTATAGATAGTCTCTGGGGAGCGTGACTTGTTTTTTCCTTATGGCCGTTATTATATTAGGTTACTCAAGTTAACGTACTGCGTCAGGAATGTTCCACTTGCTAAACTTTTTGAGGGTTTCTTCATTTACGTATTCATCAGTGAAACGTCCTCTAAAGAGCTTTTCTCATTCCCTTTCCTATTTCTCCCTGGGCTACAAAATGGAAATAAGTGCTCAGTCAGTAATACCATTGTAAGGTTCTTTGTAAGGAGAATCCCTATGGACAGAGGAACCTGGTGGGCTACAGTTATTGGGGTTGCAAAGAGTTGGACATGACTGAGCGCCTAAACACAGCACAGTACACATAACTGTGAGAGAGGTGCTTCCTGAGGGTTCCTGTAGTTCAATTTCACTCCTTCTAAACATCCAGAAAGCTCACAGAAGCACCATTCTGATTCAGCTTGCCCATCTGTGTGCATTTCCTCTCTTGAGAGGAAAGGAAAAGCTCAAGAGATAAGAGAAGAGAGGGTGGGAGAGAGAGTTAAGAAGGGGTAGAGAACTAGTCCCAAAGGCAAGAAAGGAAGCAATGGAGATGTGATAGCCCAGCAGCGTCTGCATCCCAAGCCCCTGGAAACCCTCCTGGCGTGACGTCGAATGGAATCTTTTCTCACTTTAACATCTCACCTCCTGAGCCCCATGACAAAGCTGCTAAGGATCAAAACTGTCTGTGAGTGGTGGGGCTCCCCGATTAGTTTCTTTATTTATTTCTGATCTGACTTTCTTCATGAGCCCTCAACCTGCCTTAAGTAGCAAGAAAACAACTCCGTTTAGTCCAATTTAGTCCAGGTTAGTTCTGCCCAACCATTTACGCAGAATCTTTAGATTCACTTGTTTTTCTCCTCACTTCATCTGGACTCTCATCTCCCTCTCCTGCTCCTCTCTCTGGCTCCTGCAGCCCATGACAGTGGGGGAGGGGAACCCCTGGATTTGCACTTGTGCCTGGGTGTGAGGTGCCTGGTGTCTGCTGAGGAATGCTTGGCACCACCCCATGGCTGGTGTCCACAGCTGGCACCCACAGCTGACATCTGTGGCTGGAGTACTTTTGGTCTATTTCTGCTTGGCTTGCTCAGAGTCTGAGGCCCCTCCCTGGAGACTTAAGGCCCACTGCCTACCCAACTCTTGCTAATGAGTCTCTGCCATATCTGCCACTTTGGGTCCTAGCTGTCAACAATGCTGTCCTGATGTGGCAGGCTCATCTCAGTCACCTCAGCAACCTACATTCAGGTCTGTGGCTTCACAAAGGAGCATCCAGGCCAGGTGAAAACAGGAAAAGCTCAGACCCGCAGGCCAGTCCCTTTATCTACCTGCATATCCCACCCCATACTCTGAATTTGTAGGACCGTCCATATAGTTTCATAGTCAGTTGTCTCCATCCAAAACAAAAGATGGGTCAAAAGTGCTCTCACAATGCTCTCAGCCTATCCACTAGCCCTCCTCACTGCAAGGGGCTCGCAATGACCCAGAGAGGAAACATTCACATATTCTCCCATGCTGTCAACAGCCTGAGTCAGCATGAGGAGGTGAGGTCCCTGGCCAAGGTCATGTGCTGGAAGTGATGGCTTAGGGTCCATTTCAGGTGTCCTTACCCCAGAGCAGGCCCCACTTCCGCCATTACCTTCAGGCAGCATGTGACACGTGAGTTTCAGAGAGAGGTCAGTGGTTCTGAGGAGTCCCTATCAGATTTCAGGTAAATAAGTGAAAGAAGAATGAAGAAAACATAGATTCCCTTTGAAATAATTTTAGTTTATAATGAATGGAATCTAACCAGACACCAGGTTCCAGCTTCATATTTTTTATTTTTGTGAGGTCCCTGTGTTCTTTGAGCTCAATTTGCTTCAGAGGAAATGCCATACATGGAAGAAGGGTTTAAGGAGTGCAGGGGAATGACAATTTAGTTACACATGCCTGGGGAACAAAGTAACCACAGAAAGATGTGGACCTCTGTCTTGGGCGGGACACCTTCACCTCCTTCCCTCTCACTGTGGCCATCGTGGTGAGCTGAGAAAAGCCAGAAGCTGTTTATGGAGCTAATTTTTATAGACCTCAGATACTCTTAAAGGTCAGTTTACTGTGTCTCCTACATGTGACCCACTTCTGAACAAATGCAGCGGGGAAAAACTTGATCCCTACCCTCTTTGACCTCATTATTCAAAACAGATATGCTGCTGCTAAGTCGCTTCAATTGTGTCCAACTTTGTGCAACCCTGTAGACAGCAGCCCACCAGGCTCCCCCATCCCTGGGATTCTCCAGGCAAGTACACTGGAGTGGATTGCCATTTCTTTCTCCAATGCATGAAAGTGAAAAGTGAAAGTGAAGTCACTCAGTCGTGTCCGACTCTTCACGACCACATGGACTGCAGCTTACTAGGCTTCTCCGTCCATGGGATTTTCTAGGCAAGAGTACTGCAGTGGGGTGCCATTGCCTTCTCCGATATGAATAGTATGTTATCACTAGCGAACAGAATTAAAGCTCAACAATCTCTGATCTTAGGTATATCACCTACATGTGCCCAGCAGTATCTCTTCTGTATGCAGGAAGTATATGAGATCAACCTTGGCATGCTTTGAGAAATCCAGTATTCTAGATCAATAAGAGTCAAATTTCTAAGAGCACTAAGAAATCAGATCTATTTGAACCTCAGTGTTCCATTTACAAATCGCTTATAACCCCTAAGTCTCTGATTCCTCATCTATAATGTGGATGTGGTAAGCGTGTCCACTTCATAGGGGTGTTGTCAATTTCCAATGTATTAAAAATATATACTAAGCTAACATATAAAAATTCCTGAGCTCAAGTCTCTGTTAGAATTAAGGGATGAATAATATTCACTTTTTTGATTAATTAAGTCATCTTTATTCTCCTTATCAGCAAAGGGCTTTTATTTAAGTAGGAAGCAATAAGGAAAATTTGCAAGTCAGATTATTAGAATACATTAAACAGAACACTTGGCATTAATAAAACAAGCACACGTAAATATATGAAAACAAATCAGAACACTTTTATTGGCATTTGAAATGGTCATCATTTTAAGAAAAAAAAAATCCCTTAGTTGGATGATCCTCCAAAGGAAATCTAGAACTAAGTATAATGGGCAATGACTTTGATGTGTAACAGGGGAACGTTGTACAGGGACAGGCAGTGAAAGAGGGGATGTCAAGAGCTAAAAGGACTAAAGTGCACAGGACGTAGAAGAAAGTACGTGAGCTGGTTGCAAGGCTTTGATTTGGGTTTGGTTACCAGCCAGCCCTGAACTTGTACCAAGTACCTTCTGTTTTCAAGTTAGAAGTCATTTACTGGAAATCTATTGTATATGCCCCAAAAATGTCCCCCCAAGAGTTCATATGAAATTTGCACACAAGTAATTCAACCTTAAGGGATGCTGTGATAAATCCTTTGATGGAGACACAGCCAAATACTCTTGGAACACAGTGCAGAGCACAACCCTACTCTTGGAGTAGGGTTGGTCCTGACAAAGACAGAAAAGAGCAAACAAGTCTGTGGCCTCCAAGGGCTTACAGTATGGCTAAAGAGAGAAGACAACAGTTACAAAATGCTCAATAACTTAAAGGCAGGTTATAACTAAAAAGGTCCACAGAGAACTCATATTTCTTGGTCTTGGGTAAATATTTTTTCATTGTTGCTGTTTGGTCCTAAGTCATGTCTGACTCTTTGCAACCCCATAGACTGCAGCACACTAGGCTTCCCTGTCCTTCACCATCTCCCAGAGTTTACTCAAACTCATGTCCATCGAGTCGGTGACGCCATCCAACCATCTCATCTTCTGCCATCCTCTTCTCCTCCCGCCTTCAATATTTCTCAGCATCAGAATCTTTTCCAATGAGTTAGCTCTTCACACCAGGTGGCCAAAGTATTGGAGCTTCAGCTTCAGCATCAGTCCTTCCAGTGAATATTCAGGACTGATCTCCTTTAGGGTTGACTGGTTGGATCTCCTTGCAGTCCAAGGGACTCTCAAGAGTCTTTTCCAACACCACAGGTCTTTGGCACCCAGTCTTTTTTATTGTCCAGCTCTCGCACCTGTACCTAACTACAGGAAAAACCATAGCTTTGACTAAATGGACCTTTGTAGACAAGGTAATGTCTCTGCTTTTTAATATGCTGTCTAGGTTTGTCATTGCTTTCCTTCCAAGAAGCAAGCATCTTCTAACTTCATGGTTGCTTTCAAACATTTATTGCCATGCCTTTCGATTATAGGTCTATTATTTTTTAAGTCAGATCAGGACAGAGCTAGCCCACATTTAAAGGTGATTGGTCTCTGCACAAAAGAAAACTGCTGTGTGCTGGCTACAGGCATGGGTGCTGGGGTGTGACCGTCTGCATGCAAACCTGATACTCCTACTCACTAGCTCTGTGACTTTGAGCCAGTCACTTAATCTCTCTGGGTCTCAGCTTCACCTTCAGTAAAATAAGCCTAGTCATGGAACCTACTTTATAAAATTGTTATGAAGATTAAGTAAATCAATGCATTTAAAGCTTTGGGTAATACCTGGTACATAGCAAGTGTTCAATACATTTAAGAATAATATTATGAATACAGCACAATTAAAACCATGAGAAGGCTCATCATTTGTTTTTCTTTTACTTTCTTTACACTCATCCTCACAAAACATTAATAATTTTTATGCTATTGTAGAACCAATGGAACTGTAGAGTACTTAGAATACTGCTTCCACTGGCCCTCTATTTAATCTGACAGTCTCTGATTGGTCTTTCAGGAGTCTTCCAAGGCTGTCTCCAAATCAAGTTGAGTGGCTCTTCGGTAGGTTCCTATGGCCCCATATACTTAGTCTCGCCAGCAATGTGGTTTTTGGAATGTGTCGTGGAATGTGATTTTTGGTTCATTTGTCTGTCTCTGTCTCACTCACTCCTGCACCAGGAAGGGCAATTCCTTGAAGGAAAAAACTGCATCTTGTTTTCCATTATATCTCCAGGAGCTAACATGGTGACTGACATGATATTGAGTGTATATGTTACATGGGAGGGAAAGAAGAAATAAGAGGGGAGGGAAGGAAGGAATAAAGGAGGGAAAGAGGGACAGGGGAGGAAAGAAAGAGGCAAAATGCAGAAAAGGTGTGTAGAGGTGCTCTGGTCCTGGCAATGTGACATGTATCTGAGTCTGCACACCTTCTTCCCTCTGCCTCTCATGTCCCTCCAGTCCTATAAAGTGAAGGGAAGTTTGAGCCATGAGAATGTTTTACTTACCCCAAATCACCACTGGAGAAATCCATTGCATTACTGAATACTTGTAATGGGTTGGCTCTATTTCAGAATATAGGGTTTTGCTGCCCCTGCCAAACAGGCTTATCCACGAGAAGCTTAGATAGTGCCTTTGCCCACACCTGTCTGGCTCAGGGAGCTCATTGGTCTGTCAAGGGGAGAGCTGGGCATTGAGAAATGCTGATGGGCTTTGACGAGAAAGAGAACCGGGCACACAAGTCTCGTTTATAATCCATTCCAGCTGCTCCTCTGCTGGGGGAAACTGGCATTCTGTTTTGTTGGCCCTTTTTCCATCAGGACAGCTGTGAAACCCTACTCAGTGAAGTAATCGCAATAACAACCACCACTTTGCATGTTGATGCCTTTCTTCCAAGGAACTCAAAGTTCTTTGGAGACATAACCTCATTAATCCATCCTGCATGAAGTGGTGGCTGATGGGGAGGGGTAGGAACTCTTACTCATGCTTCCAGGGCTGGGGGATTTGGAGGAGGGAAGAGTGGAAAAGGAAAAGAAAGAAATTTTAGAGCTAGGAAAGGTAAGCAATGGTATTTTCCCCCTGAACCCCTCTGGCACAAAGATAACATTGCATAGGACTATACGCAGTTAAACATCTGAGACTTAAAAAAATACAAAACACTCGGAATGTTCACTATCCCCTCAAAGGAAGAGAATTCTAAGTGAGAAGTTAAGAAACCTGATTTCTAGCCCTGATACTGACACTAAATAGCTGTGTGACCTTGAGCTAGCCCCATCCTTGGAGTAGTAACTTCATATTAGGGCATATGACCTAGTGGTAACGCTGGAAGAGCACAGAGCCAAGAGACAGGAGACCGATGCCTGTCTCTACAGCAGCATGGTTTTAGGTGTGTTCCTAGCTCCCAAGGCTCACTTTTCTTATCTGCAAAATAAAAAAATTAGACTGGATTATCTCTAGAGTTCTTTTCAATTCCAATAAAACCAGTTATTCTAGAAATAGTGAGCTGGGAAACATCAGATCTGATTTCTGCTTAGACTTTAGGAAATCCAATAACTATCCATGTTGGTTTCCTACCACTGCCACCAGTTCCCATAAAACAACAATTTATGATTTCTCACCATTTTGTGACGTGCCTGGGCAGTATGGTGGCTTTGCATGGGTTCACTTTTGTGATCGAATTCAGCTTGAGGTTGGAGGGATCCAGGTGGGACATCTGTAATATCTGGGCCTCCCTTGCTTTGTGGTCTTTTCATCCTAAAAGAAGCTACATCTGGCTTTCTCACTAGTGGTGGTAGCATTTCAAGAGGGCTAGTCTTGGTGCTTATGTGCTCATTTCACCTTTCCCATGTCAAGTTCAATACTATTTTGTGACCTCAAGACCTCAAGAAAGTCTCATGGCCTAGAATCAGTGAGGGAAGGACTCCAGGAGGACATTGTTAGAGCCAAATTGTGTCCCTCCAAAGGGTAAGTTGAGGTCCTAACCCCATGTACCATAGAATGTGGCCTCATTTGGAAATAGAGTCCTTTCAGATGCAGTCAAGTTAAGATGTGGTCTACAGGAGTAGAATAGACCTCTAAACCAATATTACTGGTGTCCTTATAAGAATAGGGAGAGTCCCACAGACAGAGAGGAGATGGCCATGTAAAGACAGAGACAGACTGGAGTGATGCTGCCAATAAGCCAAGGAATGCCTAGGGCTACCAGAAGCTAGAAGCAAGGAAGGTTTTTCTCCTAGAGTTTTTGAAGGGAAAATGGTTCTGCCATGCCATCTTGATTTCAGACTCTTGCCTCAAGAGCTGTGAGAGGATAAATTGTTGCTGTAAGCCACCCAGTTTGTGGTACAGCAACCCTAGAAAATTAATACAGGCATGAACACCAGGAGTCATGGTTCTTTGGGGCCCACTAGTGTAACCATCTAGCACACCATCTACTTTTATGAGCATAATTACACAAATGTTATATGATTATTGTCCAGAATATGAGAAAATGTAGGTGTGGTAGATTGCAATAATTCTTTATCCTTCCTTTAGTCCATGACCTCTGCTGTATGACTTGACACCCTCCACCCCAAAAGAATTAGAGGGTATTCCCTTTCCTCCTCACTTTCTTATATGGTCATGTGACTTGTTTTAGCCAATGGAAGAAGAAGGAAAGGCCATTATGCCAGTTTCTTAACAGGCCTTTATATTTCTACAACTGCCTGTCTGACTGCTCTTTGGGGCCAAGGTGCTCTGCCTAAGATGCTGTCTCTCATGCTCCCAGAGCTGTCTGTCCTTAGATATGAACCAGGACTGCCACTTCCATCATGCTCAGGGGTTCAGAGCCATGTGTTACCCTGGGTTGAAACTAGAGAGAATGCTCCTGTCTCTATAGGGATCAAACCTATACCAAAGCTTTCTCTTCTGTTTTCTCCTCTTCTCCTCTAGCACAGGTCTCCTTAACACTTCCTTCTAGAGTCTTTTTCTCCCATGCTCAGCATGCATACCAATGAAATTGGGATTCAGCTTTTTCACTCTGGTTACATAAATCAATGCCAATGTCTTTACTATTGAGATGGGAATCACACTACACCAATCACCCTGCAACTTGGCATTTTTACTCAACAGTGTATCACTCATCTTCTTTCATTAGTAAATACAGATTTGTCCTCATTTTTAATAGCTGCACATATTTCCATATGCACATGGATATCCATATGCATGCATGCGTGCCTGAGTAGTAGCTTCAGTCATAACCAACTCTTTGTGACCATATGGACTGTAGCCCACCAGGCTCCTCAGTCTATGGGATTCTCCAGGCAAGAGTACTGGAGTGGGTTGCCATGTCCTCCTCCAGGGGAGCTTCCCAACCCAGGGATCAAACTTGGAACTCCTACATTGTAGGCAGATTATTTACCCTCTGAACCACTGGAAAATCCCATCCATATGTATATGCATAGTTTATTTAAATAATTCCCTACTATTAGACATTCTGTTTGTTTCATTTATTTCATTTTTATTAATAGTGTTGCAATAAATACACTTTTACATACTTGTTCCATTATTTTCAAGATAAATTCATAGAGATAGAATTGCATATACAAAATATATTTTAAGAATTTCAGTATAATTTTCCCAAATTACTGTCTGAAAATACTATATTAATTTATACCTACCAATGTGTAAGAGGGCTAATTTTTTAATTCTCGTGTAAGCATTATGATTCTTTACACCTTTGCCAAGCAATAAAAAACAAAGTTTGCATTTCATAGTGTATTCTTCAGTCCTCTTTTAAACAATTGGGTTGCTTAGAAATGTGCTTATAAAATTGAATAGAAAAGAGACAGCAAGAATACAGGATACTGATGAAATCAGAAATGAGTTCACAGAAAGAAACCAAGAGCAAGGAAGGAGCAGATGTGCAGGTCAAAACACTGTTGTTAATGGTTGTGCTTCATGGATTTTTATCTGGCACATTAATTTAAAATGGCTCAGATGTGAGTGAATTCAACTCAAAATGGTGTCACCATAAGTTGACACACTCACAGAGGTTAAAAACATAGGATAGAAATTCCAAATAAGAGCAAATTCCAAATAATATATCAGGGATAAGAGTTATCCCCCAAACATGATATTAATTAAGAGGGAAATGCAGTACTCAAAAAACTGTTTTTAGGGAGTAACCAAGTTAGATAGGAGCTTACTGAGTGGAGAGGAACAAGACCAGCCAAGATTAAGGATTTACACTCAGGCAGTTTCTGCCACCTTGGTCTAAGATAGGATCAGGTTCTGCAAATTGTGGACAGATCTTTTTAGTTTAATATGTCCATGTTGTCTATAGTGGTGCTGGTCCTAAGAAAGGAAAGGGATTCCTTTATCTCGGATGTCAACATGGATTAAAAGAATAACATTTCATCTGCTACTTTCATTCAATGCTGGTAATTTAGTTTTAGATATACATATATTTAAAACCAAATAATACACACACACACACACACACACACGCACACACATGCACACATGATAAGCTGCTTCAGTGTTTGCGACTCTATGGACTGTAGCCCTCCAGGCTCTTCTGTCCATGGGGATTCTCCAAATAAAAATACTGCAGTGGGTTGCCATGACCTTGTCTGGGGGATCTTCCCCATCCAGGGATTGAATCTATCTATGTCTCTTATGTTGCATTGGCAGGAGACAGGAGGGTCCTTTACCACTAGAGCTGCCTGGTATATATAGTTAATTTCATAGGTCTTAAACACATGTATCCCATGAAACCCAGAATCTCACTTCTGGGAGTACATCCTAATAAAACTATTTAGCATACACCCAAATATTTAGATACAAGATGTTCACTGAAATACTGTTTATAAATTAATGATGCCAAAACATATACTGAGACCATTTGAAATGATATTATAGAAATATTTTTACTCATATGGATCAATGATCATAAAATATTATATTTTAAATCAGAACCTGGAAAAGAATAGATATACATATATGCATAACTGAGTCTCCTTGCTGGACACCTGAAACTAAGACAACATTGTTAATCAACTATACTCTAGTGTAAAATAAAAAGTTAAAGAAAAGATTGCAAAGTACGGTTCAGTATTACATGTGTGGATGAGTGTCAGCAGCCTATGACATTTCATTAAAGACAGCTACCACTAACACCTGAGTTTTACTAGTTCTTTGATCCTCTTTTCATGCTTAGATTAAGGAGTCCTACTGTGAGGTTGGTTAGAATCCTACACTTTAAGCACTTGTTTTTGCTAGCTCCATGTTTTCTTCTCCAGAGTACACTAAGCCGAGGCATGGCAAATGACATAAATGGGGACTGAAATGATAGCTACACTCTGAATCCAGACTCATGACACTTCTCCTCCAGTCCCTGTTTCTATGTTTATATAATCTTCACACTTGGGATGAATTCCTTCTCAGGAATCATGTAGATCATCCTTGATAATTTGACTTCTACTGGGGAAACAGCACCCAAACACACATGCAGTTTGCCAAACATAAATATCCTTGTTTGGACCCCACATTTGGACCTGTCTTAGTTCTATCCTCATAATATTCCCCAGTCTCCATCTGAATCATGTGGAAGCAAGCACACACTTGGGAAGAGGAGGTGGTGGGCAGAGCTGACATCTAGTAGCATATAGAAAATGTATATGAATCTTAGCTCTGGATTACTCAGCTTATTTTGTCACATGCTTTTGTGTATGTAACTGTGGAAAACAAAAATGTGAAGACCTGAAGGATATGCACCAAAAATATTGACAGTTCAGTGGTGGGTTATGGGTAATTTGTTATTATTGTCTCCTTTTATCTTACTTACGCATTCTAATCTACAGGGATCATGTATTCCTTGAGAATATTAAACAGCAGAAGTAATTTTTTAAAGATACTCTCAAAAAAAAAATAATGCTTCTCTGGTGACTCAGCTGGTAAAGAATCCGCATGCCATGTGGAAGACCTGGGTTCAATTCCTGGGTTGGGAAGACCCCCTGGAGAAGGGAACGGCTACCCACTCTAGTATTCTGGCCTGGAGAATTCCATGGACTATAGAGTCCATGGGGTCACACAGGGTTGGACACAACTGAGCGATTGACTTTCACTTTTTTGAACAACCGCTCTGAGGTGTCTATTGCTTCATCTCCAAACATTCTCTAGTGAGAAGTATCAAGTGAATTCTTGATTCCAGGGCCATCAACTCAAGTGCTTTTGCATTATATACCAGTTTTTAGTAAATTTTTTTGATCAAACCTATTGCTTCACAGTAATCCTAAAATGGCCTATTTATTTGGGATTGATAACTTTGATGAATAAGGTGGAGAGAATAGATGAAGTATCCAAGTTTGAAAATACAAGAGAAACCTTTACAGAGAAGATTCATGAAGCATTTGGGAAAGCAGTTGGGTATCACTGTTGGATCCTCAGGGAGGCTTTACAAGCTTAAGTGTTTGTAGTGTGATGAAAGTGGCCAGATTTTTGGTAAGACACTGGCTTAAAGTCTGAGAGATGGAATGTAGTACTGTTGGATGCACTGAACAAATATGGACTCCAGTTAAGTTAGGGAGGTGACATCAAAGAGATAAGGGCAGATTTCAAATTTTCTGTAGAAAGAGGAGGAGAAACTTGGCAGTAGTCATGGGTTGACTCCTTCAGTTTCTGTTCAAATTTTCCCAGCCCCTCCCATTTTATGTGATGCCCAGTGGGGGTCTTCAGCCTTTGGATCCACCCAGGCTTGATCTCAGGAGTGACCTCCATGATCAATAAAGCATCTGCCACTATTTGGTCCAGTCTTAACCCCACCAGCCTCCTCCGAGATGGGGCATGCCAAAGTTCTTTTGTAAGTATGTAGTGAGAATTTGAGTCACACTCGTGCTTAAGGGGATAGTCTATGCATTTTCAGACATATGACTAACTGGGCAAAAAGCTTAGAAAATATAACTCGGAATAACACAGTGTTCAGCAGGAGAGTTGTTCTTTGCTTTTCGTGTTGTTGGAAGGGAGAGGGAGGAGGATTGGCCTGAAATATGGAACACCATAAAGAGACAGATAGACAGAGAATCAAAGTCCCTGAATGGCATTTAATTCCATGTTGCTGTTTTTCCTGGTCGGCTTTCAGAAATCCTCTGACAGTTGGACTATTTGCTATTTAGTCATTCTACTGTACAAATTTTACTGACAATCAGCAGGCATTGCCTAATTTCACACTCAAGCTAATAAAAAAGACCAAAGCAGACTACAACATCAAGTATATGTTTAACTTGATGGGATTTTTAAAGAACATTTCCAAGATAACACATAAGATGTAAGAGTAGCAAATATACAAAGTTGGACAACTTTTATGTACATTCAGGTTTTGGCCAAAACAGCTTGCAATAACTAGATTTAAAAAAGAAGGACAAGAAACCTAATTGGAGGCTTTCACATTAGGTTCTGAAACACATTTTTTGGTCCTCTTGTGCCTTGTTTCCAAGATGGTAGCACCTGGAAAAACATGCAGCTTGATTTCTGTAATAGATATGAGCTCAGATAGTATGGGCTGCCTTACACCAGCTCCTTTGAAACGGGTGGCAGTTACTGCCAGAGTCCAAGTGGGTAAATCGCATGCTTGGAAATAGGAGTATATTCATCTGTTTGTGAAAATCACCAGGCATAGACTGTTTCCACCCAACACGCTGAAGAAACTCGCAGGCCTCCTGTTACCAGCAAGAAATAAAGCCAAAACTCAGCAAGAGCAATGCCAGATGATCACGTCTGTTTTCCCGAAGCCTCGATTTTGAATGCTGTGTTACTATTTATTCTTCCCGGAGTAAGAAGCTTCTGCCAGACTGACGACAATGTCCTCCATGAGGCAGTGGCATTTTCCACCCAATCCCGACCCGCAAAAGGGTCCAGTGTGTGTTCAGTTTTCATCACAACTTGATCAATTACCCCCAGGAAACTTCATTTCATTCCACTTGCCACAATGAGAGTAATTAGAGCAGCCTTTGACCCTTTCTTCTCTACCCCACTTAGTTTACAGTGGGCTGTGAAATGTGATAAGTTAATTCTTAAATACACGCTTTTATGCCAAGAACAAATATCTTTTATTTGACTTGCTGTTCCCCCACAGGAATTTGGTATTGTTTATCTAAGAATTTGACATGCAGCAATTCTGTCAGATAAAACTGGGAAGAAATGTCCTCCAGATGACATAACTGCCCTATCAATGGAGGGTTCAAATCTTGCCCCTCATCTTTATATCTGTAGTAATAACTGGACCCCTTTCGCTCCATGTGGAAGGTACACTTTCATCCTCAGTTTGAACTAAAAGTGCTACAGGGCTGGAGCTATAGTCAGAGTCCATTATAATAAAATGCCCAAGCACCTAAAGGATCCTACTTGGAAGTCAAACACTAATTTTTTCAGGTGCTTTGAAACGTAACCTTTATATACTTGGGGGGTGCTTCATGGGCTAAATGAAAGCTATCTTGCATTAACCCCAAAGTATGAGTTTTCAGACTTTTATTAATATGGTCATATAAACTAATAGGCAGTCTATATGTGCTGTAGAAAACCTGGGAAACAAGAGTTTAAAGAAAACTTAAATTATTTTAATTCGATCTACAAAGATAACCACTCCTCAAATTCCAGATTATTTCTTTTCAGTCTACCTTTCATTTCATTTCATTTCACCAAAAATCTACATCTTTTTTTTTAATTTTATTTTTTTTATTGTTTTTGCCATACATTGTCATGATATCACCATGGGTTTACATATGCTTCCCCTCCGGAATCCCCCTCCCTCCTCCCTCCCCCCCGGGAAATCTCACTGCACCAGCCCCGAGCATCAATCCTGGGCTGGCGATTGATTAGACATATGGTAATTAACATGTTTCAATGCCCTTCTCCCATATCATCCCACCCTTTCCCTCATCCACAGAGTCCACAAGTCTATTCTATACATCTGCGTTCCTTTTGCTGTCTCGCATGCTGGGTTCTCCTTACCGTCTTTCTAAATTCCATATATATGCGTTAGTATACTGTATTGTCGTTTTTCCTTCTGGCTTACTTCACTCTGGATAATGGGCTCCAGTTTTGTCCATCTGAGTAGAACTGCTTCAAATGAATTTTTTTTTTAATGCTGAGTAATATTCCATCGTGTATATGTACCACAGCTTTCTTATCCATTCGTCTGTGGATGGACATCTAGGTTGCTTCCATGTCCTGGCTATTGTAAATAATGCAGCGATCAACATTGGGGTACACGTGGCTCTTTCAATTCTGGTTTCCTCGGTGTATATGCCCAGCAGTGGGATTGCTGGGTCATATGGCAGATCTATTTGCAGTTTTATAAGGAACCTCCACACTGTTTTCCATAGTGGCTGTACTAGTTTGCAATCCCACCAACAGTGTGAGAGAGTTCCCTTTTCTCCACATCCTCTCCAGCATTTATTACTTGTAGATTTTTGGATTGCAGCCATTCTGAGTGGTGTAAAGTGATATCTCATTGTGGTTTTGATTTGCATTTCTCTGATAATGAGTGATGTTGAGCATCTTTTCATGTGTTTGTTAGCCATTTTTATGTCTTCTTTGGAGAAATGTCTGTTAAGTTCTTTGGCCCACTTTTTGATTGGGTTGTTTATTTTTCTAGAATGGAGCTGCAGGAGTTGCTTGTATATTTTTGAGATTAATTGTTTGTCTGTTGCTTCATTGGCTATTATTTTCTCCCATTCTGAAGACTGTCTTTTCACCTTGTTTATAGTTTCCTTTGTTGTGCAGAAGCTTTTAATTTTAATTAGGTCCCATTTGTTTATTTGTGCTTTTATTTCCAATATTCTGGGAGGTGGGTCATGTAGGATCCCGCTTTGGTTTATGTAAAGATGCCACAAAAAAAGAAAACTACAGGCCAATATCACTGATGAACTTAGATGCAAAAATCCTCAACAAAATTCTAGCAAATAGAATCCAACAACACATTAAAAAATCATACATCATGATCAAGTAGGCTTTATCCCAGGGATGCAAGGATTCTTCAATATCCGCAAATCAATCAACATAATACACCACATTAACAAATTGAAAAATAAAAAATCTACATCTTATGCTATAAACAGTTTTAGCTTTTTTTAAGCTTTACTTTTTACTATGAGCATTTCCCCCCATCACTAACAATGCATCAAACACCTGATATCCCGTGGCGGCAAAGATTTCTTAGCCCATGAACTCTTTGGCATCTGGGTTACCTGCCTTCTCCTTGAAAGGCAGTGACCGTGCAGCATCATGCCCATGCCAGGACCCCCCAGTCACAAGAAGTAGAAACATATATAAGGGAATTCAATGGTTTCCATTAAAAGGACTCCCTTTAGGCACCCCTGTCTTCTGGGCTTCAGCTATGGCCCTCAGGTCTCAGTCTTTGCCTCTCTGTCTCTCCTTACCTCTGCTTGGCTTCCTACCCAAGCAGGCAAGTAGGCTCCCTCTATGTGGAACCACTACACCACTAACATCTCCATGCCTATACCCACTCACAGATCCAGTGAGATCAGAGAGAAAGAGAAAGTCCTTTGCTCAGCGGTCCCCTAAGAGGCTCATGGAAGTCTCTGGTTGGTCTCACAGAGATCACATGCTCATCTCTGAGGATGGAGTGCCCCCATTGGCCAAATCTAAACCACATTAGGGTCATACACAGGGGTCAGCTCCCTGGGAGGGGGCCCAGGCAGGGAGGTTGTGAGAAGAGTCTCCACCCTCTCTCCACTGCTTTTCTTTCCTTGTCTTAAAATTTGTCCTCACTAAGCATCCACACCAGCTCAAATGTGTGATTCAATTCTTGCCTCATAGGCTTTTTTAAGATAAATGTGCTCAGTACATTTAGGAACACTTATATTCCCTGAACTCAGAAGAAACACTAGTTCCAGACTCATTTCATGAGAATGCCAGTTATCTTTGCATGGTCTAGCCTTGGGTCTGCCATTAAGATTATCAGCCAGTCATGTAGATATCAAGTGATCATAGCTTGATTGTTGGATGTTGAATGGAAGCTTGGAAGGAGGATCAAGATCTAGAATTACAGGTGTACTTTATTTAGTGCCACCACCCTCACTACCGATCCACTGTGGTGCCGTCCTTCTCAGAAGGAGAAGACCATGGCTTCTCAGCCAGCACAATAGAGAAGGCACATCTTGGAATCAGCTGTGGCAAGCGTGCTTGATACAATGCCATCCCCAGTCTCAATGGTGCTGAGAAATTGTTTTCTTATTCCTGTAGGGGTAGATCTTTTTGCTATATTTCACCAAGAAAGACTGACAAAAGCTATATGTGGAATGGTTTCAGAGATGTTGTGTGCTATCTTACTGCAAGTTAAGATAGGTTAAGGTTGAGATACCTTCAAGGGAATGGTCATGGATGTAGGGACTCAAGCTCAGCAGTGTTGGAGAGAAGTCCTCTGACTTTGTGAAGGCCGCCTTTCAGAGTGCCGTTTTAGGAAGATAGGTCAATCATGGTAAGAAGGCCGGCTGGAGGACAGCATTGTTGGTGGTGTACTGTGTTAATATATTGGATCTGCATCTCTCTTACTAGACTGTGGGCTTGTCCTGGTATCCACTTAACTTCTTATGTCAGACCTCGCACTCACCACTTCACATCCTTTTGGCCTCAGTTCACAGCTCTGGAAAAGAGTTCCGCAGGTTTCCAACTACTCTCCACTGACAGTGCATGCCTCAAGCCTGCACCAAACACCCGTCTTCCTGCCTGGAGGAGTCCCCTCAATCCCCGGGGAGGGGGGAGGGTGCCTGCTTGACATCCACTTATGTGCAACCCAGAAGTGCGCAAGCAGTTATGCTCTGAGGGGCAACTCCCAACCGCGGCAGCTCATGAGCCCTCTGATGCTGCTGTACACGCTTCACAAGGTGCCGGCAGACTGGACACCGGCCAGTCTCACTGGTGGCCCTCTCACTAATGTGTCCTTACATTGGCTTTCCTCCCTCCCTCTTTCATTCTTCTTGATCCCTGTCTTCTGCCTTTTACAATCATTTCCCAAATCCATCTACGTGTAAGCCTTTAGTCTCAGGCTATATTAAGGGAAACCTAGGCTGAGAAAACCACTGCACATCAACTTCTTAGCATAGAAATTGGCTAGATCAGGTATACAATAAGTATATCAACAAATAAGCCAAGTGTAAATAAAATTATTTTAAAAACTAAGAGGTAGAAGAAGACAGAAATAAATAGACCACGAATACAGTTTGGTACAAGAAAATTTGGGGCTTCCCAAGTGGTGCCAGTGGTAAAGAACCCACAGGAGATATAGGAGATGTAGGTTCAATCCCTGGGTTGAGACGATCCCCTGGAGGAGAACATGGCGACCCACTCCAGTATTCTTGCCTGGAGAATCCCCATGGACATAGGAGACTGGTGGGCTGCAGTCCATAGCATGAAAAGAGTTGGACAGGACTGAAGTGACTTAGCACACATGCACAAGAAAGTTCAGCATTGCTTAAACCTACCAACTCAACAGAGACCCTCCCTATGCCATACTGGTGGACTCAGAAATATGCTTTCTTTGTAAGTAGGTGAATTTTCACCACGACCTATCTGTTTAATACTTCTTCCCTCAGCTTGAGAAAGCTTGGGATAGTGGAAAAAGAATGAAGATTGTCATGACACCCAGCTGGCCTTGACTTGCTAGGTTTGCCACTGCTTCCTACCAACAGGACCTTTCCATACTCTTCAAGTTCAGTTTGCCTGTCTGGGCTTCCCCAGTGGCTCAGCAGATAAAGAATCTGCCTGCAATACAGGAAATTCAGAAGACATGCGTTCAATCCCTGGATTGGGATGATGCCCTAGAGGAGAAAACAGCAACCCACTCCAGTACTCTTGCCTGAAAAAAATCTCATGGACAGAGGACCCTGGCTGGCTACAGTCCCTGGGGTCACAAAGAACTGGTCACGATGAGTACCAGCACCTGCAATGGGAACATGAATATTGTCTTATGGAATTGTTGTAAAGATTGAAAAATAGGACCTCAAAAATACTGATTTCCTTTCCCCAGATTCTCTGCCCTCCTTTGCTCCCTCCTCTGGTGATACCTCCACATTTTTTTTTTTTTTTTGAGGACTGGTTTCTGAACTCGTGGTCCATGGCTCTGAGCTGAAAGCTTGGTGCAGCGATCTTCTGCCTTCATTTGTTTGTCTTTGCAGTGTCTTCACTTGCAGTACACCAGCCAGCTGTCCCAGCACTTGAAAGACAATCTTCTTCAGGTGAAGATCTTTATAATTACCTCAAAAGATCTTTCAAAGGCGTTTTGGTCCAGGGGGTTTCCCCCACAGGGTGTCACGGGCCCAGATGAGAGGCGCGTGTGCGTGTGTGCACTTGGGTGTCGCGTGAGCCTGCAGCTCTCCACCCTTCTCTAGCCAATAGTGCCTTTTGTCTGCTTG
Organism: Antilocapra americana; assembly: GCA_007570785.1. Classification (NCBI taxonomy): domain Eukaryota; kingdom Metazoa; phylum Chordata; class Mammalia; order Artiodactyla; family Antilocapridae; genus Antilocapra; species Antilocapra americana. Next base: position 4,288,588 of record ML661887.1, on the reverse strand, counting down.
TGCTCCTCTCAAAGGTCAGACCCTTGTGAAAAATACTTGCTCTATTAATCATCTTGGAAGACTGCTCCAGACACATTTTCAGAAGGGATGCAGTAAGTTTTGTCTGCACTGTGCACCCTGGGAAAAGAGTTTCCCCTTGAAAAGCAATCTTGGCTGCAGCCAAGTCTTTTTTTTTTTTCCTTACTTTTTAAAAAGCAGTGAAATTATTGCATGTTCTTACGGTGTCGGGAGGCACCACCACCCCTTTGGTATGGGCATGTATGTGTACTCAGGAGATGTGTGCCCAATTAGTGGACTTCACATGAATGCTGGTGTTGGCGAATGACCTACAGCCAGCTGCTGCTCAGTCTTTTGGGGGAACAGGAGAAGGTTTAACCATTATTTAACACAGACTTGTTCAGTCAGAGACAGCGTGGTATGAGGACAGCTACATGCCCAGAGCTAATGAAAGATGAGCCAGTGATTAGACTGGCTCACAACCTGGGTAATAATTTTTATACTCACAATTAGATCATGGAACTAAACAAAATGAGACTGATTCCCCCACTGTACTGCATAGCAGGGGTCAGGATACATGACGTTCTATTCCCTTTTTTTCTCATCTGGATCTTACAGCTTTAGATCTTCAAAGGGAGAGGCACTTTCACCAGTCATTTGAATGAAAGCGAGTTTTTCATCTTCCTGTCTTGTTCAGGAAGGGATCACTTCATGTGTGCAAAGAAGAAGTGAGCACAGATGAGAGAAATTTCTGTGCTTGCTTCTGTCTCATGTAGAATTTTCATCTTTTGCCTTTTCCACTTGTGTGGAAACTTTTCCTAGTCGTTACATGATCTAATATTCTATTCCATGCAGCCAGTCTTGGTAGCAATGAGAATGAAACCTTGACAAATGCACCATTCATTCACTAAGACTCCTGTCTTGTAAGGGTCAGCTTTTTTGAAAAATTGTGATAATACCTATTCTATTTCAGACATAGTTTAACAACTCCGCATTCTGAATGAAAGCAGGATTGATTTCTATAGTAATTCTTAGCTGAGATGTGTGTGTGTTAGTCATTTAGTCATGTCCAACTCTTTGTGACCCCATGGCCTGTAGCCCACCAGGCTCCTCTGTCCATAGGACTCTCTAGGCAAGAATACTGGAGTGGATTGCTATTTCCTTCTCCAGGGGATCTTCCTGACCCAGGGATGGAACCCTGGTCTCCTGCATTGCAGGCAGATTCTTTACCATCTGAGCCATAGGGAAGTCCCAGTTGAGATGAGAAATAACTAATCAACAGTGTCTCACTGAGACTCCTCCCAAATGCCATGCCAGAGGAGGTCGACAGCCATATTCAGAAAAATAGATAACACCCTGGAATGTTTCCCAGTGGGATCAGACCAGACATGAAGAACAAGGCAGGCTGCTTAGGAGACAGTCTGGGGATCTTTGTGAATGACATCTGCAATAGATAGATCTGCCTCCCCCCTCAGATTCTTGCTCCTGTGCATATGCAGGACTTACAACTGAGTCATAGTTTTCAGGAATGAATGTGAGTGTCCCAGTCTGTGACCTGTGGTCATAAATAGCTTGTTTCAAAAGTACCCCAGGCACAGCTGAGCCCAGACAGTCCTTTGAATGACTTAACTCCAAGACTACTTCAATAGCCTCTTTTTATTGTCTACACCCCCTTTTACTACCATGGCCTTGCATAATTCCCACAGTCTCCTAAAAGATTTTCAATGAAGAACCATCTTTGAACAAGAGCACTAAGATCTGGGACGTGGACACCAACTTGTAGCTGCTGCTGCTGCTGCTAAGTCACTTCAGTCGTGTCCAACTCTGTGCAACCCCCTAGCTGGCAGCCCACCGGGCTCCTCAGTCCATGGGATTTTTCAGGCAAGAGTACTGGAGTGGGTTGCCACTGCCTTCTCCGATTTATAACTGAGGTATCCTGAAAATAGTCCTAACACATTTCCCAGACCTAACCACTTAGGGTAAGTTGGAAAGTCAACAACTATCTCTCATGCAATAAACAGGGAGCATCTGCCAAGAGCCAGACACTTGATTAGGTTCCTGCTGAGAAAAGCATGGAAGGGAACAAGTCTTCACTCTGCCCAGGAGATCTCAGGGACGGAAAAGGTCAACAGTCTTTCTCACCACAATGCTGCTCAAACAACTGTCTCAAGTGAGAGCTGGAGAATGTGCCACACAAGAGCTGGTCTTCCAGAGGGAAGGGAAGTTGGTCTGTTAGAAAAGGGAGAGCATACCCATACCAAGAAGAACATTTCCATGGTCAAAAGCATGGAAGTGTGAAAGACCATGGCATGTGGAGAGTACTGTATAGCAGGAGAGTGCATCATGGATGGATGGATCAGGGCACAAAATGCATTTGTTGGGCAGTTGAAAAAACCTTAGAACTTTCTGAACTGGATATATCAGGGGAAATTTATTATGAGGAGGTAAAAAAAAGTTCATGGAACTCAAAGGCAGGAGGTACAACTAGGCTTAGGAATAGAAACACTATCAGGAGCTAGAGCTGAAGTCACTCTCGCTACCTTTTTCCTATCTGGGCCATGAGGTTCCTTATTTCTGCAGATGCGCAGCTCTGAACTGATCATTCCTCTGTTGAATAGGAACTGATATTCTTCTCTGTGCTCAGCATGCTCCCATGCAATAGGAAGTGATCAGGGCTGGCTCCACGGGCACAGCCACATGCAATCAAAGGACCCCCACACTAGGTTTAATGCACAGCTGTGGCTATCTTGTAACTCTGAGTATTTCCACTGAACTTATGTTTTGGAAGTGAAGTCCAATGGGATGATGGAGCAGGGACATGAATAGAAGAGATGCCCAGTGTACTTTGCTTTCCCATTCACATATAGCATTTAGAAGACCCCAGGGGCACACAATTTGAGTGGTCCACAATACATGGGCATTCAAGCAGACTCAAAGCAAGTAGAAGGGAAGTATGTTACTGCTGCTACTAAGTAAAGTTTGGATGAGGGAGGTGCTGACATCGTAGAAGCCATGCTTTCCATTTCTCCTTTGAACCAGAGTAAGGACCAAGGAATCCTTTCACATTCTTTCTTATCCATGTTCTTTCCCTGGATTAGCCAACTACTTTATGCTGAAATGATGCCATAGAAGGAAAGGGAAAGCTAGGGCAATATAGATTTCTTTTTTCTTTCAGTCCTTCCTTACTCATTAGTAGGCTGAAGGTAGAGAGCTTTGGTGGAATGCATCAAGACGTGAAACAAAACTATTGAGTTAGTTTTGTGCAGCATTTCCACTGTTCTGGTAAGAATGACATACATAACAAGTATAAGCTATGAAATATGAATCATGTAATTTTCATGATTTGCATATGAGTTAAATGCTATTATATTTGCATTTAAAGCTGGCATTGTATAATGCAAAGATGAACTGTAAAATCTGTATTAATTATTAACAATTTCAACTTTTTCTTTGCTTAGAATGTCATTAAATTAGCAAATAAAAAGCACAATAGCAAGTTGAGTGATCACTCCAGAAAGGAAAACATTTTATGTCTTTCCTGCCTTCAACAGTATTCATTTTCAGCTCTTTGAACAAAGCACTCAACATACTCATTTTGCACCAGGCTCCACAAATTGTGTAGCCAGCCCTGTTCTGGTGATGAGTGGGCAAACAAAATAGACAGGGTGCCTGTTGTCTATGGAGCTTACTTTCCACTGAAGAAAACAAGAGAAAATAAAACCTATAAGTGAGTAAACAGGAAAAACCTTCCTAGCTCATAACTCTTTGGAGGAAATAAGCAGGGTGACATGATTATCAAGGGAAGGGGATCCTCTGTAGCTGGGGCAGTAGAGAAAGCTTCTTCAAGAAAGTGTTCTTTCAGCTGAGGCCTGAAACAGGAGCAGTTAATGATGCTGACACAGTGAAGTCTGCCTCTTCATTCCTAGACTCTGGACCACACTCTGCAGTCAGCCTGAACAAGCCTGCCTCTCTCACAGTTTTGCAAATGATGGCCCGCTCTCCCCAGGATTCTTCACTGTGTCTATGCCCCTGGGTGAGCCTCCTCTGGACTTCTGTTGAAGGAAGTTACAGAGACTCTTCTCATTAAGCTATCTAAAGACCATGACTACTTGAAGGGAAAACATAAAGTGCCCCTATTTTGGCCCAAGAGTTTGAGGAGCCTAGAGATGTAACCCCCGTTCCAGAAACTCCTTGGAGAGGCTATCTGGCCAAAGCCCTGCCTTTGTCAGTCAGGCAGAGAAAGTCACATCAGGAGGGAGGATGATTTGAACGAGCCCAGATGTTTCACTTAAAACCACAACCAGGCCTAGCATTTCAGCAATTTTTTCCGTCATTTCTTTTCATATCCTGTGCATACTCGAAAGTGGTCTAAGGAGACAGCGTGCCTTAAAAGAGGACAATTGCAAATGGCAGAAAATAGCAAACACGATAATGACTTGTCATGTCTAACAAGTTACAGCAAAGGCAAGCTGTCTAGCAGCGGGCAGATGTGGACTGAGAGGGAGACTGCAGAGAGCTGAACGTGGCAGGCCTCAAAGCATTTTGGTCAAGGACTGTAAAATACTACCCATGGTAGAACATATATAGTAAATATAATATTTCAAGAAGGATTTAGAAATATGCAAGTTTTACTACGTGAGAGTTTAAAAGAGAGCAATTGAAGTCTCAATCAAAGGGGGTGAAGAGTTTTGCCAAGTGAAGTGGAGTATGATTATGTAGAGGATTTGAAGCTAGGATTATTATTTTTTTTTCCAAAAAGAACACTGCACTCGGCAGCAGCCTCAATTCCAGTACGCAGAAATTAGTAAACTGATGACATAGCAGGGGATTCATCTAGAGAAGCTAATTGCTTCGTCACCTTCTGCCAAGACCATTTGAAAATAAGCCCCTCTGTCCTATTTGTGCTGTTGTTGGAAAGAAATTGAGGTTGACCGTGAAAGACTCAACAAGTAACAGGTGAATTTAGGCATTTAGGCGTGGTATGTTCTCACTAAATATTTGTAGAAGGAACACAAGGACACTGAGGGATGGGATGGGGAGGGAGGTGGGAGGGGGGTTCGGGATGGGGGACACATGCACGCCCATGGCTGATTCATGTCAATGTATGGCAAAAGCCACTTCAATACTGTAAAGCAATTAGTCTCCAATTAAAATAAATTAATTAATTTAAAAAAAAGAGAGTCTAGAAGTTCAGGTCGGAGGACAGTCTTCTGGACTAGGCTATGGGGGTGCTACCTCTTTCAGTGGCGTGGGTACAGATCCTTATGTGTACAGATATGTGCATGTGGAATTATCTGACCTAGTCCAGCTCTTGAGCCCTAACTGCCTGCCCATAATGTGTTGGAGAAGTTTGGTCTACATGTGGAAGAGATGGGTTCACTTGCCAATGGGGGCACCATGGTGGTGAAAAGGGAGAAGAAGCAGCTTGACCCTTGATCGCAGCCAATAGCACAGGCTGGTGCCCCAGATGGCCACTATCTCCTCCTGCGAGGCTGGGACCAGGATCTCTGTGGGCAAGTCCGCTGTGTGATGTGACGCAGCAAGCGATTCCAGTTGTGAGTGTTCTCCAAGCCAGTCCCCACAGACACCACCGGTTTATGAGATGTTTGGGAGCCGTTAAACCAGTGTGTGGCAGATACCATTTATTTTTATGCCATCAGACAGGGAAACTGGATGACGACATTTACTGAGCTGCTTCCTCAGATCAAAGACTTTTGGGAACTGAAGGACCGAGAACCTCAATTTGTCAAAGTGCTTGTTTACCCAGTGGTGCTTTTTTATAGTTGTGACAAAACACGGAAGTACATTGAACCTGAAATGTTGAGAGAGAGAGAGAACAAAAGCAATGAGCATCACTGTACTTTCCAAAGTTTGCTTATTTATGTTACAACTGGATAGATGACTTCTAAAGAAGGCAATCATTATGCAATGAACGTGAAAAATAATGTGAAGCATTTTAGGATTATCAATGAAAAGAGTGTTGCAACTTCAGAAGCAGATTGTCAGCATTGTTGGATTAGAGTCACAGTTTTGAGGGACAAACAAAGATTTCCTCTGAAAGAGTGGCTCTTGTAAATCTGAGAGCACAGCGGTTCCCTCCAACAACTTTGTGGATAAGCATGTGAATCCAAGAACTTATATTTCTACAACATGTCAAACTTTCTGGCAAATGTTTCGATTCCTCTGGGTTTATTAAAATCTATGATTTCATCATTCTTCAGATAACCCAAGAAAGAGTCACCATCAACACCACAAACCTGGAGTGCATCCTGACTGAGTGTTGAAAATGATCATTATATTAGGTATCAGGATTCGAATCCTCATGCAGTGTGGGAGACCAGGATTCAATCCTTGGGTCAGGAAGATCCCCTTGTAGAAGGTATGGCAACCCACTCCAGTATTCTTGGCTGGAGAATACCCATGGGCAGAGGAGCCTGGCAGGGTTGCAAGAGTGACTAAACCACCACCACCAATTTGAACAGCTAATGAGTTTTACCATTGTTTTTCTTACCTTTCACCTTTTGGAATTTCTAATCATGTGGCTTACTACCAAAAAAAGTTCGATTTTCTAAGTTTTGGTCATAACATATGTAGAAAGTGAAACTTGCCTTAGAATTCCCTCCTCTGAGGCCACTTTGTGCTCCTTTCAGGCAGGGAGTAAGATCCATCTGTTTATCTTTAGCCTTGCTCTGCTGGCAAACTGGCTCACACACTGGCTATGTGATGTCTGTCACCTTGTATGTCATGGAGGATTTCCCCGAAGCCCCAGGAGTTCCATGACCTTCGTGACTCAGACATTTATAGTCAATTCTCTTCCATGCTCTCTGGATCCAAGATACTGGGTAGTGACATAAATGGCGAGTCATTGGTTGGTTCTGAAAAGACTTGCAAGAATAACTGCCACAAAACCTTTTTAAAGAAAATGATGACTTTTAGAGATCTAGAAATGTTGTCTGTCAGCTGAGGTCTAGGATGGAGACTACTGGAAGCTGAATCATCTCATAGGCATGTTTTGCTTGGCCAGGCTAGTGTTGGCCTGCAGGGTGTTTAAGAAATATTTAATTAGTTCCCAACATTTGAAAAATCAGGAGATGTCACATAAAAAAATCCAGATTTCTGGCATCATCTGATTTGGTAGCCCAGAGTCTGCATAGGCGCCTGGCAGTAATTGGCTGCCTCTCTATAGCAGTCATCCCATCCGGATAGGCCACGCACACTCCACTCATCCGTCCCTACCACTCCCCACCAGACCTTCTTCACTCAACTCCATAGCATGCCTGGCTCAGTAGGCTTTTGAGATTGAGATCTTTGCTTTAGAATTTCATTGTGCCTAGCAGGCTGCTAAGAACTGTGGAGGAAACAGGAGAAGGATTAGCATTGTTAACCTTCCTGGGTTATCACCTGGTTATAGAAAATAAGCATACTAACAATAATTTTTTTTAAAAAGTTAATTTATGGATCAATTAAGGTCTTCTTTGTGAGGTATCAAGCACAGACATGACCCCTGACCTACACAAAGCATGTATGTGTGTCCTGGCTGTAGAAGTGATGATAAGAAAGAGCCGGCCCTGCAGGAGACCAGTTGAAGAACTCGACAGTTTGTCCAGTTAGGTCAGGAAGGTGCCTCCAGTATGGACTTCAGAGATTCATCCCTGTGTTTATCTACTGTTTCATTTGTAACCAAATATCTATAAACTAATGGGGAGGTCCCAGAAGTCCACCACTCAGCCCTTTCTCCAGGGAACCTTCCTGGGGAGCTTGGTGGAAGTCACACATACTGAACCTCTGGATTCACTGTGGATTCAACCTCCAAGAGACCACTTTCAGCCATGGTCTGAGCTTGGTGGAGGTTCTGGACCATTCTTATCCAATATGGGATTTCTCCAATGAGCAGCCTTTGCGTGGGCCCCACCTTCAGTCTGGCCAAAACATGCTCAGAACTGCACTGGGGTCTGAGGCTCTTCTGACCCAATCTCTCTTCCTTCCCTCTCCCCTTTCACTAGCCTCCTGTCAGACCTGTGTCACAGTCTAAAAACCTCTCCAAGCCTCTCTCGGCTTCCTCTCTGTTATCCCTCATAGGTGTTTCCACTAATAAGTTGCTTGGGTGTCTAATCCTTGGCCTCTGTTTCTCAGAGAAGCAGATGAGACTTGCAATTGTATGTCAGGCACTGTGCAATAAAGTGAGGGTACATACACCATAAGCGATAGGAATAAGTTATTTAAACCAGGGAAAGGCTAAAGAATGACCTACAGATTTATTGGGTGGTCAGGAAGTTCTTTCTAAGGAGATCATGCTTAAGCTGGCATTTAAATAATAAGAAGGGGTGCATGCATGCGTGTACTTAAGCACTCAGTCGTGTCTGACCGTTTGCAACCCCATGAACTGTAGTCCACCAAGCTCCTCTGCCCGTGGGATTTTTTCAGGCAAGAGTACTGGAGTGGGTTGCCATTTCTTCCAAGAGGGAATAAGAAGGAGGTAGATAGTCAAATGAAAGTCTTAGGAGGGAACATTCCAGGCGGAGGAAAGAGTCAGCACAAAGGGTGGAGACAAGAACATCTTTGGTATATTTGAGAAGAGATAAAAGGTCAGTGTGGTTGAACAGTAATCAAAGAGGGAAAGAATGGAGTGAGCAAAAATGTCAGAGAACCAGGGAGGAGCCTGATCGCTTTGGGGCTGTCAGTAACAGGAAGCAGTTTAGAGCAGGTCAGGGAGAAGATTGTCCTCTATCCCCAAGGACAGATGGGGCTCTGCTAGGTTAAGACAGAACTCTAAAGCTTGTGTCTCCTGCTAAATATCACAGTAAAAAGGCAGAGGTTTTAAGCAGACTACACATACAAAGCTTCTGGATGCACTTATATCATGCAGGCCTTGTGGGCCATCCTGAGAAACTAAGTACGACACAAATGTTACATCTGTAGAGAATGCTGGGTTTCAAGCTGTGTGTGCGCGCGCGCATGTGTGTGTGTGTGATGGTGAAAACAGCCAGTGTCTAAGCTGAACCTCATTCCTATGTGCTTTCAGAGTTCAGAGAAGGTATAAAGGGCTGTGAATTACAGTAAGTTGAAGAGAACTTCTTGGAGAAATGGGAAGTTAGCTTATTGAAATTATGTTGCCTGCTAAGAAAAGGGGAAAACACCACAGCGTTTGTCTTGCTAAAGCTGGCTGCCTGGATTTCCATTCTAAGAAAATCAGGAGTCAACACTCCTATTGCAAACGTGCCGGCACTTTACCTGACCACTAGCAAGTCTGCAGGAGCTCCTGAACAGATGCTAGAATGCAACGACACTGGAAAGGGACTCTGTGCCTCAGTCTAGACGCACACGAAGATGTGCAACTTGCTTGGAGAATATTCCTTGAATACCAGCTTCAGGAGTCCATGCCTCAGGCATAAGCTACTGCTCTTGGACTGGAAGTTCTTGAGAATGTTTTTTGACCGGAGGACCCTTGAGACCATTGTTACTTTCTGCTCCTACCTGGTTTGAGTTTTAAGAGGCTTTGGGGTTTTTTTGTTTGTTTGTTTGTTTTGTTTTTAATGTTGCCCTCCCACCCCATCAGGGGCAGGACAATGAGAAACAGATCTTTGATAGCTCACTAGTCCTTTCTTTTGGAGAGTCACAGGACACTAAAACGCAGTAGGAGAGTTTCCTGAAATAGAACAGTATTATCTGATGACTGGAAAGGATGACGAAAAGTTCACTTAACTATAAGGAAACTGATGAAAGGCCTGGATAGTTTCCCATTGTCCAAGGAGCTCAGCTTCTCTAAATAGATCTTAATATGTTCATCATTCAGCCCTTGTTATGGCTGGGTCAACATGATGGCAAACAACTGCCCTGAGCATTGAGAAATCCAACTGCTATCTCGTAAGAGGATGCCACCTATTTGAAATACTAGTTGTATTTTTTTTTAATTTCCTTCTGAATATTTTAAAATCAACTTTGTGTTGATACTTGTACATATTACAAATTTTAAATAAGTGATCAATAAATTTTCAAAGGGCTTCCCTGGTGGCTCGGATGGTAAAGCGTCTGCCCGCAATGCAGGAGACCTGGGTTTGATCCATAGGTTGGGAAGTTCCCCTGGAGAAGGAAATGGCAACCCACTCCAGTATTCTTGCCTGGAAAATCCCATGGACAGAGGACCCTGGTAGGCTACAGTCCATGGGGTCGCAAAGAGTCAGACACAACCTAGCAACTTCAACTTCACTTAAAAGTGAATATAACCATACATGCACAACACATCAAGAACCAGACATTATCAGCACCTCATAAGTCCTTCTGTTGCTCCCTTCCTGAAGAAGGCAATCTACTATCCTGGATTCTCACACAGATAGGCTAAATTTTCTTCTTTTCTACTTTATATATTGATAAATTGAATCTTACTATATGCACTTCTGATCTCAGGGAAAAAGCCTTTAGTATTTCACCATTGAATATAACATTTTCATATATTAAATTTAAAAAGTTCTCTTCTATTTCTACTTTGCTATGAATTTTCATCATGAATAGATATTGAATTTTGCCAAATGCTTTCTTTTATTCTATCGAAGTGGTTTGCTTTTTTTATGTTTTTCTTCTGTTAACATAGTGAGTTATGTTAGTTGATTTTTCTAATGTTAGAACCTTCCAAAAGCAGAGTAAAGTCTATTAACTATATTGTATTATTCTTTTTATATATCACTGGTTTCAATTTTCTGACATTTTGTTTAAAAGTTTCTGCATTCATATTTATGAAAGAGCTGATTTATAATTTTAAAAACAAATTTCATTTTAAAATAGATTTTTAGGAATCGGGAGGGAGGTGGAAGGGGGGTTCTGGAAGAGGAACACATGTATACCCATGGCAGATTCATGTCAATGTATGGCAAAACCAACACGATAATGTAAAGAAAATAATTAATTAATTAATTTAAAAAAACTGTGATATAGGTACCATAAAAGGAATAAATAGCTACTGAACTCTAAAAAAAATAATAATAATAAAATAGATCTTTAGACTGACTTCCCTGGTGGCTCAGACAGTAAAGCGTCTGACTACAATGCAGGAGACCCAGGTTCGATCCCTGGGTTGGGAAGATTCCCCTGGAGAAGGAAATGGCAATCCACTCCAGTACCCTTACTTGGAAAATCCCATGGACAGAAGAGCCTGGTAGGCTACAGTCGATGGGGGTTGCAAAGAGTTGGACACGACTGAGCGACTTCACTTTCATTTTCTTTAGACTGCTCAGTTTTAATTCTATTTTTAGTTGTAATAAGTAATATTTATTTAAAAGGCTTTGTACATTTTATCCAAATTACTAAATATATTAATGTCAAGTTTATTATAGTATCCTGTTACTATCATTTGATGTCTTTGGGATTTGAAGTCATGTTGTCCTTTTCAATATTGATACCAATCATTTGTTTTTATTTCCTAACAAATTTTGCCAGCAACGTATCATTAGTAAATCTTTTCAAAAAACTAAAAAATTTTGGTTTTGCTGGTTTTCTCTATTATATGCATGTAGGTTTTCTAAATTATTTATTTCCATTTATTATTCTTTACTCATTTTTTGAGGTGAAGGTTTAAATAATTCATTTCCTGACTTTCTTCATTTTCTCCATTTAGATGTATAAATTATCCTCCCTCTAAGTAGAGGGCTGCATGTCACAAGTTTTGATATGTCATATCTTTATCATCATCCAGTTCAAAATATTTTAATTTTCAATGTGATTTCTTCTTTGATGTATAGATTGTTTATAAATTTAACTTTTATAATCTCCTGATAGTTAACTTTTTCTAATCATCTTTTGTTGCTGTTTCTGCTTGATTCCACCATGATCAAAGGATCTATTTGTAATTCTAAATAATTTCAGTCCTTTAAAATTTATCAGTTCTGGCTTAATGGCCTAACATATGGTTAATTTTTACACCAGTAAATTGCTAATTATGTAGACCTACCTAGAAAAGTGGTATAATGTTTCATATTTTTCAAATAATACAAGCTTGTTAAGTTCAGAATTTGTATATCATTTTGAGGTTTTTGGTTGCTCCTTCTATCGGCTATTGACACAAGTACATCATAATTTCTTACTATGCTTATTTATCTATTTTAAGGTTAATTTTGCCAATTTAAAAATATTTTGAAGATTTATAGGGTTCAGTCAAATTTAGGGATATGCTGTCTTTGAAATGGAAAGACCCCTTCATTATTAGAAAATGCTTCTAAAAGATCCAACTGACTCTTCTTTTTTAAATAAATTTCCATTTTCTTTATGTATACATATCTACAGTTTGTCTGTTTAGATAGATGTGTATGATGTGACAGATATAGACACCCATATTCATATCATATATACAGAGAGAGATGATAGGTAGCCTACCTCTGTCTCTCTATTTTTCTTTTTATCTGTTTCTCTGAGACTCTGATACACCAGCATTTCACATAGCCTCAAAACTCAGCAAATATTCTGTGAGGAAAGTGATCGTGTGTTGGAAGTTTCTGATTTTCAATTTGTTATTCAGTCTTGTAAGACCACTAAAGTCTTTGTTTTTCCTCTTTTGCCCAGCAAAAATTTGCTGCCATATATTTTCATGACTTCTTTCTCTTCATAGGCAACATCCAGTATTTGTAAAGTCAACTTTGCTTAGTGAATGACTAAATTTTAAAATTAGCACCTCAGATTATTTTTGTAGTATCTTTAGCAAATAGTATCTTAACTATTCGTCAGTATATCCACTTCACAAATATTTGTTGAGCTCTGTCGTATCACAAAACTGAACTTAACTGCTGTAAATGAGTTTTTTTGTTTCTATGAAGGCAGTTAAAACTCAATTCAAAGAGCCATGATTGGTGGTAAAGTTTTTACTTGAACACTTTGAAATGAGATAAAGATAACATAAAACATATGTCAGTGTAAAATAATCAATTTCCTTTTTCTTTAGAAAGACTCCCTCTGTTCTAAGATCAGGACCTTAATATTTTCAATGCTAAATATATTTTTTTGCTTTCCCTTCCGGAAATCAGATGGTAGGTTACAACAGCTTCAATAACCAAAAAAGCCTGACACATTTTTAAAATCATATTTTTAAGTTTCAGAGAGCTGTGGAAGTAACAAGTACTAAATGAACTAGAACCAAAAGAGTAGAAAACATTTCCTAAATGGCCTGGGAGCATTTGTTGATTGTGGGTGTGGACTCATGTTGGTCTTCCTCTGGGGAGTGAATTCTCTCTCTGTCCTTCATCTCCATGTCTTTAAATATTTGCTAGTCACTATCAATTCCAAAGAAAAATCTTGCTGAAAGAGAATAAAAGGAAAATTAAAATTTTGTTTTGTATTACAGCAACATACCAGCTCTGATAAATTTTTGGTGGGAAAGAGAGTTCAAAAGTTGTGGTTAACCTGAGTTTTAAGTTATCTATTGATTTTCTTTACCCATGTTAATTGCATTTTGCCTTATTATGAATCACTCACAGTAGCAAAAAAAAATAGTGTGAAACATAATTGCAAAAAATGTGTATGCATTTCATGTCTTCCATGGGCTATTTGTCATTTTATTAAATCTTAACAAGGACCTGTTAAAGTAGGTGTCATTACCCCTGTATTATTGAATACATTTGAGGAAACTGAAGCTCAGTAAGGTAACGTGACTTGAACAAAGTCAAAGAACAAATGGCAGAGTCTGTTTTAATCCCAGGTGCCAAGGTTTTGAGTCCAGTGGTTTCCCCACTATACCAGTGCTGTCTTAATATTCTGCTTTGGTTTCATATTAATTGTACTGTTGGTCATGGTAAGAATACTAATGAATACAATTACCAATGATTTAGTAAGGGAACAATTTTAAAAGCTGAAGTTTATTAGAAATGGCCAATTTAGTTTTATAAGGGATAGGTCATACTGAAATAAGGGACTGAGTTTTTCTAGGATATAATTTCCATGGTGACCATGGAAAGATTGACATTATGAACTTGGTATTCCAAAAGGGTTTTGGTAACATCTCAGAGATCATTAGCTCAGATCTTGGACTGAGGGTAAAGTACCTTAATAGACAGAAACCAGGCTCAACACAGCAACTGAAAAAATGGATTTTTCTAGCTGGAAAGAAGTAGTACTTAGGGCACCCTGAGGTGAGCCTGGATTTTCTTTTCTGTACTTTGTAGAAATATTTAGAGCTATAAATATGATGTCCTTGGTGTGTTGACAATAAACAAATTAGGGGAAAAGTCATCTCCTGCTGCTGCTATTGAGTTGCTTCATTTGTGTCCGACTCTGCCACCCCATGGACTGCAGCCCACCAGGCTCCTCTGTCCATGGAATTCTCCTTAAAGAATATTAGGGTGGGTTGCCATGACCTCCTCCAGGGGATCTTTCTGACCCAGGGATTTAACCCAGGTCTCCTGCATTGCAGGCAAAGTCTTTACCGCTGAGCCACCAGGAAAGACCCAAAAGTCATATAGCCAAATTCAAAAAGAATATGTTCAGTTCAGCATACCCCAAATAATTATTACAATCAGTCTAACCACTTTTGAAGGAGATAATGGGCCAGTTGGCTGGACATCTAGATGTGAAGACCCAACTCAGAATAATCCCCAAAGAAAGAAAGTACATAAAGCACTCTCAAGTCAATTATGGGGTCTTTTTTTTTGGTAGTAAAAAAAAGGTATAAATAATAAGTATATAAGAAATAAAAAGAGTATAGTCAGAAATTAATAGTAATATATGCAACTCAAAGTCAAAAGAACACTTAATTGTCCTCTGTGTGTGTGTACTTAGACAGTCGTGTCCAACTCTTGTGGCCCCATAGACTGTAGCCTGCCAGGCTCCATGGGACTCTCCAGGCAAGAATACTGGAGTGGGTTGCCATTTCCTTCTCCAGGGGATCTTCCCTACCCAGGAATCGAACCCAGGTCTCCTGCATTGCAGACAGACTATTAACCAACTAAGCTATGTTGGAAACCCTCTACCTTTCTTTAATTTTTTTTCTTTATCTTCTCCCCCGAACCTAAGGCTTCATTCAGTACTTTTCACTCTCACTGGAGCCTTTGACAACTCTTTCTCACCAAAATTTAAAAAAAGAAAAAAGAATCGTCTTCCAGAACAGAGAACAAAATATTGTTTTCAAAACATTACACAGGCTGTCTGAGGGTCAAAGCAGTTCCTCTGTGTGTGTGTCTGTGTCTGTTTGAATATTTGTGTCTGATTCAATATTATTACACATTACAAAATGATCACCACAATAAGTCTACTAACCATCTGTCACCTTACAAAGTTTTTACAATATTTTTGGCTATGTTTCCTATGCTAAACATTATCCTCATGAATTATTTATTTTATAAATGGAAGTTCATATCTCTTATTCTCCCTCACTTGCTTAATTCAATCCTCTCTCCTACACCTATTTTCTGTGTATATATGTACAGTTTGTTCTCTGTATCAATGAGCATGTTCCTCTTTTGTTCGTTTATCTGTTTTCTTTTTTAGATTCCACATATAAGTGGAATCATATACTCTTTGTCTGACTTTTTTCACTTAGCTTAGTACCCTCTGTTGTTGCTGTTTTTATTGATGTTCAGGCACTAAGTCCTTTCTGACTCTTCGCAGCCCCATGGACTGTAATATGCCAGCCTTCTCTGTCCTCCACTACCTCCTGGAGTTTGCTCAGATTCATGTCCACTGAGCTGGTGATGCTGTCTAACCATCTCATTCTCTATTGCTCTCTTCTCCATTTGCCGTCAATCTTTCCCAGCATCAGAGTCTTTTCTAATGAGTTGGCTCTTCACATCAGGTGACCAAAGTATTCAGCTTCAGCTTCAGCAACAGTCCTTCCAATGTATAACTCTGAGTTGATTTCCTTTAGGATTTACTAGTTTGATTTCCTTGCAGTCCAAGGGAATCTCAGTAGTCTTCTCCAGCACTGCCGTTTGAAAGCATCAGTTCTTCTCAGTCAGCCTTCTTTATGGTCAGACTCTCACATCTGAACTTGACTACTGGAAAAGCCATAGCTTTGGCTATACTAACCTTTGTTGGCAAAGTAATATCTCTGCATTTTAATATGCCGTTTAGGTTTGTCATAGCTTTTCTTCTAAGGAGCAAGCATCTTTTAATTTCATGGCTGTAGTCAACATCTGCAGTGATTTGGGAACCCAAAGAAAAGAAAACCTGGCATTGTTTCCAATTTTTCCTCTTCTATTTTCCATGAAGTGATCAGACTAGATGCAATTATCTTTGTTTTTTGAATGGTGAGTTTCAAGCCAGTTTTTTCACTTTCCTCTTTCACCCTTATCAAGAAGCTCTTTAGTTCCTCTTCACTTTCTGCCATTAGAGTGGTATCATCCACATATCTGAGGTTGTTGATATTTTTCCAGGCAATCTTGATTCTGGCTTGTGCTTCATCCAGCCTCACATTTTGTGTGATGTGCTCTTCATATATGTTAAATAAGCAAGGAAGCACTATACAGACTTGATGTAGTCCTTTCCCAATTTGGAACAAGTCCATTGTTCCATGTCGGATTCTAACTGTTGCTTTCTGACCCGCACACAGGTTTCTCAGGAGACAGGTAAGGTGGTCTGGTATTCCCATATCTTTAAGAATTATCCACAGTTTGTTGTGATCCATACAGTCCAAGGCTTTAGCATAGTCAATGAAGCAGAAGTAGACATCTTTTGGGAATTTCCTTGCTTTCTCCACAGTCCAATGAATGTTGGCAGTTTGATCTCTGGTTCCTCTGCCTCTTAAAAACCCAGCTTGTACATCTGGAAGTTCTTGGTTCACATACTGCTGAAGGTTAGCTTGAACGATTTTGAGCATAACCTTGCTAGCATGTGGGCTTCCACTGTGGCTGAGGGTAAAGTGTCTGCCTGCAATGCAAGAGACCCAGGTTTGATCCCTGGGTCAGGAAAATCCCCTGAAGAAGGAAATGGCAACCCTTTCTAGTATTCTTGCCTGAAGAATCCCATGGATGGAGGAACCTGGTAGGCTACAGTCCACAGGGTTGCAAAGAGTCGGACACGACTGAGCAACTTCAAACTCTTTGCTAGCATGTGAAATGAGTAAAACTGTATGGCAGTTTGAGCAGTTTTTGGCATTGCCTTCCTTTGGAATTGGAATGAAAACTGACTTTTTCTAATCCTGTGGCACTGCTAAGTTTTCCAAATTTGCTGGCATATTGAGTGCAGCACTTTCACAGCACCATCATTTAAGATTTGAAATAGCTCAGCTAGAATTCCATTACCCTCACTAGCTTTGTTTGTAGTGAGGCTTCCTAAGGCCTCCTTGATTTCACACTTCAGGATATCTGTCTCTAGGTGAGAGACCACACCATCACGATTATCCAGATCATTAAGACCTTTTGTGTATAGTTTTTCTTAACACCTCTTCTTAATCTCCTCTGCTTCTGCTAGGTCCTTACATTTCTGTCCTTTATCATGCTCATCCTTCATGAAATATTTCCTTAATATTTCCATTTTCTTGAAGGGATGCCTGGTCTTTTCCATTCTATTGTTTTCCTCTGTTTCTTTGCATTCTTCATTGTCTCTCCTTGCTATTCTCTGGAACTCTGCATTCAGTTTCTTTCTTTCCCTTTCTTCCTCGCTTCTTGTGTCTCTTCTTTCCTCAGCTATTTGTAAAGCCTCCTCAGACAACCACTCTGCCTTCCTGCATTTCTTTTTCTTTTGGGCAGTTTTGGTTACTGCCTCCTGTACAATGTTATGACCCTCTGCCCATAGTTTTTCAGCTACTCTGTCTACCAGATCTAATCCCTTGAATCTATTTGTCATATCCACTGTATAGCCATAAGGGATTTGATTTAGGTCACACTTGAATAGCCTAATGATTTTCCTTATTTCTTCAATATAAGCCTGAACTTTGCAATAAGAAGCTCATGACTAAAGCCACAGTCACTTCCAGGTCTTGTTTTTAGGGACTAAATAGAGTTTCTCCATGTTCAACTTCAAAGAACATAATCAATTTGATTTCGGTATTGACCATGTAGAGATGTCCACATGTAGAATTGTCTCTTGGGTTGTTGGAAAAGAGTGTTTGCTATGACCAGTGTGTTTTCTTGACAAATATCTGTTAACCTTTGTCCTGCCTCATTTTTTACTCCACGCCCAAACTTGACTGTTATTCCAAGTATCTCTTGACTTCCTACTTTTGCATTCCAACCCCCGATGATGAATAGAATATCTGTTTTTTGGTGTTAGTTCTAGCAGGTCTTCCTAGAACCTGCCAGTATCTTTGGCATGAGTGGTTGGGGCATAGACTTGGGTTACTCTGATCTTTAATGGTTTGCCTTGGAAATGAACCAAGATCATTTTGTCATTTTTGAAACTGCACCCAAGTACTGCTTTTCAGACTCTTCTATTCACTATGAGGGCCACTTCATGTCTTCTAAGGTTTCTTGCCCACATTAGTAGATATAATGGTCATCTGAATAAAGTTCACCCATTCCCATCCATATTAGTTCACTGATTCCTAATATATCCATGTTCAGTTTTGCTGTCTCCTGCTTGACCATGTCCAATTTACCTCGATTCATAAACCTAACATTCTAGGTCCCTATGCGGTATTTTTCTTATAGCACTGGACCTTATGTTCACCAGCAGACACATCCACAACTGTTGTCATTTCTACTTTGGTCCAGCCACTTCATTCTTTCTGGAACAATTGGCAAATGCCTTCCATTCCTCTCCTGTAGCATATTAGACACCTTCTGACCTAGGGGCAGGGCGGGATGTGCATCTTCTTGTGTCATATCTTTTTGCTTTTTCACACTGTTCATAGGGTTTTTACAGCAAGAACACCTGGAGTGCTTTGCCATTTCCTTCTCCAGTGGACCACATTTTGTCAGAACTCTTCACTGTGATCCGTCTGTCTTGGGTGGCCCTGCATGGCACGGCTCAGAGAGCTTCAGTGAGTTATCCAAGCCACTTCACTCTGACGAGGCTGTGATCTATGAAAGGGGTAATACCCGCTTAAGCCCATCCATATTTTCACAAATGGCAAGATTTCATTCTTTTCATGGCTGAGTAATATTCTATCATGTATATATATACCACATCTTTTTATTAAGTTATCTACCAATGGCCACTTCATTTGCTTTTATATTTTGGCTGTTGTAAGTAATGCATCAAATAGTATTAGTGTTCTTATTTTCTTTGGGAAAATACACAGAATTGGAACTGCTGAATGGTACTTTTTTTTTTTAAGTTTTTGAGGATGCTTTATATTATTTTATTTGGATTTCCAGGTGGCCCTCATGGCAAAGAAAGTGAAAGTCACTCAATTGTGTCTAACTTTTTGTGATCACGTGGACTATACAGTCCCTGGAATTCTCCAGGCCAGAATACTGGAGTGGGTAGCTGTTTCCTTCTCCAGAGGATGTTTGTGACCCAGGGGTTGAACCCAGGTCTCCCACACTGCATGCAGGTTCTTTACCATCTGAGCCACCAGGGAAAACTTGTAGAAGATAACTGGGGTCCAATTTTTACCTGCCTACTCAGGCATAGAATATCCTGAGTAGGATATGCCTCCAAATATCTAGTAACCTAAATCTTAAAAAGAGTCAAGAATTGTGGTATGCTTTAGTTTGAAGTATAGAACTGTAAGAGAAAGCCATCATGATATTAGAAAAATCCATTTTAATATCCCGGGGAAGAAATGGCATATTTTGCTAATACTATATCTTGTTTAATGACTGATGTTAGTTGTTTTTGGCTTTTCAGATGACTATTTCATCTTTGACACCTTCTAAATTAAAACTACTCTGTTTCATAAGTTGGCAATTTATTTCAATTGTTCATTCTACCATATCTGTTATATTAGATGAAAGTATTATTAATTTAGATCTTTTTTATCTTATACCTAATATAAAAATACAAGAAAACAAATGCTGAATTCATAAAGAGATTCCCATCCCACAACTGTTATATTATTTATCTAAATTTTGACCATTGTATTATTCCAGTCAGAATCCAGTTAGAGCTCCCTCCACCATAGAAACATACTTTTTCAACAGTAGCAGCAAGTTTAAGAAATAATGCAGCTATTTCTGAGTTGTTTTTTGTTTTTTGTTT
The DNA here is from genome assembly GCA_007570785.1 of Antilocapra americana. Taxonomy (NCBI): domain Eukaryota; kingdom Metazoa; phylum Chordata; class Mammalia; order Artiodactyla; family Antilocapridae; genus Antilocapra; species Antilocapra americana. Next base: position 4,268,536 of record ML661887.1, on the reverse strand, counting down.
TACATATAGCCTCACACACTTTGATCTGCTTTTATTTAAAATAAGAAAAAATATGTATCCTGAAAGCTTCCCTAATATTTTATCCTTGGAAACAACAATCTTTCTAAAATTGAAAGGTTTCTAACTAACCCAATTTTCCATTTATGTTGCTCAAGCTTTCTTTATTTTCCTATGTAATTTATTAAACCAAAAGATAGTTCCATTCCCTAAGAGAAAACATGTTTCAGCAGGTTCACACCAGTAGCTTTCAAATACCATTGTTGTCAATAGAAATAGGCCAAAATCTCCAAACTCCAAGTTCCCATATAATCTCCAGTTCTTCCACCAGGCTTCTGAAACTACATTCAGACACTCCAGGCACATTCACACTTAGATGGGAGCTTCATTCCCAAATCTCTCTGGTTTCCTACCATGTAAGGCTCTAAAGGACCCCGTTGTTTCTTCAGCATCTTTTTCCCTGGATCAGAGGCAGAACAAAGAGGTCTGCTCTGAGTTTCCCGTGCTCGTGTTCCGCATTGGCCTTGCCTCGACTTCTAAGCTGACAGCACCTTCCTGCTCCCGTGTCACTTTGCCACTACTTCACCACAACATGTAAGAGAGAAGGGAGATACTGTTCTCAGAAGGGACATACTGTTCTCCTTTGTTTGTATATATAATCCCTTTGTTTCTTCCTCTAAAATTCCATTCTTGGCTAATGCTATAGGGTCCACTAAAAAAACTCCATTCATCCTTGAACTTCTTTCCCTTTCTCTCACCGTGTATATGCTAGGCACTGTGCTAAGCACAGGGATATAGTGATGGACAAGGAAGCAATGTTTAAGCCCTCTCAAGGCTCAGAGATGCTTCAGACTCCTACATTCATCCATGGTCTATAGTCTGGAAAATATGATTATCATGTTTCCAGCTCAAAGGGTAGCTGGAATAAGACTTAAAATTAAAATAAAGGATAATGAAATAAGGTGGGTACAAAGCACATTCACACATTCTCTTCACTCAACACACTTCGATGAATATCCTTCATGCCCCAAGTACTGTCACGGTCCCTGGGAGTAGAGTTGTGAACAAGCTTGACAAAGGTCTGCCCGTTGTCCAATAGCCCATACACTGGTGAGAGGAGTTAGACGATGTGAGTGCACACGAAATGAATCAATACAATGAACTCAGAGAGTAATATGGGCTAGGAAAAAATTAAAGTATATCATGAGCCCCAAAGTGACTAGAATGGAGCAAATAGACAGGTCTACACTAACCAGGGTGCTGGAGGAGAGGATACATAGACTGAAAACTCCACCTGAACAAAAGTCTGGCATCCAGAATGTTCTGGAAAGAAGGTCCAGCAACTGCAAAAGCCTCCGGCCATGAAAAAGCTGGCATGTACTGGGAATAGAAGTGGCCCTAGAGAGTGACCTGTGCTTAATGAATATCTTGGGCTGCCAGTATGAGGTGGGATGGGAATGGGGAGGGGGGAGGAGAAAGGCTAAATCCGTAGAACCTGGTAGGTCAAAACCTGACTTTGGACTTGACCGTAAGTGAGATGGGAGCGTTGTGGAAGGTTTTGAGTCAGGGGTTAAAAACACCCTGCTGGCTGCTATGTTGCTTCGTCGGGAAAAGACCATCAGGGAGGCAAGTGTGGAAGCAGGAGATTAGCAGGTACAACAAGACAATCAACACATCTAAAGTTTAATCCAGTGACCATCTGCAGAGAGTGAAAGAGAACTGACTTGGTCACGCCCAAACACAGGTCTACAGGTAGAGGACTTAGTCTGTTACCAGACATTTGGGAACAGACCTCAGGATCCTCCTATAGACTCTTCCTCTCTCCAAACAGCGCTGTGTTAAGAGGAGGGTAGGTAAAAGTGAAAGTTAGTTGCTCAGTCGTGTCTGACTCTGCGACCCCATGGAATTCTCCAGGCAAGAACATTGGAGTGGGTTGCTATTCTCTTTTGGGGGGATCTTCCCCACCCAGGAATCTAACCTGTGTCTCTTGAGTTTCCTGCATTGCAGGTAGATTCTTTACCACCTGAGCCACAGTGAAGCCCAAGAGGAGTAGCTGGCTTTCAAATAAGTCAGGCTGTGTTGGGATCCAAGCTCCATCATGGCACCTCTCCAGCCTCAATGTTTCCCTCTGTGAAGTGGAACTAATGAGCCCTCCTCTAAGGAGGGCTGTGGGAGTAGATTAGATATCACAGGCACAAGGTTATCTGCTCTTTTCCCTGGGGTGGCACGAATCAGGGAGGAGTGCAAGGAACAGCAGCTGCCCTCTGCATAGCAGACTAGAAGAGGCCATGTTTAGAAGGAAACTTGCGTTTATCACTTGTCCATAAGAAACATGAAAGTATATGACTAGGGGACTAGAAGGGTCATTTGAACCTACTTTATTCAATCAACAAGAAACTAAAGCTGAGATTTTTTTTAAAAAAATAAAGTCAAGAAAAGCAGTCATGGAAAAGGTTTGCCCAAATCCACGCCAAACGAAAACCCTGCGTCACACCTTCTCAGAGACAAAGGGGTGAGGACTAACGTTTACATAGTTGCAAAATATTTCAGTCATTCTTTTCGGCAATATGCCATGGGAATGTGATTTGAATAGTGAGGCAAATTTGGAGTTTGGATCTGCATGTAAGGAAAGAGCCAAGATGAAAGTTGGAGTAATAACTTTTACCTGACAGCCAGTGGAGGGCTTTACGTGGGTAAATGGTTTTCTAATTGACAGTTTTAGACCCTGGCAATGGTGCTAGAAATGGAGTCCAAATCTTTTTGAGGGATTGTAACTCTAAAAGCTGTGTTAATGCGATAGACTAAATGTACCAAAGCCGAGGCAGCCGTCGTCGGCAGACCCTGGGCCTGGGGATTGCCTTTTCCTGGTTTCACAACTGTTTATTTTGATTGCTTTAAGTGTTGCAAAGCCCTGTTGCTTTCCTTTCAAATTTCTGGCCCACCTCTACCCATACTGCTGGTTCATTTAAGCTTCTTTCCAACCTTGGCTTCCTTAACAAAGCCTGTGCTAATTACGCGGTCAAAGATTTTGGGTGGTCAAATTTGGTTATCCCAAACAGTCGTAACCTCCAGGATTTGCCCTTTGGCATGCATTTTCAGAACTTGTTCACACACCTTGCATCGTAGTAGTCAGGTTATACTGAATAACAAACAACCTCAAAAATCTCTGACCTTATGGCTTGGCAGTATAGTTCTCATGGACTAGGTTTTGGCTAATTTAATCTGAGTTCAACTGCTCAGTGGCAGTATTTGGGGATGCAAGTTTGCTGGGTTGGCTCCACACTTGGGTTCTACTCAGATCTGCCCACCATGTCCTTTTGCTTACTGGGAACAGCAGCTGTTGAAGGTCTGTCCTCATGGCAAATGGAAGAAATTCAAGAGGGCCAATCAAGTCCACATTTCAAGTCTCTACTCATATCACTTCCTCATTCCACACAGGCCAAGGCAAATCATTTAGCCAAATCCAAAATCCAGGAGCAGGATAGTATACTCTTCATCTAAAGGGAGGAAGGAAAGTCATATGGCAAAGGGCGTGGGTATGTGATTCTAACATAGGGGTGTTTGAAGAGTTGGAGACCAATGAATGAATCAGTCTTCTACAACCTCTTCTCCAAGTCCTGACCAAGGCCCTGATCTTGAATAACAGTGGAAAAAGGAGGTATGGAGCACATGGAGCCCCCATAGGGAATTATGTTTGTTTCTGCACCTTCTACTCTACTTACTCTCATATCTGGAGTTTCTCTGGGTCTTACTAGCCTGCTCTACTGACTATACACATACTGACAAACCCACTCGGAAGATAATTCAAACCTCACAGGTTATGCCCCCATTGGTGTAGTGTAAGACCCACTTCAAAAACTTCCGTGATTCAATCTGAGACTCCCCAGAAGTGTTTGACATGTTACAAAAGACTCCTTTGTGTTCTGCCCTGGCACCCCCTGGCTGACACCATCACTGATGCTGACGCCTGTGACTCATCCAAGAGAAGGAGCCTCATCAGCACCCACATTATCAGGGCCCCTGAAATAATGCCCCCGGACTCAAACTGCAACCCTCAGGGTTTACAGAATCAGTGCATTTCCACTCCGAAGCCAGAGAAGCAGAGCTACATGTTTCCCTGCCACGTCCTGTCCTTCTCTTCATTCTATTTTGAAAAGCTGCTTATCATTCCCACCCAAACTAAGTGCTGTGTGAGTGCTAAGTCGCTTCAGTGGTGTCCGGCTGTTTGCAATCCCACGGACTGTAGCCCCCCAGTCTCCTCTGCCCATGAGATTCTCCAGGCAAGAATACTGGAGTGGGTTGCCATGCCCTCCTCAAGGGGATCTTCCTGACTCGGAGATCGAACCAGCGTCTCTTTCGACTTCTGCCTTGACAGGCGTATTCTTTACCACCAAGCTAAGTGCACAAGAGCTATCAGTGGCCCTCACTGTGTCCCTCAGCACTTTCACTCTGCTCCAGCTAACTTCTAGCTACCAGGATCCACATCTCTGTGACTAGAGGATACTTTTTTCAGAACTGGAAAAGTCATCTGTGCCCTCGTGTGCAGCAGGCCAGAGGTACCAGGGAATTAACAACCACCAGAAGCTCTCAACCAGTGGCTTTTAGGGTTTGGTCTATCCTTCTCCTCCACGAGGGATAAAGGGATAATCCTAGGTTTCAGTTTACACTGTTGCCAGAGTTTACCTGCAGGATGAAGTTCAAGTTATGCACCATGGTTGTCAGCTTAATATCCTTCCTTTTATTCGGTGCCCTTCCTTTTCAGTGGTGGTGGTGGTGGTTTAGTTGCTAAGTCATGACCGACTCTTTGTGGCCCCATGGATTGTAGCCTGCCAGGCTTCTCTGACCGTGGGATTTTCCAGGGAAGAATACTGGAGTGGGTTGCCATTTCCTTCTCCAGGGCATCTTCCTGACCCAGGGTTTGAACCTGTGTCTCCTGCACTGCAGGTAGACTCTTGACTGCTGAGCCACCAGGGATTGCCTTCTTCCCTGAATCACTTCCCCATTCTTCAGCTGATGCTAATTTCACCATTTGAATAAACCACTTGCACCTAAATCTCGGGATTAGTTTCTGGGAAATCAAACCAAGGTACCAAGTCCCTTATCAAAGCAGTTTTGTTCAAACCCCATAGGGCTGACTTGGATAACTTCCAATACGCTATTTTCCATATACCCTGTTTTCCCATCCCTCTTGTCAGGATCATAGAAGCTTCCTATAGACCCCTTTGCCCAGATAATTGCAAGGAGGCTGGTCTCATAGACCCACCAGACTTGCCTGAATTAATGCCTGGATCCAGAGTGCACACAATTCAGGCTCAAATGGACAAATCCACCATATTGTCAATTCACATTTCTCATCACATTCTGTAATGCTTCTTGAGTCACTTCTATGTAAAAAGAACTGACAAAGGTGCTGGGAATAAGTCATATGAGAAAAATAGTCCATGACCATGAGGAAGGAGGGGTCTAATGGAGGAGTTCTCACTGAGGCAAATGCTGCCTCTTGCGCCTGTATTTTTCACTCTACCCTTCATATTTTGAAAAGAGAAGCTATTAACTCCTGTAACTACAAAAACCTCAAACTGTTACATTTTGGTTAACATAGTAAGCTGAACAAGTGCTTAGAAGACAATATAGGCCATGGGATGAGTCATACTTTCCCTTGTTGGCCTGTGAGCAGAAGTAGGTCCTACCCACAGTAGGCTCTCAATGAATGTCCATCCCATGGATAAAGTGCTCACGCAGCCTCCACGCAGCCCAGGACTCACTTGAGGAAACCATTTCACTTCCAAGAACACTGTTGCGGCACCGCAAAATTAAAGCATTGAGCCCATCTGACTCTAAAGTCCAAACAGTCTGTGGATCTGTATCCTCAGAATATGTATTCTTAAAGGAAAGTTTTATTGATATCACTTTAGGAATATTTTCTTGGGCCAGAGAGAGAAACTGCTAAAATGGTGCTAAGTAAGTAAGTGAAAGTCATTCAGTCGTGTCTGACTCTTTGCAACCACAAGGGCTATACAGTCCATGGAATTCTCCAGGCCAAGATACTGGAGTGGATGGCCTTTCCCGTCTCCAGGGGATCTTCTCAACCCAGGGATCGAACCCAGGTCTCTCGCATTGTGGGTGGATTCTTCACCAGCTGAGCCACAAAAAGTGGGAAAGTCATTTGAGAGAAATGTGGAAGTTTCCTGTTAGATTTTATTTTCCAAATTTGTCCCAAACTCTGATTACTGATCAGAGTCATGAGAAGGAAGAAGAAAACCCATACTCAGTTCATAATATGTTTATTCAGTGTCTACTATTAGCATCAAGCTGTACCAGGCACTGGGGATATAACACTTAACAAATAGACACATTCCCTAATCTCACTGAGCTCACTGTCATCTCAAAGCCCAATGTGCCTGAACTGGTGGGTTCACTCACTCACACATCAGTCCCAACCCCACTTACTCAAGGTAGTCAGAATGCATTCACTGCATTCATACATTTCTATACATCATTTTATCCTATGATCTATTTGGGATTCAATGCTAAATTCAGATGATGCTCATCCAAATTTAGATGCATCATCTAAATTCAGATGATGCTCCCCAAGCATCATCGGAGAACAAGAGGAAGGGCCACCCCCACAAATTACTTCTCTGGGGAGTTCACAGTCCTCTTGCTTGGGTGTAAAAAAGCAGTTGCTCAAAGCAGAGCAAAGAAGTACAGACATGGCAAAACCTATCTTCCTGGCTGGCAACTTCCCTTAAGATTATAAGAAATATTTCACAGGAAATATGGAGCTGGAGTCCTCACAGCTGCTGAAGACAGGCAATGAGCAGAGAAGGGAACAAGGAGGGGGGTTGAAGAAAGATTAAAATATCAAAAGGGAAATCAGTAAATTTGAATCCTCAGACCTGGAACCAATTAGAGGTCAGCTGGCAACTGTCAAGAATCAATATAAGAAAGATGTAATTTTTAATAACTCAGAAATAAAGTATGCTGTTAACATGCTAGGAATTGGGGCAGGAGAGGAAAAAGAGTGAGGGAAAATGTAGTCTGTTAGCAATTATGGTGTGCATGCCAGGACCAGCTTAAAGGAGTCACTCTCACCTTCTCAGGGCTCCACTCTGTGTTTCAGCCTCAGCGCAGTGCCCTTCAGCCTCCGCCTGGCACCCCCAAGCACAGCTGGCATGTCTGCTGCTCAGCTTAGTTCAGAACTCAGCAGATCAAGGACTCCTCTGTGTAATCAATCTGGACTCTTTTTCTCCAAAGAAGCTGGGGCTCTGGGAAACTTTATCAAACAACCCTTGGTTTTTACATAAGTAAATGTTTACCTTTCTAGTTATTTATACACCAAATTGATATCTTTAAATATCAAAAGCTTAAGGATTTTCACATTTGGCAAGTTTTTATGAATCTCACCAAGATAGGTGTTTAGAGTCAAATTGGGAAGCATTTTCTAAGGACTGAAGATGAGTACAATTTGAAAATCAGTTTGGAGATGGACACTCCTCCAAAGAATGAAAATGTACTTAAAGACCATAATACATAAGCAGACAGGGGGAGTCCCTGGAAAGACCAGACAAGCATTTTCCAAAGTGTCCTCTGTGGAATATTAGTTCTGAGTGATTCGAATAGTCATTGCATTAAATTTTTAAAAAAGCAAACAAAATGGATCCCAATAGCAAAGAAGTCTGCAAACTCCTGTGTTACACAAAGTTAAAGAGATTCCTTCATTGCAGGACTTTTTAGATCCTTTATGGGGTCTGAACAGGATTATAAATCTAAGACTTTTTGCATGGGGTGGGGTTTAGTCTTGGACCACTGAAGAATTATTTCACCATGGACCATTTTCTTGTCGAGCATCTTGTCAAGTTCAAGTTCAGCTTGGCTTAAGCTTTTCTCTAACTCAGCAGACATCAGTGTCTTGGTGTTAAAATGGATCCTTACAAGGACAAGGTTTACAAAGGATATTTCTGGCATCCTTTTCAAACTGTCTTTCTTCTCATAAGACATCCAGGTTGAATGAGAACTCTAACGTTGCTTGCTTCTGAATCCCTCTGATCTTTGAAACTGTATCCATTTCATCGGAGCCCAGTCAGCTTGATCCCCATTCAGGATCCCAGTCAAGAACTAGGCCGATCTGAACGCCAGCCTCATCTGGCCTCATCTGACCTTGGCGTACAAGTCATTGTTCCTTGCTCTATCTCCAGGTAACTGAAAGCTTTCTTAGAGGTCAAAGGGGAGAGATGGCCTCTCCCAGCAACTTCAGGTTACTGCTAGGGAAACTGAGGTTCAAAGATGGGGAAGAACCTTAAAATCACACATCCCCTATGTTTCAGAAGCCAAACACTCCGGAGCCCACCCAGATGACCCAGCTGTGCACCCTCTCCCTGTACCCCTTGAGCATAAAGAACCTCACGTTTCCTCCAACTTCCCATCCCACTTGCCTCTTCAGGGGTCTGAAGCAATTTGAATGAGCCTCCCCCTGCCCTGTCACAGACTGGAGCACATTAAGGGCAGGAAATTAGGCTGGGGCATGTTTGTAGATCCGGTGCCGATTACTCTTCCCCTCCGATTGTACATCCACCAATACGGAATGGATTTCTCTCTAATTTATTAAAGGTCGGTCAGCATGGAATGATAAAGGAAAGGGCCATGTCTGATAAATTCACCTAAATTGAATTCTTGGGCCACATTACCAAAATAGCAGACATAATTTATCTGGATTTCAGGAAAGCATTTAGGGCTGTACCATATAACAGATGCATTTACTAAGGCAAACCATTGTGTGATGGTTAAGTGTCAGGTGGCAATTTTGGAAACAGGTTTAAAATGGCCCAGAACCCAATGCTGGGTGCACCGCCAGGAGACACTTAAGAGTATAGACAGAGGGGTCAGTCTGGGGGTCATTATTTCAAAGTCCTTGACCCTAATTATAATTTAATTTCCACAATGGTCATATCTCTTGAGAGCAGAATTGGAATGAAGGCAGGACAGTTTTAAAAAAAACAGACTGGAAACAAGTTCTGTGTTTCTTTTTTCAATCAGAGTGGCTCAGTGAGGGATGAATGAGTTATTCTTCCACCAAATGAACACAAATAAACAAGAGAATAAAGGAAGCCAAAGACTTCTGAGCAACAGAGCACTACAGTGACAAACTCTGAACTGGACAGGGATAGGATACTTCAAACTCGGAGAGTCTGAATTGGTACCATGAATAGCAAAAGAAATGGAGTTCAGGGTTCTTGAGATAGAAATAGGCTCAAATAATTACGTAACTGTGAGTCATTAATACCCTTGCTATGGCCTGAAAGGCACAAGCTCCAGACTCTGGTTTGAATTTGCCTCTTCTTAAAGTCAAGATTTATGCATCAGCCTTACATCTTTATCCAGGCAATGTGGAATAGATTTCTGTCTAATTCATTAAAGGTTAGTCAGCATGGACTGATAAAGGGAAACCCATGTCTGATACATTTGCCTAAATTGAATATTTCCTCTGGGCTACTGCAAAGGTGACCTGAGGTGACCGTCATCACGAATTCAGCCAGGCAGTCTTAAACTGAATCTCCGTCTAATGTCCTCACCGACTTCATAGAATCCAAGAAGAGGGCAATAGCCTAGTGCAGGCTCATTCTCTTAGGAACAAGCTTTGGCATTTGGGTTTGGCCTCACTAACTAGTTCCCAGGTCTATCCCACATATTGAGCTGAAGGTGTCCACAAACGCTGAGCCCCTCACAGAGGCACTGAGCATGGCACACTTGGGCACGTGTTCTGCCTCCTCACTTCCCTCTCTGACTCCACTCTGGGTACCTACCAATACCGGCCAGTACCAGAGCCGCCTCTGGCAAACACTTGCTTCTTCCTGGAAGCTCTTGTTCAAGACTGTATCATGTAGTATGTGGTGGTTAGCTGTATGTGTCAAACTGGAGAGTGTTTGAGGATGAGATTAACATTTAAATTGTTGAACACTGAGTGAGCAGACTGTCCTCCACAATGTGGGTGGGCCTCATCCAATCAGTTGAAATTCTGAGTAGAACAAAAAGACAGCCTCCCTAAGCCCTAGGAAATTCTTAAGCAGACTGTCTTTGGACTGTATCCACACCATCATCTTTCCTGGGTCTCCAGGTGCTGGCCCATAGAGCAGATTCAGACTTGCTGGTCTCCATAACCATGTGAGCCAATTCCTTATAGTAAGTATCTTTCTATAATATAAACTATCTTGCTGGTTCTCTTTTCTCTGGAAAACTCTAATGGATACACAAGGGTATCAGTAGTTATACTTCTGTCAGATTTCTGGAGCCTCCAACTTGATGTAAGCTCTCAGTTTTCACTTTAATTCTCTGTTTAAGGAAACTCTCTGGATCTACATGAAAAAAAAAAAATACAAGCACGAAACAGGCGTGTCACAGACTTGCATTAGCAGGAAATAGATTATGGATCTATTCCAAGAATTAAGGGGAACTTTGGGATCCTTGGACTGTAAGGAGATCAAGCCAGTCAATCCTAAAGGAAATCAGCTCTGAATATTCTTTACAAGGACTGGCACTGAAGCTGAAGCTCCAATATTTTGGCCACCTGATGCAGAGAGCTGACTCATTTGAAAAGACCCTGATGCTGGGCAAGATTGAAGGCAGGAGGAGAAGGGGACTGTAGAGGATGAAATGGTTGGATGGCATCACCGACTCAATGGGCATGAATTTGAGCGAACTTTGGGAGTTGGTGATGGACAGGGAAGCCTGGCATGCTGCAGTCCATGGGGTTGCAAAGAGTTGGACACGACTGAATGACTGAACTAAACTTGGAAACTTCAAGCAGGAGATTCCATGAACTTATATAAACAGGACACTGTGATATCAAAGGGAGTTTAGAAAAAATACGCAATGGAATCCTGGCACTATTATTATGTCATTGCAGACTTCCCCTAGCCTCATGATGTCTTGGAGCTCATGAAATTTGGCAGCTGAAGTGAAGTACAAGACAGAATTAAGATAATAAACTCGAACATGTTTTTGTCTCAGTAATGTGAACCCCCAATTGAGTCAGACTTTTACAGATGCAAGTTTTCATGGCTTCTCAAGTAAAAACATCAATATGTTCAAATGGCACTTTTAACTGCAGGCTTGCAGGTATTATATAGGCTCTTCATTCATTTATTTATCCATTCAACTAGCTAGCATACATGAAGTATCTAAAGTCCTATGCTGAGTACTGTGGGAATTAAAAGAAATGCCTTCAATATCTGTTTTCCAAGACACTGTATAATCTAGTTGCTATACAGGCAAGCAACAGAATGGAAGTTTTCAAAGTTTTTTTTCTTGATTTAGAAAAATAAACTATCATAGAGTCCAGATGATAATGTATTTAACAACACCCACATGCACATCAACAACTCATGACCTGCCTAGGCATGTGCAGTGATGGCAGAGCCAGCCATGGTCTTCACTGAACCCCCGAAGTATGAAATACAGCTGAGAAAAAATAGATACACTGACTTACAGGAATGGTACCAGGGTAGAGGTGGGCTGAGAACGTGGAGAGGAGAGAAACTGGGTCCATCAGTCTTCACGACAAACCCAGAACAAACATAGTATTTGGCCTTTTGTAGGTTCTAAATACAGAGTAGGAAATGGCAACCCACTCCAGGATCCATGCCTGGGATATCCCATGAGCAGAGGAGCCTGGCAGGCTACTGTCCGTGGGGTCACAAAGAGTTGGAGATGACTAAGTGACTGAGTGTGCTCACATGCTCAGGTGCTGAATTAATAGATACTGAATGAGAGAACAAATTAAATGGAACCATTGTGATGAGGAGGAACAAGTGCATACAAAATACCTTATAAACTCAAGGGACAGTGAGGCACTAGCTAGCTTCCAAGGATGAAACCAAGCTGAATAGCAGCCAAGCTGTATCTAAATCCTTTCATCACACTTCAGGGACCATGGTATTGTTAAGGAGCCTCAAGCAAGAATAATAAACAGGATCAAAATTGTCAACTTCATTAAGTGTGTTGAATGAAAGAGTAAACCACAAACTAATCAATGCCTATTACATGTAGGAAGTTGAATGAGATTAATCTAGGAAGACTTCCTAAAATAGGTGAGTTCTGAGCTGAAATTTTTTCCTTCGGGACTTGAAAAAATAAATCTTCCTAATAGTGTTTCATATGCATTTAGATGAATATATACTATATATATATATATATATATTATATATTACATACACATATGACATATATATAAACGAAGCACGTGTGCTTCCCAAAGTGTATTCTCAGATATTAAATGAAATAATTCTGTCCTTCTGTGATCCTTATTTTTTTGTCAATCAACTTTGCAGAGAGTCATAGTGGAGTAGAATTCCAATTTGGAATTTCAAAATCCTCAGTCCTGTCTCTTTACGGGAGAGTCTGGGGTGGCTGAACTCGTTTTTGCTTCTTGAGAGCTGCCCATATCGTCTGCAACTGCTGTTCCCAGAATGCGTGTCCTCTAGGCAAGAGATCCAGTCTTCCCTCCTACAGTTAAAAGCCATTGCTTTTTCAGCATTTAAATGGCATAAACTCTTCACATCTTTTCCCCAGCTTTGTAAAAAAATAAACTTTTACTGGGAAACTATGGAGTTTCTGAGAGAATAGCCTGGAAGTATTTGAATGCCAGCACCCTGAATTTCCTTCCTAACAATCTCCTTGGACCATCACCAAACCCTTCTCAGGGCACCATCTCTCTATCCCCAGGGACCAGAGGCAGTTCATATTTCATTTCTTTGGCCAAAAGGTTTAGTTCCATCATCCCAGAGGCTCTTGCTATTTCTCCCATGGTATTTGGAATCAAAGGTTGCCCTGGGGAAAGGGTCATAAGAGCAAGTCTAGGAGTGAACTGAATCAATCCAGTTCCAGGGCAGTCACTGAGAACCAAGGGGTCATCTGGTCCAATGAGAAGGGACAGAATACAGTTTTTGAATGAACGAATTGGAATTACTACTAGTGTCAATTAAACTACTGGTTCATTCCCAAAACAAGGCAAGAAAGAACAGAGCAAGCTCATCTGGGATGAAGACAAGAGTGTCTCCTCCACCTGCCCAGTAACACAGAAGCCCCAAGGACCCCATGAGACCCAGGCAGAAGCAGAGCAGGCAGAGTCTAGAGCCCCATCTCAGGGCTGTGAAGAGTGAGGAAAGGCTGGTCCTGACAGCATTGAAATAAGTCATGGCACCCCTGTCCTTTAGTGCAAAGTTCTGTGGTTTGTGTGTTGAGGACTCTTACAAGGTCTTTTCATTGTCTGAAGAAACAAAATAGACCACCTCAGAACAATGGGTGCTCCTTCTTGAAGTCAAACGAGGTTAGAACATGGACTTTTGTGAGAGTGGAATTTCTGAGCATCTGAACTGATCATCTCAAAGTGTATTTCAGGATATGTTTGCCCCCTCCCATTAAAAATGATGAAAGCTCTTTTCTTTCTGCCAGGTCTTCAAAATTATAACTAGATTATTTTCTTTTTGGTTATTTTTTGTTGTTGTTTTAAAAAAACAAATCTGAGGGAAAGATACAGAGCTCAAAGAATGGATCTAAGTCTAAAAGATTTTTCATCCAAAGCATTTCTTCATTTCTTTTTTTTCAATTATAGCAGCACTGAGTAATAAAATATTTGATCATAATGGTTTCTTAGCCCTCCAACAGCATCCCAAAGTGTTTCTGAGCTCTGAGCAGAGGTTTAAGAACTACCCCCGGCCCTACACGTACCCCATCAAGACTCGGACGAGGCAGGCAGAATGAGCATCACCCACGAACATGTTCTAATCATTCCTTATTTCTTCTCCTCCTCTTATGGCCCTGCTTCCCTCTTTTACACTCAATATAATTGACAGCGATGACATCCGATTACAGCATTTCCTTCCAAATATATTTGGAGCCCAGAGAAGCAGGTTTCTTTAATTCACTAATAGAGAATAATAATTTTTCTCTAATTTTTGTAATATCAAATAGTGATGTTACAAAAAAAAAAAAAAGAAAGAAAAACAAGTTTGCCAGATTGTCTCTTGACAAAATACAGGACATGGAGGCTGGAAACTATCCTGTGTTCTGTTCATTTCCCTCATAGTGATTATATGAATTATCTCCTGGGTCTGGAAACACCAGTGTCTATTTCAAAAGGATAGCTTTCCAAATCCATATGTGGAAGGACGAAGAAAATACTGTCTGTGGGACACTGTCCAGGAGAATCATCAGCACACAAGATCATTCACGGCCCGTGGCCCATGTGGATAGGCACAGCAAATCTCACTGGCACCTGAACAGCATTCATGCATCCCAATCAGATGGGCCGCTGGGTGTCATTGTGCCCACTGTACTGAAAGTGAAACTGAGGGGATCCTGGATCCAAGTGAATGTGAGCTGTTTAGAAATGGAGCTGAAGGGACTCACTCCTGGGCTATATCCCCATTAACCAAATGGGCCTTGAGTAAGATTGCAACCTGGCCTTCCTCTAGAGGAATGTTGCCATTGAGAAATCTTAAACTTGGTTTAAAATAGAGCCTCCTAAACACTGTCCACCACCCTTTACCTCGTGCAGCTAATCTATTGCAGGAGGGCAAAAAAAAAAAAAACACAAAAAACATAGAAATAGAAAAGAAGGAATTTCCTGTCTTCTTGTCTTCTGGTCCTTCATGATTCAGTCACAGCCTTCAAGCATAACACGTGATGTTTGCTCTGACCTGGTAGATTAATGACTTCTTCAGCTGCTGATGCAGTGATTTTTATCATTATTATTGTTTTAATTTCAAACAATGGGAGGCAAGGAAGAGAGGGTATTTACTGCAGCGATTCAGTGGAGACATTTGGGTAAAACTACATTTGCAGTACCATAAACTAGCTTCCCAGTGCCATTTGAAACACTGCCAATTCGCTTATCACTAACATTTCCCTGAAAAACAGAATTTCTTTTCTCTCCTCCTTCGGTCAGCTTGCCAAAAAGCATTATGTTGCCACAGCCAGCTACAGGATGGGCTAGGAGAGAAGTGTGCATTAATTGTATTCTGAAGCCTGCCATAAATTCACTGCAGTGCATTTGGATGGAGAGATTAAACAGCATTCAAGAACGTTTTCCAAAAAAGTACTCGAGTACACAATAATGGTTTGTGTGGGGCAGAGGGATGACACAGGACGACTGTGATTTATGTATGTCTCATGTTGGGTCACCTCTCCTCAAGGGGAGGAGTGGAGACTTTCTCCTGTACAGCTCTCTGCAGAAACTTCCTCAGGACTCTGCATACAGCGCACAAGCCACTGGATGATACCATGGTGTTAAGGGTCAGACTGTGAGCTGGACTGCCTGAGGGATACCCAGAGAACACAGCAAATACTGGGGTTTGAAGAAAGTGACCAGGACTTGACATGAAAGAGACTGAGACTGTGAGAGAAAATTGCAAATATTAGACTCAAGAGTTAGACCAATCTGCGGGGACCTTGCGAGCCCAGGGAGAACTAGTGGTAAAGAATCTGCTTGGCAGTACAGGAGACATAAGAGACACAGGTTCGATCCCTGGGGCAATCTCCTGGAGGAGGGCACAGTAACGCACTCCAGTATTCTTGCCTGAAGAATACCATGGACAGAGGAGCCTGGCAGGCTGCGGTCCATAGGGTTGCAAGGAGTCACAACTGAAGTGATTTAGCATGCACACAATTTATTGTTCAAACCGAGATACTTTTGAGAGAATAACGGGATACTGTAAACATTATGCCAGGTCAGCAGGAACAAACTGGAAACATCCTGATAAATTATCGTGTGTGATCACCCCAACTGCAATGTTCTTTGACAAAGGAATGTAATGCTGCAAAGAAAGCATATCCTTGAATTACTGAAACAGTCAGGAAGAGGTACTATATTAGCCTGCCACCATTACAAAGTACTGGCTTCCCTCATAGCTCAGTTGATAAGAAATCCACCTGCAATGCAGGAGACCCCAGTTCAATTCCTGGGCCAGGAAGATCTGCTGGAGAAGGGATAGGCTACCCACTCCAGTATTATTGGGCTTCCCTTGTGGCTCATCTGGTAAAGAATCTGCCTGCAATACAGGGAGACCTGGGTTCAATGCCTGGGTTGGGAAGGTCCCTTGGAGAAGAGAAAGGCTACCCACTCCAGTATTCTGTCCTGGAGAACTTCATGGGGTCACAAAGAGTCAGATGTGACTTTCACATTCATAACAAAGTACTGCAGACTGGGTGGCTTAAACAACAGAAATTTATTTTCTCACAATTCTTGAGTGTGGAAGCCTGAAATCAAAGTGTTGGCAGGGTCGGTTTTTTCTGCAGCCTCTCTCCTTGAACTGCAGATGGCCATCTACTTCATGCATCTTCATATGGCCTTTCCTCCATGCCCATCTGTGTCCCGATTTCCTCTTTTTAAAAGGACACCAGTCATACTGGTAGGGCCCATGCTAATTATCTCATTTTGACTTAGTTATCTCTTTAAGGATGTATTCACAAATGTATCACATTGTCACCTATCAGGGGTTAGAACGTCGCCATATGAATTGGGATTTGGAGTGTACACAACTCAGTCCACAACCCATTCTGATTCCTAAACAAAACCCAAAGTTTTACAAAAGCAGTTTATGCCTTCTGAGAATGGCCAGGCTCTTCAAGAGATCAAGAATCTGAGGTTCTGAGACTCACAGACTTACTAGAGAGAGATGATGGGAGATGTGGCCACACACACATGACAGCATACAGATGAAGCAAAATTTCACAATTAAAAGCAAGAGTGATGTTTAAAATATGTAATTGATATACTATAGGCACTGACAAACCACCATGAATATCAGCCACCACAAAGCTGGAGCAGGGCCTGGATATATGTCCAGGGCTAACCTTTAGTGGAAGGGTTATGAGGGAGGCTTGCAGGTAGGCTTAGTCCCCAGGCAAAGGCTTGGAGAACTAGGGCAGCAGGGACTAGAGGAAACAGCTGTTTCCTAACTAGGTAGAAGTGTTCTAATATTTTAATAACCAGTGCGTACAACTGTGATCATCAACTGTATATCAGCCGCTATTAGAAGATGAGCAATTTGAGTCTTACCACTTACGAGCTCTGCAGTCTTATCTAATAGCATCACCTCTTCAGGCATTAAGTTTACTGATCTCTGCGAAAGCTGCATGTCCACGAGGCTCAGGTACTTGAATACTGTTGTCATTTCAGCAGTTTTTCCTTAGGTTTATAGGCACGCATGTGTGCGCACACACACTCCCGCCTTCCAAGGAGCACCTTGATAACAATTTCCTTTCATTATCTTTCCCCATTTTCCTTCCTATTGCTCAGAAACTATCTGGGAATGTCATAGAGGGCTCTCACACAATTATAGCCAAGTGCTTTTGGCTTGGCATTAGGAAGTTAGCTTTTAAAAGTAACCAGCTGAGACCCTGAAGTTTTATTTGAGAATAAGAATCCAGAGAAGTTTCCATGGACCAGAGAAGGTTTTCAATCTCATTCAAAACCCACTTATGTGGAAATTTAAGATCTTTTGCATGCGTGCTAAGTCACTTCAGTCATGTCCAACTCTTTGCAACACTATGGACTGTAGCTCACTAGGCTCCTCTGTCCATGGGACTCTCCAGGCAAGAATATTGAGGTGGATTGCCATGCCCTCCCCTAGGGGATCTTCCCCACCCAGGGGTCGAACCCTCATCTCTTAGGTCACCTGCACTGCCAGGTGGGTTCTTTATTACCAGTGCCACTTAGGAAGCCCTCAAGATCTTTTCAGTACAGTTTAGTTCAGTAGCTCAGTTGTGTCCGACTCTTTGCAACCCCATGAATCACAGCACGCCAGGCCTCCTTGTCCATCACCAACTCCCAGAGTCTACCCAAACCCATGTCCATCGAGTCGGTGATGCCATCCAGCCATTTCATCCTCTGTCATCCCCTTCTCCTCCTGCCCCCAATCCTTCCCAACATTAGGGTCTTTTCCAATGAGTCAACTCTTCGCATGAAGTGGCCAAAGTATTGGAGTTTCAGCTTCAACATCAGACCTTCCAATGAACACCAGGACTGATCTCCTTCAGGATGGACTGGTTGGATCTTCTTGCAGTCCAAGGGACTCTCAAGAGTTTTATCCAACACCATAGTTTAAAAGCATCAATTCTTCAGTGCTCAGCTTTCTTCACCATCCAACTCTCACATCCATACATGACTACTGGAAAAACCATAGCCGTGACTAGACGTACCTTTGTTGGCAAAGTAATGTCTCTGCTTTTAAATATACTATCTAGGTTGGCCATAACTTTCCTTCCAAGGAGTAAGTGTCTTTTAATTTCATGGCTGCAGTGATTTTGGAGCCAAAAAAAATAAAGCCTGTCACTGTTTCCACTGTTTCCCCATCTATTTCTCATGAAGTGATGGGACCAGATGCCATGATCTTAGTTTTCTGAATGTTGAACTTTAAGCCAACTTTTTCACTCTCCTCTTTCACTTTCAGCAAGAGGCTTTTTAGTTCTTCTTCCTTTTCTGCCATAAGGGTGGTGTCATCTGCATATCTGAGGTTATTGATATTTCTCCCGGCAATCTTGATTCCAGCTTGTGCTTCTTCCAGCCCAGCGTTTCTCATGATGTACTCTGCATATAAGTTAAATAAGCAGGGTGACAATATACAGGCTTGACATATTCCTTTTCCTATTTGGAAATTTCCTGTTATTCCATGTCCAGTTATAACTGTTGCTTCCTGACCTGCATACAGGTTTCTCAAGAGACAGGTCAGGTGGTCTGATATTCCCATCTCTTTCAGAATTTTCCACAGTTTTTTGTGATCCACACAGTTAAAGGCTTTGGATAGTCAATAAAGCATAAATAGATGTTTTTCTGGAACTCTCTTGGTTTTTTGATGATCCAGTGGATGTTGGCAATTTGAACTCTGGTTCCTGTGCCTTTTCTAAAACCAGCTTGAACATCTGGAAGTTCATGGCTCACATGTTGCTGAAGCCTGGCTTGGAGAATTTTGAGCATTAGTGAGCAACAAATTGTGCACTAACACTTTTGCGTGTATCTGGATTGAACAGTGCTCAGTTCCCTGGAACTGGTGCTCTTGTGATCTGGGCACTGGATTTTCCAAATTTAAAAAGATGAAACAAATAATGGATAGATAGAGTAAGGGGCAAAATATCAAAGGCAAAGCAGTGGTGAAATGTCAGTAACACTCCATCCTGGAAACAACTCATCGAGTAAATATTTTCATTACATCAAATTATGTCTCTCAGAAAATAATGATGGCCTACTCATCCTTTCTACTATAATCCAAAATAACACAAAATGGGCAGGATAAATCATTGTAGGAAAGTATTCCTGAGGTACCAGGGTTCCAGAATGAGATAGCAGAATTTCATACCTTTACAAGGTTTAAAATCAGAGCATAGTGTCATCTGTGGAGACAGAAAAATAAATAAATGACTTTCAAAGTTCCATTTAACTTTAGATGTAACGATTAAAATGCATGAAAAATGTATGAAGGCCAGGAATTCTGTGTGAGGTTTTATGGGCAAGAAATGGGTATCAATCTTTAAAAAAAATTTTTAAAAACACATTGGTTTCCTTTCTGAGATTTATTGTAAAGCCATTTGCAGAAAATTCATGGAAAACCCCAGAACAGGAGATCATTTTATGTAGTAAATAACTCTAGCCATAGGTTAGACATGTATCTCAGCCCAGCTTGACAGAAGGATCGGGAAACCCCTCCCCCAAGCAAAGAAGATTATGCTGCATTGGAGTTAAACCTCAGAAGAAAATATTGCTGTGAGGGGCTTCATATTTTGTCTCTAATATGGGGGATGGAAAGTAGGGAAGATAATGACCACCAACAGTGTAAGGAAAATGTAACTAAATATGGCAGCTCCGAGAAGACAGATGAGTTATGGAATCCCAAAGTGCCCAGATTCACTTTAGAGTTTACAGGTGATGATTCCCTTTGATTCATGGTCGCAGTTCTAAAGGGCAAAAGAACTTAGTTAGCTGGAGAAGGGGATGCAAACAGAAAGAAAGCCTTCTCCAGCTGGGAAAACAAAAGATGTTTGGGATGATGTCGATGAAAGCTTTTTTAAAGTGAGAGGTACAGAGAGAGTGTAAGAGGAAGGCAGCTGGAGTCTCTCCAGATCCGCTAATGATGCATGGTGCTGCTGACAAAGCAGTTCACCCAACCAGTGCAAGAGAGAGTTGCCTGGGGGACCTGCCCTTTCTCTTAGGGTTGGACCCTAAGAGTCCAGGTTGGGGGAGCCTTCACCACTTGGTTCAGAGAACTTTTTTCTTTTGCTCTAATTTAAATGCTTACAACTGGGACATACTTAAAGCTTAGCTTTTTTTTTTTTTTCCTTTTTCAGACTTCATTCCCCTTAGGAAGTATTTGGTTTCTAAGATCAGAAATCAACAGGGGAGAGGACGTTAGCCTGGGTTATAAAATGAAATGAAACGCCTTCACTTTTTCATCCACTTTTACCGAAATGCTTGGTTCTTTTCTCATAAGACTGAGAAAAACCCAACCTGGGTTTAAAATACTCACCCATTTGGGAATCATTTGCCCATCCCAGGGACCCAGGGACCTGCGGGTCTTGGTAATTATGTCTGGTTGGGCCTGTGTGATCTGAAATGCAAAATCAGTGCATAACAACATAATTCATTTTAATCTCTTTTTTCATGTTGTTTCTCCAACTGAGGCAAGATGACATGTACCACAAAGCCATCATCTGTGATGTTCTTAGAATTTATCATTTCAAGATGCAGATCCCACATCACCTTCTCCCCATTATCACTAAATGACCTCTAATTCCTCCTGACCCAATTTCAGTGTGGGGACTTCCCAGTCAACGGAAGCAGTTCACTCCATCATCAGACTTTACTGTACAATGGGCTCTAAATTTGACAAGGTTCTTTCCAGGTGACAGCAGTAAGGCCAATATGTTCACCTTCTAAACCCACACTGCAGATACTGCCCTCCTATTTGTGACCATTATCTATAGCCAAGCTCTTCCCAGCCCATGGAGCTCTAAAGAGAAACTATTCAGATGTGTTGTTTGCCGTTTGGTTTCATTTTGTGATACAACCTTATCTCTAGCACAGCTGATTGAGTTTGGACACTGGGAAGAATGTTCTCAAATGAAGGTTTTTACACATTGGAGCAACTAATACAGGGAGGAGTGGAGTGCAGGGAATGTCCTCAAAATGCCCTTCCAGTATTCAGAATAGAAATAAATATTTTACCAACTCCAATGCCTTTGTAAGAGTGCTACACAAAGTCACATCTGAGACAAAAGAATGCATTTCTTGCTCTGTCTTCCATGCAGTCAGGCTCCTCTCAAATGGTGGCAAGATGGTCCTAGAGATTATTTCATGTCTGGAGTCGGCATTACAGCACGTGAGCCAGATCTGTTCCATTTCCTGTTTCTGTAAGCCCTATGAGCTGAGAATGGTGTTTACATCTGTTAATGGCTGAAAAAAATGAAGGAATATTTTGTGACACACAAAAATTAAACTCAAATGTCAATGCCCATAAATAAACACAACTTAAAAGACAACCATGTTCATCATTTACGTGTTTTCTGTGGTCAATTTCACATTCAACATTTCAACTTTCAGCACAGTGGAATAGTGGTGTCAGAGAGCATTAGGACTGTAGAAAGCCTAAAATACTTTCTATTTAGCCTTCAGTGAGAAATATTTGCTGGCTGTTTCCATCTCGGGCTGCCACAGCAAGCGGAGCCACCACCGCGTCCACGTATCTATAGTATATGGTCATGAGTAACTGCTCCAGCTTCTTGATCAAGAGGAGTAAGCAGACTTAAAATGCCGAAGATGAACCAAAGAGCCTCTTGATGAAGGTAAAAGAGGAGAGCAAAAAAGCTAGCTTGAAAACTCAACATTCAAGAAATGAAAATCATGGCATCTAGTCCTATCACTTCATGGCAAATAGATGGGGGAAAAGTGAAAAAAGTGTCAGATTTAATTTTCTTGGGCTCCAAAATCAATGTGGATGGTGACTGCAGCCATGAAATTAAAAGACATTTACTCCTTGGAAGAAACGCAATGATAAACTTAAATAGTGTATTAAAAAGCAGAGACATCACCTTGCCGACAAAGGTCGGTATAGTGTAAGTTAAGGTTTTTCCAAAAGCCAGTAGTAGAGGCTCCCACTTTGGTTTATGTCAGAGAGTGTTTTGCCTATGTTATCCTCTAAGAGTTTTATAGTTTCTGGTCTTATGCTTAGATCTTTGATCCATTTTGAGTTTATCTTTGTGTATGGTGTTAGAAAGTGTTCTAGTTTCATTCTTTTACAAGTGGCTGTTCAGTTTTCCCAGCACCACTTGTTAAAGAGATTGTCTTTTCTCCATTGTATATTCTTGCCTCCTTTGTCAAAGATAAGGTGTCCATAGATGCGTGGATTTATCTCTGGGCTTTCTATTTTGTTCCATTGATCTATATTTCTGTCTTTGTGCCAGTACCATACTGTCTTAATGACTGTGGATTTGTAGTATAGCCTAAAGTCAAGTAGGTTGATTCCTCCAGTTCTATTTTTCTTTCTGGAGATTCCTTAAAAAACTGCAAATAGACCTGCCATATGACTCAGCAATCCCACTGCTGGGCATACACACCGAGGAAACCAGAATTGAAAGAGACACGTGTACCCCAATGTTCATCGCCGCATTGTTTACAATAGCCAGGACATGGAAGCAACCTAGATGCCCATCAACTGACAAATGGATAAGAAAGCTGTGGTACATATACACAATGGAATATTACTCAGCATTAAAACAAAAATTCATTTGAATCAGTTCTACTCAGGTGGACGGAACTGGAGCCTATTATCCAGAGTGAAGTAAGCCAGAAGGAAAAACGACAATACAGTATACTAACGCATATATATGGAATTTAGAAAGATGGCAGAGAGAACCGTGCATGCGAGACAGCAAAAGGAACACAGACGTATAGAACAGACTCGTGGACTCTGTGGATGAGGGCAAGGGTGGGATGATATGGGAGAATGGCATTGAAACATGTTAATTATCATATGTGAAATCAATCGCCAGCCCAGGATTGATGCTCGGGGCTGGTGCACCGAGATTTCCCAGGGGGAGGGAATCGGGATGGAGGAGGGAGGGGGGTTCTGGAGGGGGAGCATATGTAAACCCATGGCGATTTCATGGCATTGTATGGCAAAACCAATAAAAAAAAAAAGCCAATAGTAATGTATTGATGTGAGAGCTGAACCATAAAGAAGGCTGAACACCAAAGAATTGATGCTTTCAAACTGTGGTGCTGGAGAAGACTCTTGCGAGTCCGTTGGACTGCAAGGAGATCAAACCAGTCAATCCTAAAGGAAATCAGTCCAGAATATTCATTAGAAGGACTGATGCTAAAGCTGAAACCGCAATATTTTGGCCACCTGATGCGAAGAGCTTATACGTTGGAAAAGACTCTGTTGCTAGGAAAGACTGAAGGCAGAAGGAGAAGGGGACAACAGAGGATGAAATGGTGGGATAGCATCACTGACTCAATGGAAAAGAGTTTGAGCAAGCTCTGGGAGGTAGTGAAGGACAGGAAAGCCTGGCCTGCTGCAGTTCATGGGGTCGCAGGGTGTCAAGCATGACTGAGTGACTGAACAACAGTCCCAAATCCAATAACCTGAAGGTCAGCAACTTCTTCCATTACAATGGGCTCATTCACGGCAAGACTGTGGGCATGCAGCCGGCAGTTGATGGCCAAAGGGTCGCGATGGTGCTGGAGATCAGGCCAGCACAAATTGGCTACTTCCTGTGTGTGGACCACCATCAGCAAGAATGCCCAGGCCACTTTTAGGAGCATATGGCACATGATCTGGAAGAACAAGTACAACCCACATTTGTGCATGGCCACCATCCCCAGAGCCAGAGCCATCCTGTGCAACCAGAAGCCTGTGATGGTGAAGAGGAAGCAGACTCACGCCATCAAGAAGCTCCTGAACCATCTATCCCCTCTCCAAATCAATAAAGCTGTCAGCCAACTTTCCTGAAATAAAAAAAAAAATTGCTGATGACTGATATATATCTTTTCCAAGTCTTCCTGACCATGTTCCTTGAACTTCACAGTTTCTTTGCCTGAAACTGTATTCTTAACTCATTGTTTACAAAGCTTTCTGTACAATGTCCGGCACATATTATTAAGCAGTAAGTACTTGATAAATGAATGTAGCCACTAATGTCATTATAAGACAAATGGAATAGCATATCAGAAGCTCAAAAGATGAAAAGCCAATGGTACTTCTTTTTACAAACAGCTCAGCACCATTTCTCTTGGTGAATATGCTAAAATATTTGAGCTAAAATGTCTGCCATTTTCTCTGTATAAGATCTACTGGTTCTAGACTCCCTGGCTTGTAATTACAAAGCAAAATCTTCTAATGCCAATAATAAGACCAGCTTCTATACCTTTTAAGTGCAATCTTCTTGATTATAAGCAGCCACTGACTGAAGACTTCAATTAGAGAGGGAGTCTTAAACCCTAGGGCAAAAGTTTAGTTCAAAACAACTTGGAAAGTGGTTTAACTCTTTGAGGATCACCTGCCTCTCAGCATACAGCATTCACAGCAAACCCATGATTTTGCACAGTTTAAAGAAAAGAATCATTCTGTGTTTCTTACTGGGTGGCTCCTCCTTCCTGAATACTGTCACCCTGGTTAAAGTTAACAGGGAAGAAATGTGGGTAGGGAAGACAGAGTTTAGTCTGCTTGCTTAAGTCTCTTTATTCTGTTTCAAAATAGCTGGTCCTGGATTTGGAATTTGGAGATGCTTCAAAACCCTTTGGAAGAGTGCAGACATAAACTGAAGCTATGCCTACCCAGCAGAGACTCTGAAAGACTGTTATCATACACCATATCTCAGGAAGAGCTAAGCATTCCTGTACAGAAGCCAGCCAGGCTGGGAAGTAGAATGACAAGAAGGAACCTAGAGAAATTCCATAAACAGAATCATGAAATGTCTCATCTCCCAAACAGACATATGTATTCTATAGTTTCTGCAAATTTTCAAGTATTCAGAATGAGAAAAATTTGGGCAATCAAGTATAAACTAAAGCAATAAAACCCCCTTATGCTCATTTATCCAATCACTCTCTCATTCTTTCTGTCACCTTCTCTATGAAGCCTTCATTATTTTCCTATTTAGTTTAGACCTAGTAGAGTCATTATTTTCACAGTTTTTCACACCTGGCTTCTTTTCAACCCCAGAGCATTCATTATGTATTCTTCCTTACTCTTAAGTGTCACACTTCAGCCTCTAGAGGGAGTTCAAGTCCCCAGATCCTCAAGAGGGAGAGTCCTGTGGTGATGTGGGGGTCAGTTGGACACAGGGGTCTGGGATGGAGCCTTTGGTGAGAGGAACCATGAAGTTCAAGGCTCTCCTCCTGTCTGGAGTACTCACCAGGATTCCTTCTCCTTTGAGAATCTCCCTTGTCCTCTTAGCCTTTTTAAAAAAGCTTTTTGTAAAAACTGCTTCACTTTTTTCTTCCTCTTTCTGGCTGTATAACTTCTATGATAGTCTAAGTGGAAGGATCCTCCCAGTTCAAACACAGTCTAAACTAGTTCCTGAGGAAAGGAGATCAGGGAAGCATTTCATAAAAAGTTCTGATTAGTAATGTGACAAGATAAATGTTAGTGCAGTCACTATGGAAAACAGTATGGAGGTTCCTCAAGAAATGAAAATATAACTAATATAGGATCCAGCAATTCCACTTTGAGGTATTTGTCCGAAGAAAATGTAAACACTAACTCAAAAAGATATATGCATCCCCAGGTTTATTGCAGGATTGTTTACATTAGCCAAGATACAAAACAACCTGTGTCCATTGATGGATGAATGGATAAAGATATCTATGTATATGGGTATATAGATAGAGATAGATAAATATAATGGAATATTATTCAGCCATAAAAAAGAATGAAATCTTATCTATGACAACATGAATGGGCTTTGAGGGCCTTAAACTAAGTGAATTAGGTCTGACAGGAAAAGGTCTGACAGAGGCAATCAACATTTTATTTCTACAAGTTTAAATTATGCTGTAAATTAATTACCACTAATATGGTACCCTGTACTTCAAGAGAAGTATTATAACAAATAATTGAGAGCCTCCAAATTTCTGACTGCTAGTACAGCAAACTTACCCCAGATTTCCTGGGGTATGTTTATAAAACATTCATAAAGTGGACTTCAGTTCAGTTTAGTCACTCAGTCGTGTCCAACTCATGGGGTCGCAAAGAGCCTTCCTGTCCATCACCAACTCCTGGAGTCAACAGCCTTTCAATTTCATGGCTGCAGTCACTATCTGCAGTGATTTTGGAGCCCAAAAAGATAAAGTCAGCCACTGTTCCCCCATCTATTTGCCATGAAATGGTGGGACCAGATGCCATGATCTTAGTTTTCTGAATGTTGAGCTGTAAGCCAACTTGTTCACTCTGCTCTTTACATATCGACAATTACCTTAAATGTAAATGGAATAAATGCACCAACCAAAAGAAACATGAAAACATGCGCATGTAGGTACTTTCACTTACCACATCACTATACTTAACCCCCCAAATTGTATGCAGTTATTTTGTATCGTTAGGTTAATCACATTTTTATTATGACTTGCAGTTTTAATTATCTTTTATTTTTTGTCTGGCTGTGAATTGTGAAAACTGATAAACATCTTTTCCTATTGTGATTATGTAGCTACTATTCACCTAACACCATCGTATCATGATTGGTCAATAGAAAATAATAGACTTCTATATCACCCAAAATATCATTTAATAGAAAAATCTGTAATTGATTTTTAAAATCCAGATGCATATCAGAATTATCTTGGAATTTTTTGAAAAATACAAATGCCCAGGAATTGCTTTCTTCCCCAGAGTTCTAGATGTGACTCTAATGAGCAGTCATGTTTAAAAACACCTGGACTATATGATGATCTTTTACTTTTATCTAGTTTGTTTCACTTTTTCTATTTCATATTCAGTGCTCCCATTTCATTTAGTTTGTTTTCCAATTTTTCCTTCTTTTTTTTATGTTCTTTCTCAAGACTTTAACAAGTGTAGTGAAAAGCCTTTGTAAACATATGCATAAATAGTATGTATGATATAATATATATATTTTATAAAAGTGATGACATTTTTTGCCTAGCTAAAAAGTTTGACATTTTGATTCTACTTGTTTGACTCAATATGAAGAGAATGCTAGATTTCTAACTAAAAAAAAAAAAAGATATACAATAAACAACCAAGTTTATAAAACAGGGAACTATAGTCAATATCTTGCAATAACCTATAATGGAAAACAGTCTGAAAAATAATATATGTGTATGTGTGTAACTGAATCTCCTTGTTGTGCACCTGAAACATTGTAAATCAGCTATCAGTTCAGTTCAGTTTAGTCTCTCAGTCGTGTCTAACTCTTTGCAATCCCATGGACTGCAGCACATCCAAGCTTCCCTGTCCATCACCAACTCCTGGAGCTTGCTCAAACTCATGTCCATCGAGTCAGTGATGCCATCCAACCATCTTATCCTCTGTCATCCACTTCTTCTCCTATACATCAACAATACGTCCTCCTATAAATCAACTATACATCAATCAAATATATATATATTAAGAAAAAGAAAAAAAAACTGACCTAATGAAACTTACAAGTTTTTGCACAGCAAAGAAAACTAGTAAAAAAAAAAAATACAACTAACAGATTGGGAAAAAGTATTGCAAATGATGCAATACCCAAGGGCTTACTCTCTAAAATATATAAATAGCTCATACAACTCAACAAAAACAAACAACTCAATCATAGAAAAAGGGGCAGAAGACCTTAATACACATTTCTCCAAAGAATACATATAGATGGCCAGTAGGTACATGAAACGATCAACATCATTAATCATTAGAAAAATGCAAATCAAAACTACAGTGAGGTATCACCTCACATCACACAGAATGGGCATCATTAAAATGTCTACAAATAAAAAATGTTGCAGAGGGTGGATAAAAGGGAATCCTCCTACACCGTTGGTGAGAATGTAAGTTGGTACAGCCACTATAGAGAACAGTATAGAGGCTCCATAAAAACCTAAAACAGAGCTACCATATGATCTAACAGTCCCACTCCTGGTCATACATCTGCAGAAAGCCACAACTCAAAAAGATATGTCACCCCTATGTTCACAGCAGGGCTTCCCTGGTAGCTCAGCTGGTAAAGAATCATCTCTAATGCAGGAGATCCTGGTTCAATTCCTGGGTTTGGAAGATCCTCTGGAGGAGGGCATGGCAAACCCTACCAGTATTCTTGCCTGGAGAATCCCTGTATTTAGAGGAGCCTGGAGGGTCACCGTCTGTGGGGTTGCAAAAGTCAAACACGACTGAGTGACTAAGCCCACACACACATGTTCACAGTAGCACTGTTCACAAAAGTCAAAACAGGGAAACAACCCAAACTCCATCAACAGATGAATGGATAAAAAAGATTTAGTACATACATATAATGAAATACTACCCGGCCATGAAAAAAAAATGAAATAATGCCGTTTGCAGCAACATGGAGGCAGTTAGAAATTATCATGCTACATGAAATAAGTCAGAAAGAGAAAGACAAATGCCATATGATCTCTCTTATATGGGAAACCTAAAATATAGTACAAATTAACCTATTTGTAAAACAGAAACCAGTTCACAGACATAGAGAACAGACTTGTGGTTGCCAAGAGAGGTAAGGAGGATGGGAGGAAGAAAGATAAACTGGGAATTTGGTGTTGAAAGATGCACACTGGTACATTTAAAATGGATAAACAGCAAGGTCCTATTCATAGCACAGGAAACTATACTCAATATCCTGTGATAAACGATAATGGAAAAAATATTTTAGAAAAAGAATGTGTCAGTATGCATAACGGAGTCATTCTGCCATATAGCAGAGATTGGCACAACATTGTAAATCAGCTATTCCTCAATTTAAAAAAAGAAAAAGAAAATTTAAGAAGAACTGAATAAAAACAAAGACAACAGAAGGACCGAAAATTAAAGGAAAAAGTTATCACTGTCCTAAAAATAACTTAGACGGATTCATCTAAAGGTAACAGCCAAGAGATATAGTACACAAATTCATGTTGTTGAAATAAGTTACTATCCCTGTTTTCTGATTTTTTCTGCTACTTGATTGATCAGCTCTTCCTCCCATCCTGTGAGCTCCCTGCCAACCTTCTAAAATATCTTTTTGTAACGTTTATGTTGCTTATATTTGCTTTCTGTTGCTTGTACCAATGATTCCTAATTGACATTGATAAGTTAGAGACTACTCTCATGGATTGGTTTGGGAAAGAGAGAAACCTGAGAATCAAAAGATGAACCAGGAGGCTACTCCAGTGGACAACATGCAAAGCCTGGATGGAAGTGGGATCTGAGAAGTAAGGAGAGTCCAGGAGACACCGTGAAAGAACAAAAATCTTGTGATGAGTCTTATACCAGGGAAAAGGAGAAGAGCAGTCAAAGATAACTCCCAAGCTTCCTAGCCTGGCCCAGAAGATAAAAACATAGGAGTAGTTCCTTCATTCTGTTTATTGCGTGCCTACTATGTGCCAAGCAGGGGCTAGTTGCTAGTGATGCAGAGATTAAAAGTGACTTGCTACACAGTTGAAGGAGAGAAGGTAAGTTTTACTTTGGACTGGAAGAGTTTAATGTATCAGGAAGAGGTGCACTGGGAAATAAGGAATTAAGGCACATCCATGGATCAGAAATTGAGCAGTAGGGCTTCCCTGGTAGCTCAGATGGTAAAGAAATTGAGCAGTAGATTTGGGTATCATTAATGAGTCAAGGGGTTACTTTAGATGAATTCTCAGGAGTGGGATTACCAAAACAAAGTTATAAAAAATATTACATGGTTGCTAATAATATTGTCAAATTATTTTCTAAAGTGGCTGTACCAATATATAATGTCATCAGAAAATGATTCTTTACTATCTACTTATCATTGTTTGCTATCAAGAAAATTAAAACTTTTGCTTACCTAAAAGATAATAATTGTAACTTGTTTAAACTATATCTTTGATTATTAATGAAATTTAACATTTTCCTATACGTTTAATAATTATATTCTATTTGGGCAAATGATCTATTTATGTTTCTGTCAGCTAGCTTTTTAAATCACTCTGTGTTACTGAAGGGGCTTCCCTGGTGGCTCAAATGGTAAAGAATCTGCTTGCAATGCAGAAGAGCCAGGTTCAATCCCTGGCTTCTCAACTTGTGATATTTCTTTTGATTTCATGTTGGCTATTTTTATTGTACAGTTAAATTTTTTAGTGTAGTCCAATCTGTTAAATTACCTTATTGCTTCGAGCTAGCATAACGCTTCTCCAAACATAATAAAATATAGTTCCTAGTGTTTTCTTTGGGATAACATTTTTGTAATTAAGTCATCAGTCTGGAATTTATCTTGTGTTATAAACTGTAAATCTAAAAGATTTACCTCAATTTGGTATTGAGTTATTTCAGTTTCATCAGTTAAGTAATTTTGAATCGCTACATATTCTAAGCCAAAACAGAAGTGATAAAGCATATGCATACTGAATTTTGACACGAAAGGACAAATCCTACTGCTTTGGTAACTTTATGCATCTCTCAAGTGAGTGGATTAAATTATGGTCTCTTCCAGAATTAACCCTTGATGATTCTCTGAAAGCCTTTCTCAGGACAAGATCAGTGCTTCATGAGCACTCAGCTAGAACACAATGACCCACTGCTTTGGCTGTTGCTGTTTGGATTTCTCAGATAACTTACAAACATCCTTGGCCACACAGCCATGCAGAAAGCTCGAGATCTAGCATATTTACTTCATTTAGGAAGGCTGCACAGGATATGCCTGGCTAACATGAATGCTGCCTAATGGGCAGTAAATAACTTCTGACCACTTGACCTTGGTCATGTTGATATGACCCCATCAGTTCTCCTCAATGGTGGGATCATGCAGATGCCCACGAACCAATTCATAAATGAGCAGAGTATTTCCCGTAATTGGGGAGAGGAAGCATGGTAAAGCAGAGCAGTGGAAGGACCCACATTTTGTGAATGCACAGCCTGATTGGATCCTACAGTAAATCACCCATGGCCCAGCCCTGTCACTTTCTCCTTTTGAGCTGAAAGGCTCTAGAGAGGCACTGTTTTGAATTACTTGTCTAAGCATCATTTTAACCCCACTTGCTACCCCTATACTCTCCCCACCCACCAGCATTTTCCTCTGTTAGATCTTGTTCTTGCCTTCTCGTCAAAGCCATTTTGCCTGTTACCATATATACTTCAATATTTTTCTTTCGAGTGTTTGCTCAGAACCCAGATTCCCCAAGACAATTTTCTTGTGTGAAGATAACCACCACCACCCCCATCACCATAAACTGAGCCCCTCTATACGGCTGATACTAACTCTATAAACCTCATCTAGCTGTCTGGCCACCTGAGCCTGAATCCTATCTCTGCCCTTTACTAACTGTATGATCTCGTTTACGTTGCTTAACCTCTCAGTGCCCCAGTTACCATCTGGAAACTGGACGTATTAATAGCTCATATTTTATAAGGTTTTTAGAAGGTCTAGATGTGAAGTACTTAGAACCATATAGCAAGTTTCCAATAAATGTGAAGCGGAAATGATATTGGTGATGATGATGTTGTCTTCATTACACAAAAGAGGAAACTGAGTTTTAGAGAAGTTAAACTATCTACCCAAGTGTTCAACTTATCTACTGCTGCACAATTACCTACTAAAAGAGTTGATTTAAGTGGATTCATTCTAGCCTGTGATTTCGTGTCAGAGTTAGAGCCAGACTTTGCTAGCAGGGTCTTCTGTTCCACTTGGCATTGACTGAGGTCACAGCTGGTGGCTAGGATAGAGGGTCCAGTGTGGTTTTACTCACATTCTGGCACCTCGGTAGAGATGTCTGGAGGCTGGGACCAGCTGGGCGCTGATCCCTCTCCACAGAGCCTTAGGCCTTTCCCATGTGGTCTACTCATCAAGCTAGTCAAACTTTTTATAAGGCTACTGAGGGGTTCAAGAGAGCAAACTGGGAGTTGCCAATCCTCTTAAAGGCTACACCTGAATTGGGACAGACTCATTTCTGTACTCTGCTGGTCAAAGCAGGAAAAATCCAGCCTGCACTCAAGAAGAAGGGATATAAACTCTACTTCTTGTTAGGAGAAGCATCAAAACTTACAGCCATCTTTAATCTGATACACTAAAACCCCATATTAGTAAGGGAAGTCTAAATCAGATTTTACTTAAAGCATATTAAATGTAATATCCAGCACCTATGGAGTATTACAAACTGATAACCATTTATAAATGGAAAGGGCTTCCCAGGTGGCTCAGTGGTAAAGAATTCACTCCCCAGTGTAGGAGGTGCAGGTTCAGTCCTTGGGTTGGGAAGATCCCCAGAGGAGGAAATGGCAGCCCACTCCAGTATTCTTGCCTGGAGAATCCCATGGACAGAGGAGCCTGGCGGGCTACAGTCCATGGAATTTTAAAGAGTCAGACACGACTGAGCACACACACAATAAATGGAAATCTTCATCTATCTGACTCAAAATGCCATATTTTCAGCCCTCTGCTCTCAACCGGTTTTCACCAAAAATTGTCCACAGACGTGTCTTATTTCCCTACTGAGACCCAAATTTCCCTGAGATGAGGATCTCATTTTATTTTTACTTAAATTCTTCACCATGCCTGAAACAATTTAGTACACTCGAGAATAATCCAACAAAATCATTTACAATAGCCAGGACATGGAAGCAACCTAGATGCCCATCAACTGACGAATGGATAAGAAAGCTGTGGTATATATACACAATGGAATATTACTCAGCATTAAAAAAAAAATTCATTTGAAGCAATTCTACTCAGATGGACGAAACTGGAGCCCATTATCCAGAGTGAAGTAAGCCAGAAGCAAAAACAACAATACAGTATATTAACACATATATATGGAATTTAGAAAGACAGTAATGAGAACCCAACATGGGAGACAACAAAAGGAACGCAGATGTATAGAATAGACTTGTGGACTTTGTGGATGAGGGTAAGGGTGGGATGAGATGGGAGAAGGGCATTGAAGCATGTTAATTGTCATGTGTCTAATCAATCGCCAGCCCAGGATTGATGCTCGGGACTGGTGCAGCGAGATTTCCCGGGGGGGAGGGAGGAGGGAGGGGGGACCCGGAGGGGAAGCATATGTAAACCCATGGTGATATCATAACAATGTATGGCTAAAACAATAATTAAAAAAAAAAATAAAATAAAAAAAAAAATAAACTCTCATTTATTGGATACCAATAAAATTAAACATCTTTTCATGTGAAAAAAAAAAAAGAAATGTTCATTAGTCATGAAATAATAAAAAAAATAAATGTTTATGTATATTACCATATGTAAAATAGACAACCAGTGCAAGTTGATTCATGAAGCAGAGCACTCAAAGCCGGTGCTCTGGGACAACCCAGAGGGATGGGGTGGGGAGGGAGGTGGAAGGGGGCTTCAGCATGGGGAACACATGTACACCCATGGCTGATTCATGTTGATGTATGACAAAAACCACCACAATATTGTAAAGTAATTAGCCTCCAACTAAAATAAATTAATTTTAAAAATGTTTGATAAAGGCTTCATTTTTAAGGAGATTGTTCATTTACTCCCTAAATAAATGTTTGTTAAATTCATTAAAATACATATTCTATGTAAAGAGTTTAAGTTCATGGATGCAGAGAATATTAGAACTGTGAAGACTAGTGATCATTGTGTTTGACCTACTCATTTTGTACAGGAACAAACTGAAGTCCAGAGAGTTTAATTAAAACTTGGTTAAGTCAGAGTAGAAAGTCAGGTCTCATGATTCTTATTACCTTTTCCACTAGGTCAGTTGACTCTTCCCTGCATGGAGTAATCATTTTACGCCTGTTCTAAAAATTAACTGTTGGGGTTAATGGTATAGGGGTTATGATATTAAATTTAAATTGGAAACATTAAAATGATCCCATAATTTTGTCTCTTTTTAAAAGATATTTGTTTCTTAATGCTGTCCACTGGAAAACCTCATACCCAAAATCGATCCAGTAACAATGAGCATGCTTAAAACCCAGATTGAATGGCCTGCAATATCCTTTTCAACAAGACATCTCTGAAGAAATGAATGATTTCTCATTTGAAGCATTGTTTTGTGCCAGAAAACTAGAGAGTATCAAAAACTAACTGGATGATATCAAAAGGATCACTTAAAGGGATTCCCAATAACAAGATTATTTCAAAAATAATGACCACAAAGGATTTATAGCACATCAAATATATTAATATAAAATTCCTTCAGTTTATAACACTATAAATACCCTAATTGGACATCATTGAGACTGTCAGAATATCCAACTATTTGCTGTGAAACTTTATCAATGAAATAAAGCATTTATTCTGCTTTTCCCTTAGAAATTGCATTTCAGATACCAAATAGATGAAAAAGGTAATGTTCATCTTTATAGAGGAATTTCAGCCTATAGGAAAAGGAAAAACTTTTTACCACTGGATGCTAAACCCATTAGGTACAACTTGATAATGGAAGTATACATGACTGGGAGAATTGCTAAGAATTATAGACATCATAATGTGATGCAGCAGGAAATGTGTGACACTACTTGTGGAATATTGTTGACTAAAAAGTTAAAACGGGTTTTATTTTTTATCACTAGTATGATAGTATGATGTAAGCAGAAATATGTTTTAGACTTCATCCTCTACTTCTGGCTAGAGTTCCTAAAACCTTTGTGATATCCTAAATGATAAGATTAGTAGAAATCTCTCTTGTTATACCATTTGGTTTTTGTCTCCTGCTCCTGAGACATCTCTAGAGTGGTAAAGGTAGAAAGAAAGTCTTTGTGATTCATATCACAGCCCTTTCTTTTCTTTATTTTATTTTTAATTGAAGGATAATTACTTTACACTATTATGACTGTTTCCGCCATACATCAACATGAATCAGCCACAGGCAAGCATGTGTCCCCTCCCTCTTAAACCTCACTCCCCATCTCACGCCTCTAGGTTGTCACAGAGCACCAGCCTTAGATTTCCTGCATCATACAGCAAATTCCCACCGGCTATCTGTTTTACATATGGTAATATATATGTTTCAATGCTACCTTCTTAATTATCCCACCCTCTCCTTCCCCCACCATGTCCTTTATGTCTGCATCTCCTCCCTTTCAACTCCACCTGAGTTTATGTCAATGAGATGACTTTTGGAAGGCTTCTATGAATGGGGGACTCATTGCAGGGACATCAATCTTGTGATTAGAGGGTTGGAAATTTCAGCCCACCCCTTGACTTTAGAGGGAGGGAGAGAAGTTGGAAGTTGAGTTAATCACTAATAGCCAGTGAGATAATTTCCCCAACCCAGGGATTGAACCCAGGTCTCCTGCATTGTAGGTGGGTTCTTTACCAGCTGAGCTACCAGGGAAGCCCATAAGTTTATACATGCTTCTAGCCAAATCCCTGCATTCTTCCTGCCTTGAACATGGGCGTGATAAGTGTAGCCATTTTGCTAACATATAAGAAAATTTAAGAGAAAAATTAGAGATGTCAACTCTAACATTATTGGTCTGTTAAAGCTATAAGTAGTCTACCTGTGAAATAAACCTCTATTTAAGTCACTATGATTAATTTGAGCCCTAATATATTAGCAAAAATTGATTTAGAGGATGAGTTAAAATAGAATCAATGAAGGCACTATTAAGAGGTTTGGGATCAAGATTATGGTGCTGGAAAGGTACTGTTAGATATGAGAGGAAATCCAAAGGAAGTATTTAGAGATCTGGTTAAATTGTAAAACATCTATTCAGTGCTTTCCAAAATTAGAGAATCACCTGGTGTGGAAAAAAACACATATTCGGTATCAGATCTCTGGGTGATATATGGCAACATCTGGAAGCTTCAAGCATCAAAATGGCCTCCAGAAGAGGCAGCTAAGGCGCTGGCTTAGAGAAGACCCTGCAATGATGAGGTACCATCCTTAAGAATATGGTAAAAATCTTAAACCCATTCCCATCCCATGGTGCTGTGTCTCCGATAGGAAGAATATATAGGTCTGAGATCCAAGACATGGAAGTAAGCAATCATCCAGCTGACTACCACTCCCAGAGACCGACTTGGGGAATTTGTGATTCCCATCTCCAAAACTTTAGATTATGGGGATCTCAAAGTCTCACATCTTGGAAGAGAGCTACTTCAATCAAGGAATACAATAAGAATTCTGCTAAACCGAAAGCTAAGAGTAGCTTGATCTCTTTGAGCTGCTTGCAGCAGTAGACCAGCAGGTACAGAATGAACTCACTGCAAGAGCAAGAGTTGTTACTACAGATCATCATGAGCAGGTAGGAAGAAATATTTTGGGCATGCATGATCCATTGGGTCCCTCAGTATTCCCATGCTGGGCTTTCACTGTAAATGGTTGAGTAGAGCAACCGAGACTTTACAAGTAGATGGTAGACAGAAAGGCTCA
Source organism: Antilocapra americana (assembly GCA_007570785.1). Taxonomy (NCBI): domain Eukaryota; kingdom Metazoa; phylum Chordata; class Mammalia; order Artiodactyla; family Antilocapridae; genus Antilocapra; species Antilocapra americana. The sequence continues at coordinate 4,232,013 of ML661887.1, read as the reverse complement.
GACCCATCCCCTCTTTTGAACCATTTAGACCAGCAGGAGCTCTAGTCAAGAGGCAAAGGACATGTAGAGAGAAGGAGTTTATGAGAATCAACTACAGCCTCAGGACCAGTAGCCATTAATCCTTGTAAGCTTTAATGTAAAACACAAATACAAATCTGGAGGAAATTGTGCCTGGATGGAGGGAATTTCTTGTGAAATCTCTGAGTAAGATAAGGGGTGGAATGAAGAGCGTGATGTTGGAGCCCCACCAGGTCCCCATCACCAGGTTGAAGACCCTAGTCCCCAGTTGCTGTGCATGTTGGCTGCTAGTGGCTCACAACTGCTTCCTGCTTGAGAATTGCTTTGGGCCAATGGGAGCAGCCTCAGCAGGAAGTTACACCCACTTTCTTGACTGGCTTCCTGCCCCACCCCAACCTGGTTACCTCACTCTCCCTCTCCTGAGAATACTTCCTTCAAAATGCATCTCTCAGAATTCCATATTTCAGATTCTAAGAAACATGATCTAAAATACTATCTTGGTTTGAGTTGTGTCCCCCTAAAACTGTGTCACATCTTACGTCTTGGTACCTGTGAATGTGACCTTGCTTGGAAATAGGGTCTTCAAAGATTGTAATCAAGTTAAAATGAGGCAATACCAGATTAGGATGGGCCCTAATCTGATGACTTGTGTCCTTGTAGAAGGAAAGACACAGAAAAGACACACACAAGGGAAGTCTACCATATTTTGTTGGAAACAGAAATTGGAACCACAAGGAACTGCCAAGGATTGTCAGCAGCAACCAGAAGTTGGAAAAGATAAGGAAAGATTCTCACCTAGAACCTTCAGAGAAGTATGGCCCAGTTTTAAGCCACATAATGTGTGATATTTTGTTACAGCACCACAGGAAATGAGCACATTGTCTGTGAAGACTCAACTTCAATTTCAGCTCCTCTGTGAAGAAGTTCTCTGGTTTCTCCTGTCCTACTGGCCCCTCCATCTCCTCCTATCATGCACAGCACACACTTGCCCCTCCACTCACTGCCACATGGCATGCACAGCCTAGGGTGTGTGGCGTTTCCACTTTCCATGGGTGCTAGACTTAGAACTTCTGGAGAGCAGAGGCCAAAGATGATGCTTACCTTGATTCCTAGTTTAAGAAATCTCTTTGGTTAGTATTAGCTTATTAATAGACAATTCAGAAATATATTTTATTGTGGACTCACTATGGAAAATACTCCCTGTGCATAAAAGATAGGAAACGAAGAAAATAAAGTGTTTCTGTATTACTTAAGGTTTTATTTTCTTCCCTGGTGACTTAAATGGTGAAGTGTCTACCTACAATGTGGGAGACCAGGGTTGGATCCCTGGGTTGGGAAGATCCCCTGGAGAAGGAAATAGCAACCCACTCCAGTACTCTTGCCTGGAAAATCCCATGCACAGAGGAGCCTGGTGGGCTACAGTCCATGGGGTCACAAAGAGTTGGACACGACTGAGCAACTTCACTTTCTTTATTTATTTTCTTTATGAGGTGGACCACTGTGGCTCAGGGAGAAAAGCTTAGAGAAATGACATCGAGAGCTAGATTGAAAATAAAAAATGTAAGCTGGTAAAAATATTGATAGATGCATTATAATAGTTGAAAAAGATGGCATTTGTTAACTTTCTTGCTTAAAAAGACCCTAAGACTATTTGATCCTATAAGCTCATCCAATTTTCGAAACTCATGCTCTGAAATTCCTCTGGAAGCTGAAGCACATCTAAAACAAATACAGGTGAATAGAAAATGTGCATGTTTTTATGAATTTAACGGAAAAACAGAAACATGTTGGCCTCAATTTCAAACTCTTTGATTTCAACATGCAAAGACATTTATTAATTAAGGAGATGTTCGTGTTCTCAACTGCCTATTGCCTGTTAGTGTCTTTAATTCACATCTGTAAAGTTTCCTTTGAGAACAAGTGTTCTGCAGGGTGACAGCAGTCTCTCAAGGCCATATTTCTGGGGCTATTCTTTTCTGGTTAGACGGTTCTGGGGGACTCGAGGAAGGGGGGTCAGAAGGAGAGTTCTGCTAGTCCCCAGAGCAGGAGATTAATAATATCAATACAAAAGGCCTCATTCTCAGGAGCCATGTTGGAAGTTGTTGCCTTAGCATATGTTCTTCACAGACAATTTGTAGGATTGGGCTTCAGAATGAAATTCACGAGTCAATGTGAATAACTACAAATCTTTTAAACTTAACATTTGAACCTAGTCCAGTAAAACAGAAATTACTAAAAAAGTCAAATGGGATGTTTGTTTTCTTCTAGGTCCTCAAAGAAAAAGTGAGAGTGAGTCAACCATAAACAACTTAGATAACTTTAACTAGAAAATGATGAGGCACTATCAGAGTTAGCCATTGATCTGAAACAATACAGGTGATAAGCAGGATAAAGGCAAAATCACTCACTGACATATCCAATTTTGTATACATAAAAGAATTGAAACTAAGAAACCCCTACTGATTATTCTGAACTATTTCTTTTTTCCCTTAAGACTTTCTTGTTTCCCTCCTTTCCCCCCAACTATGTCAAATGTTAACAGAATAAGAACACCGTTTTTCTGCCCTAAATGTCTTATAGTCAAAATATTCAAATGTAAAATCTGATCAAAACGGAGCCCCAGTTTTGGAAGGCAAAGAACACGGGACTGTTTAGAGTATCCAGTGTCATTCTACAAAAACCTTTTTCTTTCCTCATGAGGGCCTTTGATACTCTGCCCTGGAAAACCAATACACAGTATTGTACGATTTGATAATGTGTGCACACTGCTCTGTGAGAAGTTGGCAGGAAAAGTAAAGGGAAGAAATAATCCTTGTAGTTCTGGGGGAAAATAATAAGGTCATTGCAAGTAGAATTTTTCCCTTCATCAAGTCTCAGTACCCATCGTTTTTCTGAGATTGGATTTCACGCGCATTTCCGCACTGGATGAGAAAGCTTCACGTTAGTCCTATTAACTCACCTGCCTGTGACAATCTTGAGATCTTAATAGCCAGACCACCAAACAGGAAATAGTCGTGCAGCTCAAGTTTTGAAAGCTATCAGTCCACAATCCTGCTTGCCAGGAATATTTTCCAGAGCCTATCCAATATTTACCATTAAATATTTATAAGTTTAAAACACAAATATTTTATGCTTTTGCATATAGAACAGAAATAAGAGGTATTCTAAGGAAATTAATTCATTCACATTTACCTACTCATGTATTTAACTACGTTTGCTTATTCGGTTAATCGTCATTCTTTTCCTCAACTAACACAAGTCAGAAAGAGTGCTGAGTGATGCAAATACGAAGATGAATAAGACCCTGTGTTTTCCTTCAGAGAGCACTTAGGGAGGTAGGTGGGCAACCACAATCTAAGGTAGATTTTGATTTACAAAGAGATGCATCCAGTTCCAAACAGGCCAGAAGAGTTCCACCCAAGTGAAAAGAAGCATTTAGGGCCTTCAGAACCTCTGGGACAGTCAGCTCTGATCTTAGATATGTGGAGAAAACAAATCCCTACCAGGCTGGGAATTTGCTTTTCTGTGTAACTTTCTAAAACCTTGGACACCAAGCTCGTCATTTTCTTCCTTGTTCTCATTCCAAGAGTAACTGGGTTTATTCTGTCCCAAACTCTTTTTCCAAAGATGTTGATATTTCAATTTGGTTTTAAGTAGCTCTCCATGGACTTTGTTTTTTGAGGGTTTTTTGTTTTGTTTTGGTTGTTCATTTGCTTTGTTTTCCAGTGTTGAAGGAAAGGAGAGGGAGAGCAGAACTGCCTTTCTTTGAGGAATTTTGCTCATTACCTCTGCTCTCCTTACCTGGCCTTTCAATACTGTGCAGTTCTGAGATCCTTTATGGGACAAAAGGAGAAAAAAATGGCTCAGTCCCCTCAGATGTTTCTGCCCCATTCTTCCCAGACTCACTGACCCGGTCTCTGAACTCTTGCTCATGTAGTAGGTCAGTTCCTTCCCTTATCTCTGTTTCCTCATTCTGAGCGTGGACGACTATGTGTTAGAGTCGCCACCTTGTTTCAACGTTCAGAACACCCAGACCTGTGTATTTCACTGCCATTTTCCTTGCTTTTGACACCTGCTTTGTTGTCACGGAATGTGAATGGTGTACAGGAAAAAGCCAGGCTTTGGAGACTGACAGAACTGAGCTTATCTCTTGGCTGTGGCAATTTTGTCAGCTGTGTGACTCTGAGCAGGATCGAATCTCTCTAGGTGTCAGTCTCAAATGTCATTACCCTACACAATTATTGTGAGGATTAAATGGTATGACAAGCATAAAGCACCTAGCATACAGCACAGCCAACAAATAGGAGCCATTTCTGTGATGATAGTGTGCGCTCTCTGCTTATAGCCAAGACTGGACACGCCCACTTACTGTGACGTATATCCATCCATTTGCAGTGTGTCAAGAAGCATGCAAAGCACCGAGGCTACACTAAGGAATATACAAGGCCCCTGTCCTAAAGGAGTTCACAGATTCTTACAGAAAGGACAGCTTTGTACACAAATTATTATGGTCCTAAGTAAACATACCACTGTAGAAATAAAGACACAATGCTTTTGGAATACAGGAGATAAAAAGACTCTGTGACATGCAGCTCACCAAAGCAGAGTAAACTCTGTGAAGGCAGAATTTCAAAAAGGAAATTGTGTGCATGCTTTTGCCAATTCTAGATACAATAATCCTGATAGAAGTTCAATTGGCAAACTTATCAACAATGAATTATAAAATGTACACAGTAATCTCAGTCAGGGTTTGGTCAGATAAACAAAAATCACTCTAGGTATTTCAAACACTTCAGTTCAGTTCAGTCGCTCAGTCATGTCCGACTCTTTGCGACCCCATGAATTGCAGCATGCCAGGCTTCCTTGTTCATCACCAACTCCTGGAGTCCACCCAAACCCATTTCCATCGAGTTGGTGATGCCATCCAGCCATCTCATCCTCTTTCATTCCCTTCTCCTCCTGCCCCCAATCCTTCCCAGCATCAGGGTCTTTTCCAATGAGTCAGCTCTTCGCATCAGGTGGCCAAAGTATTGGAGTTTCAACATCAGTCCTTCCAATGAACACCCAGGACTGATCTCCTTTAGGATGGACTGGTTGGATCTCCTTGCAGTGCAAGGGACTCTCAAGAGTCTTCTCCAACACCACACTTCAAAAGCATCAGTTCTTTGGCGCTCAGCTTTCTTCACCGTCCAACTCTCACATCCATACATGACTACTGGAAAAACCATAGCCTTGCCTAGACAGACCTTTGTTGGCAAAGTAATGTCTCTGCTTTTAAATATGCTGTCTAGGTTGATCATAACTTTCCTTGCAAGGAGAAACAGTTTGGAGGAGCACTAGTATTTTACAGAATTAGAATTTTTCTGATATTCTTCTTCATGATTAGACTGGAGTCATAAGATTTTAGTAGAAAGATTGCATAAGGAAAGTGCCATTCTCATCATATCACCTGTATGCTTCCCATTTTTAGTAATTATAGATAAAACTGAAACAAACATTTGTGTGCAGGTTTTTATGTAGATATAAGTTCTTTGATTGGTTGGGTAAATATCTGGGGGTACAACTACTGGTTCAGACCACATTCAACTTGGTAAAAAACTGTCAAATTGTCTTTCAAATTTGCTTGCCATTTTCTATCCCCATCAGCAATAAATGAGAATTTCCATTGCTTCACATCATTGCCAGTAACTGATATTATCAGTTTGGAGATGTTTGCCATCCCAGGAGATATGGGTAGCAGAGGCTGCGATGGTTAGACATCATCACCAATTCAATGGACATGAATGTGACCAAACTCAGGGAGACAGTGAAAGACAGAGAAACCTGGCACCTTACTGTCTATAAGGTTGCAAAGAGTCAGGCCTGACTTAGCAATTGAACAACAACAATAAAAGAGGTAGATAGGAATACTTTGTTCTTTTCACTTGCATTTTCCTGACAATAAATGATTTTGAGCATCTTTTCATATGCATGTTTTCCATCTCTTTATCTTCTTTGGTTAGATGTCTATTCATGATCACTTGAGTTGTTTGGCTTGTTTTTTCTTTAATGAATTAGTTTATTTTTTATTTATTTGGCAACACTGAGTCTCAGTTGCAGAGTGTAGGCTCCTTGTTGTGGTGTGCTGGCCCTCCAATTGCAGCACATGGGCTCAGCTTTTGCCCGCGTGGGCTTAGTTGCCCCTTGGCCTGTGGGATCTTAGTTCCCTGACCAGGGATCAAACCCTCATCCTGTGCATTGGAAGGTGGATTCTTAACCCCTGGACCACCAGGGAAGATCCAGTTTGTTGTTTTAAGGTGTCTGAAAAGAAGGAGAGGAAGGAAGAGAAGAAAGGAAAGAAAGAGAAGAGAAAGAGAGGGGAGGGGAAGAGCAGAGGGTGGGAAGTGTCTGTGTATTTGTGAGGAGAGAGAGAGAATTACTGTGCATGTACTATGTACAATTACTGCTTTGGGTACTTGACATACCGTGTTGTTCAGTCACTCAGTCGTGTCTGACTCTGACCCTGTGGACTGCAGCACGCCAGGCATCCCTGTCCTTCACCATCTCCCAGAACTTGCTCAAACTCATGTCCTTTGATTTAGTAATGCCATCCAACCATCTCATCCTCTGTCGTCCTCTTCTCCTCCTGCCTTCAATCTTTCCTAGCATCAGGGTCTTTTCTAATGAGCAGGCTCCTTGCATGAGGTGGCCAAAGTATTGGAGCTTCAGCACCAGATCTTCTAATGAATATTCAGGATTGATTTCCTTTAGGATTGACTGGTTTGATCTTCTTGTGGTCCAAGGGACTCTCAACAGTTTTCTCCAACACCACAGTTTGAAAGCATCAGTTCTTCAGCACTTAGTCTTCTTTATGATCTCACATCCATACATGACTACTGGAAAAACCACAGCTTTAACTATATGGACCTTTGTTGGCAAAGGTACCCTAGGGAACAAAGTAAGCAATACTCCTGTGCTCGAAGCCAGGAAATACCTGGGCAAGAACTCTGGAGGTGGAAGAAGACTTGATCTAATGTCCTAAGGTGGGAACATGCCTAGAGCTTTTGAGGGAAAGGAGTGGAGTCCAAAGTGGCTGAAAGGGAGTAAAGAGGAGGGAAGCAGAAGAGGAGATCGAAGAGGCCCAGAGCTCATGAGTCATGATGAGCCTTTTGGCCAGGGTAAGGACTTTGCCTTTCATCTGGGTAAAATGATGAAGTGCTGCAGAGTCTGAGTAGAGGAGAGACATAATCTGACTTGCATTTTAAGAGGATGACTCCAGTTGATCCTGTCCATAGACCCTCATGGGACAAGGTTAGAACCCCAGACTTGTTAGAAAGCTAGTGTGATGGTCCAGGTGAGAAGAGACGGTGGCTCTAGGACAGGAGACGTGGGGGCAGTGAGAAGCAGTCCAATTCTGGATATATTTAACATTTAAAAGTGCCTCCAGCATGGCTTCCTGATGGATTAAAAGTGGGATATAAGAGAAGTAGAGTCACAATTCTAAGATTTTAGGCTCAAGCAACTAACAAGCAAGATTTGCTGTTGCCTGAGATGGAGACAGCTGCGTGGGGAGCAGGATGTGGGCAGAGGATCGGGGCTTTGATTCTGGACATACTCTGAGATGCCTATTGGACGTGCGCGTGGTCTTGTCAAGCAACTAGGTGGCATGGAGTTTGAGAATTCAGGAGAGATTTGGACTGGAGACAAAAAAATCAGCCGTTATCAGCACACTGATGATCTTTAAAGCCACTGGGGCTGAGGTGCCACCAAACGGTGAGTGTAAACAGAGAAAAGGATCAAAGACTGAGCTCTGCTCCCTCCTTATTGACCTCGACAAGAGTGGTTTTAGGGTAATAGTGGGGACAAACCTAGATTGAAGTAGATTTTAGAGAAAATAGGAGAAGAGAAATAGAAAATAGTGAATATAAAAATCTCTTTTGAGGCGTTTCGCCAAAGAAATTAAAGAAATCAGCTGGTAAACTGGTGAGGAAATTGAAATCAAAGAACAGGATTATCTTTTAAGATTGGAGAGATAACAGCTGGTTTGAATGCCGATAGGAGTGAGGCAGTAGAGAGTTAAAAACCAAAATCTGATGCTGCTAGAGAGAGGGGAAGGGTTGCTGGAGTACTACCTTTTGGTGGGTAACGTGGGGTGGGATCAAAGATCTGGACCGAGGGACTGGCTTTATTCAGGAGCACACAGAGCTAATGTATGGTGGCAAGCAGGCAGAATGTATCAACTGCGTGGGGGCAGACAGTGATGGTAGAAAGATGCAATGATAGGATTCTGGGGAGATTCATGTGTGACTGCTCCAATTTGCTCAGTGACATTGGAGGCAAAGCCATCATTTGCAGATCATGCCACACCCGTTTTTGTGTGGCCCGCAACTCTGAGATAGAGAAGCAGGAATGCCTTCTCAGAGGGTGATATTTATCTCAACTGTGGGGATGGAGGGATAAGTGAGAGGGTGCTGGAATCCTACGTACAAAGGCTTGTGAGCCTAATAGAGCAATTTTTTTCAGCTAGAGGATGGCGTGTATGCTTGGACAGCAATGTGAGAGGAAGCGGGAATGGCATTTAGGGCTGGATAATGTGATAGTTTGAACACCATTCAAAATTTAACAAATGGCTCAAACAGGAGAGTGGAGTAGTAACATTTGCACTTTACAAAGAAAATGTGTTGGCTGTGTGGGAAGATGAATTCCCCTGGAGAGAGAGGTTCAAATCAGGCAAACAAGTAAAGAAAATGTTGCAATTATGCAAATAGGACATTAGGAGGACACAAACGAAGGTAGCAAGGGAGAAGCACTGAAAGAGAATTTGTTGATATATATGCAGGAGAAAAGCCTTGTGGTGGTAGTTATTTAAATGTGTGAGATGAAAGGAAAGGAGAAACCATCCAGGATAGGAAGGCTCTTAAGTTTACTGAATAGATGGTGAAAAACCTGACAATGGTTAAGGTTGGGAATGGGATTGGAAGAGAAAGTTGGGGGAGAGGAGGAAAAAAACTGAGTTTGGTTTTGAACATGTGCCTTGCTTTCAAGTCATCCACAAGAGTGATTTCACCAGAGAGAGATGGGCTAGAGATTTACCTATGGGAGACATTAATATATAACTGAGAACACCCAGAAGAGATTATAGGATGAACTGAGAAATACATCAAGAGAAAAACCAACATTTCAGAAGCAGAGATATCAATAAAGGGAATGAAAGAAGAATGTCTGGAGAGGAAAGGGGAAAACCAAGTGAAGTTACAGAACTCAAGTAAAAGAGAGTGCCACGGAGTGGGAGTGGGGGTAAAAGATCTTACTGGTGCCAGTGTCCAGATGAAGTTGGTCTACCAGACGTAGAGATGACCCCTGAGAAGTGATCCAAGAAGAACTGTGAAGAGCATTCATTTATAGCATGCTCAGATCTGGATATTTTTCTAATTCTTCATTCACCCTGAGGTTTAATAGCTGATAAGAGATGAAACTGTTAGTTTTCCTAGAAAGGAAGGAATGATGTACTGAGTTCTGAGGTCAGACACTATTCAGCTAAGGTAGGTGGGCTTGGCAGAAGGGGATGGGATCCTAGAAGCTTTCCTAGAGCTCATAACATCACATTACTCACTTACGTTGTAACTCCTCCAGTGTCAGATATAATCAGACAATGAACATTTTTTTTTTACCGTGTGCTGGTGCTTCTTACAATGTTTGCTATCTGTATATAGATCTTAAGCCAAAAGACCGTTGTGTGGTCAGACTCTTTTTCATGCTGAACACAGGTGCCTGCCAATATGTGCTTGGCAGAAGCATTCCTGATTTGCGCAGCCTGCTGCAATTTGTCTATAACGTCCACAATCTGCCCGTGGATTTTGCTCAGAAATGGCTGTCTCATTCCCTGGAACTGAATCCCATGACCACTTCTCTGCACTATATTTATTCTTATCACCAAAGGTGATTCTTCAATTTTTTTTAATAGTGTCCAAAGCACTTTCATAGTCAATATATTTAATTCAAGTTTCACAGTAACCCTATAAGATAAATGAGTTAGTTGTTAACATTATCCCCATTTTATGGATGAGAAAACCAAGGCTCAAAGAAATGGTATGACTTACTGAAATCTGTATAATTAATATTTGGAAACATAATAATAGTAGCTGATAAATCTGTTGTATTCACCGTGAGCCAGCACTGTTCTGTGTAGTCTATTATTAAAATACTATAATTCATTTAATCCTTATAACAATCCTGAAAAGGTGCTATTAATTCCCTATTTTGTAGATGTGGAAACTCAAACACAAAAAGGATAAGTGTCTTGTCCAGCTAGAAGAAGGATTCAAATTCAAGTAGTGTGATTTCCAAACCAGCTATGTTATCTTTGAACCTCATCTGCAATTAAAACATAGTGTCATCTAATATTGTGTAGTTTTAGGCTTAATGTAGGAACGAAGCATTTCTTCTAGCACTTGCTGCTTGAGCTAACCCACTTGACTTCACTCCTCAAGCCCTTCAAATTCCACTTTTCCATTTTCCACGAATATTGAGTCTCATGAGGCAGACAATGCAGGCTATCTTACAATACCTAATTTTGAGACCCCTTTCCTTCCATCAAGTGTTCAGTAGCACCCAAAACACTCAAAGTTGCTTGAGATTCTGGGTGTGATATTTGAAGCCATTCTAGAGCTCATGGATGAGTTCTCTCTCTCTTTCTCTCACGCAGGCATTTGTAGCATTTGCCAGTTTCCATCATGTAATTATTTCAGCCTACCCAGCCTACCAAAATGAAATCAGCTGGCTTGCCAGATTCCCGAAATTTTAATAATTAGCTCTAATTCTGACCTAAGTGATTTTCTGTAATATACTTGAAGTGAAAAACTTGTAAAAAGATTGTATTTATTAGCCACATTTTACATATGAGAAAACTGTGGCACAAACAGATTAAGTAACTCAACCAAGATCAATCAATAACCAAGTGACAGAGTCAGGATTTCGAAGTCGCATAGCGCTCCAGTGGCCCTGCTCTTATCCGCTCCGCTGCCAGCCTCTCAAACACTGGCTGGGAATTTCTGATTCATCTTTGCTTTCAAAGGTCCCTGCCTGATTGTCCAGACTCCCATCTCTCCATTCCATCTTACATACTACTAACAAAATTCTCATTCTAAGGAAAAGAGCTGATCATATCATTCCCCTGCTCAAATACCTTCAAACAGTTTGCTGCTAGAGACAGGATAAAACACAAATTCCTCGTCTTGGTATCTATGTCCTCTGAGGTCAGCTCTTGTAGTATTCATTTATAGTGTTTCCTGAATGTTCTGTCTGCTCCGCTTGTATTGAATCAATTGTGATTTCTCAAACTGGCCATGTGCTCTCCTGCCTCTGGACACACGCGACTCTTTCCATCCATCAAAGTCCTACCACTTTCAAAGTCCTGAATAAATGCCACTTTCTCCATCAGATCTTCCCACATGCCTCCAGTTGGAATAAATTTATTTTCTGCTTCTTGTTGTCCCACCACATTTGACTTGTACTACCTCCATTATAGCACTTGCAACGATCTGTTTTTTATTACAGTTATATTGCATGGTGTGGGAGATACGTCTGTCTTCTCAGCCACAAGAATGAGTCTTTGTGGGCAGGGGCCATGCCATTCCTCTTTATATCTCTCCCCCAGAACCCAGAATAGTGTCTTACTAAAGGCAGGAGCTGAATGAGTCTCTACGACTTTTATTGCTAAGTGAGAACAACGAAATTCTGAACTTGGTATAAACTGAGTATTTGCTCCCCTCTTTCCCAGATCATGGGATACTATCCACTTTAGGTCATCCCCTGAGGACAGGATGCCAAACCCTCATCAACTAGGGAAGCAACGAGGGAATACTGTGTACCATGGCCACAGGTGGCATGGGTGGGAGAGCAACAGCTGACCTGGGGTTGGGGTGGGGGTCCTGTGTCAGTTTCTGGACCTGGCTTTGCCCTCCTCCATGGATATGGGACAGTGGCATGCTTTCCACTGCAGTTCTCCCCTTGGTCACAGACACAGCTGCCTCCTGGACTGGAATCAAATCCATCCTAGAAGGTGGAGTCTTCCACCTTATGGACCTACAGCCCCAAACATCTTCCTTCCCCATTCCTACCCACCTTTGTTGTCTCCATGTACATAGTTCTGCTGCTGTTTTAGTCTCTAAGTTGTGTCTGACACTTTTGTGACCCCGTGGACTGTGGCCTGCCAGGCTCCTCTGCCCATGGGATTTCCCCGGCCAGAACACTGGATTGAAGTGAGTCACCATTTTTTTCTCCAGGGGGTCTTCCTGACTTATTTTAGGGCCTTCAGAAATACAACAGAGCCACCTGTCTGCTCTCCTAAGGTGACGACCCAATTATCAGGGAAGTCTCTAGCTCTTGCCCCTACAGCAGAGTAGAGTTGATTGAGTGCCTTCAGGGACTCTCAGGTATGGCCAAATGAGTTTCTGGGGCTTTGCTGGGAGAGTAGAAAAGTGCAAAGAGCACCCCCACTTCCATGTGTGCACACCAGTCTAATCCCCAGAAGGCACTAATATCTCAACATCGGCACCATTGATACTTGGGTCTGCCTAAGTCTTTATTGTAAAGGTATCATAAGGGCATTGCAGGATATTTACCACCTTGATTTCTACCCACTAGATGCCAGTAGCACCATCCCCCTCAGTATTGACACCCCAAAATGTCAACACATATTGCCAATGCCTTTGGGTGGCAAGCTCTCTGCCCAGTTGAGAACCACTGATATAGGTAAAACTGCCATGTAAATGAGCCCTGTCAGGTTAGGATGCCATTGATCCCAGCCTTCTAATGATCAGTTACATGTTATCTTTGGGGTTGTGCCCAAGCTCCCTCTGGCATGGGAACATTTCTGGGTGGCTGCCTCCAGGATGGGTGGCTAGGTTATCATCTTAATATTGGCATTGGTCCCCACATAGAACAAAAGATGAGAGGGCCATGTTTCCAGCTCTTTTGAGACCCCATTGCCTTGGAGTCTAGCACTCTGAACCAGGGCCCAGGAACAGGCAAAAAAAAAAAAAGGAAAATAAGGTCAACCTCAAGGCTCTTTTTCTAATTAGGCTGCATTTCTTTGTAAAAAATAGTTTTGGAAGGATCTCATTTTATGGAATCTTGCCCTAAACTCAAGCAACATAAGACATCCTCCTCAGCTGCTTTAAGAAAACACCTCAAAGGGTCAATAAGGCATTTGGGGGAGGGGAAATATATATAAACTCCCCTATTGTCAAATTTCCATCCTCCTTTAGCACATGCACCCTTTCCTACCCAAATTCTTCTTTTCCCTGTTGAAAGGCTTAATGTATATATTTCCAAAGGAAGATTAAATATCTTGTCATTGAACATTAGAACTGATTCACAAATCTCCCAATAATTTGCTTTTCTGTAAAATGCAAGAGTACAAGTTTACATCACATTGGTGTTCAGAATGTTTCTTTATGAAGCTTTTTCCTTGGTGTTAAATGGCCTAAAGTACCATATGTTTCTTAATAAAAAGCCATGTAAAAACCTACATTAATAAACTGAACTCAAAGAAAAGCTGCCCCAAGACAGCTCTAACCAATCCTTTTTATGGGCTTGCCAACAATTTCAAGATTGTTTTAATGAAAAAAATTTATGTTGCTGTCTTTGTGGACCCCAGCAGGCCAGTTCCCCCAGTTCACCCTCGCCCCACCCCCGGGGCCCAGCCAATCCTCCAGTGCCCTGCAGAAGGTCTCGCTCAGACCTTCCTTGGCAAGAAGTTCAGAGCAGGGCTGATCTGTCTGGAAGCCCCTGCAGCACACATGGGCCAGGGGCTGTTCTGAGTCCTTGCCTGCTAACATTCCCAGGAACCCCACTGCCACCTCTGTGGTCACTCTGGGGCTACACAGTGCAAGGTAAGCAGTGCAAAGGCTTTAAAAGGGAAAATTCTTCAGAATTCAGCCTGAAGAGCCATTAATTTGTTTCCCAGAGTCCATGTTTCTCAATATGTGGGAGGGGAAAGAACATGCCCTTTAGACCAGCATTATCATTCGCTATTGCAATTGCCTTGGTGTGTGCTGGTCTTAGCTACTGAACGGTAAATTCCTTGAAAGTGTGATTGTGTTTTGTTGACCAAATAGCCTACTTGGAATAGTCTTGGTTTGTCGATAGGCCTTCAATCTCTAGGCACTGAGATTTGGTTGCTTTCAAATTCTAGCTTGGCCTCATGTTGACTATAGGTGACATAATAAATGTTTGTTGATTAAAAGAATGGATCGTAACCCAGTGGTTATGAATTTGCCTTGCAATGTAGGGGACACAGGTTCAATCCCCGGTCCGGGAACTAAGATCTCAGAGCACCCTAGAGCCCACTTGTTGCAACTCCTGAAGGCTGCGTGCTATGTGCCACAAGAGGAACCATCGCAGTGAGAAGCTGGCAGAGCGCAGCTCGAGAGCAGCCCCGGCTCAGTGCAGCTAAAGGAAGCCTAAGCGCAGCAACAATAAAAACATTAAAAATTAAATTAAATTTTAAAAAACTAATAAAGAAAAACAAAAGAATGAATGGAAGAGAATGGTAGCTGTTATATGTGACTAGTAACATGACAAATTCAGTAAATGATGTCACTTTTATTTGTATTTGTATTATATGTATTAGAGTGACTAATGCTAGCTATGGGTACCGAACGCAATTTACCTGCTCTGAACCTCCATTTTTCTGTCTGTTAAATGAGTCTCATAATACCTGTCTTCTTTCTAGGTGACTATGAGGAGTAAGAGATCCATAGTAGGCAGTCTGTAAATGCTGATTCTTCTAGTCCTCCTTGTACGGTAGAAGTAATGACCACTTTGCTTTCCACCACCTATCAGAACACAAAGACACCACAGCTTCCCTTACTCAACACATTATAATGCTGCGTAATCCTGCAAAGGGAAGCTGTGATTCTACTGCACCCTCCTGCTCCCCATTCCTGCAGAGAGCATAGACAGGGAGGCACTCTGGCTTGAAAGAAACACCAGCCAAATCTGTGTCTTGTGTCTACTGATCATGTGCTATGCTCATCATCTTTCTTTTGTATTTTTTCTCTCTCCTTCTTCCTTCTGTCTCTTAATAGACTTATTTTTGAGAAATGCTAGTTTATCTCCATAGGACTAATAAGAAAACGATGGTGCTCTTAACTCTCCATATTCTGCGAAGACAGCAGGGTACTGCTTAAGACTTGGTGTGGTGGTGGTGTCTGGGAGGGTGACATTTTCTTGGGACGAAGATTGAAAGTGACAATGGACTGCTGTTGGGGATGACATCTTTTCCATCCTGTAGTTCTTTCGCTCATGAGTTCTGGATGTGTTTGCTTGTTTTTTCTTACCTCTTAGGAAATGTTGTATTTTAGATATTTTTAAACATCTTCATCTTACAGATTGTCAGGTAGAAAAAGGGTACATGTGTTCTTGTGTGACCACAGGAACAGAGTCAGGACAATGGATAGCAGTCAGACAGATCCAATTCTGAGCCTTTACAAGTAAGAGCTTTGCAGCAATTGGAATGCTATAATCAGAGGAAGAATCTGACTAGGCGAGCTCACCACCGCTGGAAATGTTTAGGCAGAGATTTGGATCACCTCGTCAGAGACACCATAGAAGAAAGTCTTGCTTTGAGTAGGGAAATGAACTAGATGACCTGCAACAAAAAAAGAAGATTCTTTGAGCCCCAAGATTAATTTAAACCAGTTTTTATTTCTGACCTCACGTGTCTACCTCAACAAGAGGTACTGACATAATTTCTCCTATGATTGGGCCTAATGGGTCCAGCATTAAGGTAGTTCCTGTCTCGGATGATGCCAGGCGGCCAAGATGGAAAATGCCATTCTGCCAAAGTTTCTCTGTGGCTGTGGCCTTGCAGTTGTTCTCCTGGCCCCCTTGTTTGTCTAGCCAAGTTTACTTTTTTCCTTTTATTAGACTAGTTTTGACCCCCTCTCTGGTTTTCATCTACATGAAAGGGTTCTGACCCTTGACGTCTCCTGACTCTTGGTTGCTTGGTACATGCCCTGAATTTCGCTTGTCTGCTTGGTGTCTGAATTTCTGCTTCGCCTTGATCTCAATTTACACTTGCCCCCAGCTCCTAAATACCTATAAATTTACTATGGTGGTTAAGTGATTGAACTCTGGATTAGCCTGGGTTCAAATCCTACTTATTGCTACCTGGCACACTTTAGACAAGTCACTTTAGTCCTCTAAACTTGGTTAAATGGAAATATAGTACCTATGTGACAGAGGACACAGTCTATGTCCAGTAAGTGTTATTACAGCTTTTATTTCATGAAGACTCTGATTCAGCCTTTACTCTCAGGTCCCAGCTTCCTAATTAATCCATGTTGATGCTCTGACACCATCAACCACTATCCCAAGACAAACAGAATCTTAATTTAGACTTCCCTTGTTTAATCAAACAAACATGTTAGAGTTAGATTGGCGACAAATCATTTCCATAAGGTGAGTCCTATTTGTCCATTAAATTTCATCACAACATTGCGAATCTGATTCTTTCAAAAATCAGTCTGGACCCTGAATATAATGAAGTTGAGCTTCAGAATTCAGAAAATACTTTCAAATCAAAAATATCTTACCAATAAGTAATTGTCCACATGCAAAACACTGGTTATAATCATATACTGTTTGCACAGTTTCAACAAGAGACAAGACAGCAAGTTTGAGAAGCATCAAACCCCCAAATTTCATCTATCTGTAATGTACGATCCTTTGAATGAATGTGTGACTAAATTCATGAATTTGTGAGTTTAGAAGTATATCCAGCAAAATGAGATCATTTGTCAGTGTTGCAAAATCACTACTCACTACTATGTTTAGTATTATTATTCTGTCTCAGGACAGCCAACTTAAAGAGAACCAGATATCATACGGGTTCAGACAAGAGGGCTGTGGAAATGTTTTTGATGAAACAGGCACAGTGCATTCTTGTTAGCCATTGGCTGTTTCCTGAAAATGTCCATCAATCTAAAATTCACCAGACTCCTGGAAGCAGAATTTGAACCAAACCTAACTCCAAACCAAAATTCAAATAGAACTGAACCCAAACGTTAATGTTTCACTAAGCCATGAACAGAAGCAACTTTCACAGGGGAAGCGGTGGGGGGGGGGGGGAATACAAAAGCAGTTTGATTTGAAGCCAAATGCTATATGTTTTATAAAACAATTGAACTGGAACAAAACCAGATCAAAATATCCCCAGAACTAAATTTAAACAAATAAATTTTTATTTCTTTCAAATTGAATCCCTGTCTACACATAAGGCTTGTGTGCTCGGTCGCTCAGTTGTGTCCGATTCTTTGCAACCCGATGGGCTGTAGGCCACCAGGCTCTTTTGTCCATGGGCTTTTACAGGCAAGAATACTGGAATGGTTGCCATCTCCTCCTCCAGGGAATCTTCCCCACTCAGGGATTGAACCTGTGTCTCCTGAGTTGGCAGGCTGACTCTTTACCACTGAGCCACCTACAATAAGGCTTACTTTAGTATATGTGATGTTTAATACATGTATAGTTTCTCTTAGGCCATTTTTTTCCCCTTTGTAAATTTTCTGTTTAATACAAAATCCCAGAAAATTGACACAGGAAAAAAAAAAAAAAAAGCCTAAGAGAAACTATACAAGTCATCTTCCCTGGTGGCTCAGAGGGTAAAGCGTCTGCCTGCAATGCGGGAGACTGGGGTTCGATCCCTGGGTCAGGAAGATCTCCTGGAGAAGGAAATGGCACCCCACTCCAGTACTCTTGCCTGTAAAATCCCATGGACGGAGGAGCCTGGTGGGCTTCAGTCCATGGGGTCACAAAGAGTCGGACACAACTGAGCGACTTCGCTTTCACTTTAATAATCCCTACCTACTTCACTAGAGTTACTGTGAGGATTCAATCAATAATAAGCAAGTACTTCCATCACTATCATCCTCATAATTATCATGTAATCTGCATTGTATCCAGCACACAATGGGTCAACTTAGAATTTTGAGTCCTCCAATATGTTCGCAGGCCACCAGAGGGCAGCAAAAAGGTAGAAACCCTTGCTGGAACAGACTGCTGAACTTGTCTCACTTGTGAGGACAGCTCTGAGATCTTACTATGGGCCAAACACTGTTCTAAGCATCTTGCATATATTAATACATTTAGCCCCACGAAGTGGGTTCTGTTATTACTCCCAATGGAGCTGATGAGAAAACCGAGGCAAAGAGAGGTCAAGAAATTTATCCAAGGTCACCCAACTAACAGGTGGCAGAGCCAAGATTTGAACCCAGGCAGCCTGGCGGCAGAATCCCCACTCTTAACCTACCATCATAGACTGCCATTTGATATTCACTTTGGAAGATTCTAACCTGGGAGAGGTTGAACTCCTGGCCTCATTCATAGGCATGGGCGGACCTGCAACCCAGGATGACTTTATAAAGTTCAGGACCCAGAGCAGAAGAGAGTCACAGCTTAAGCCAGGAGAGTGTGATGTGGTCAACAAAAATGTTAGGGACTAATTCAGGGCACAGGCCTCAACCAAGTAAACAGAGGAAAGTTCTGCAAGTGGGGAGGAAGATAGGATTCAAGCACAAATGTAGGAAACGATCAGGACAATTGCCCTTGACAAAAGATAGTTCTTCTCATGGTGGCTGAGTCCAACTGGCTCATCCTTCTGAAACTGCAGGACGCCTTAAGGTTTAAAGCGCCAACACTTAACAACAGGGAGCTGACTCTGTTCCATTTGCACAGCAATTTCCAACTCCTGGGTTTGTTTTGTTTTGTATTTTTTTTTTTTTTTAGCAGCAACCAAAAAACCTACTATCTTGGCCATCACAGCCAAGTCTTTCAAATTAACAGGTCCTACTAATGTCCCCGTGTCTTCATGCCCCATACTCTCCCACCCCATTGCAGTCAGACCTTTGCCCACACCACTTCACAGAGACTGACCTCTGCAGTCAGCTACAAACGCCAAATTCACTTGGCACCTGTGGGTGTGTCTGAAGCTTTTTTTACTTTTTTGGTCACTTCTTCCTTCATGAATCTCTCCACCCCTGGATCAGAAATGCCTTGTCTGAGGCGTACACCCTCAATCCAGATGCAACCCTGCTTCTCTGAACACCGCTTTGTGGTCTGTTTACTGGCTTCTTTCTTCCACATCTCTTGTCAAAAGCAATGCAATGGCTTTTAACTGGCCTCCCTACCTCCACTTTGGACACCCTGATCCATTCTTTTTTTTTTTTTTAATGTGGGCCAGTTTTAGTCTTTACTGAATTTGTCACACTGTTGCTTCTGTTGTTGATGTTCTGTGTTTTCAGCCACCAGGCATGCGGGATCTTAGATCCCCATCCAGGGATCGAACCCATACCCCTTGCATTGGAAGGTCCAACCACTGGACCACCAGGGAAGTCCCCTAATCCATTCTTAACATTGCTTTAGAAAGAGTTTCCCAAAATACTGAAATGCTACTCTGATCATGGTTCCCCCTTGCTTCAAATCTTTCAGTGGTTCTCATTCCCCCATTATGAAAAGTTAGCTACTTTTCCACCTACTTTTCCATGTGGTTCCGGCAATACCCTCACACGTGCCCTTTGTCCACTTGCACTACTCAAAAAGTCATTCAAACTTCTGTAGCTTCTCAAGCTCTTGCCCTTTGTATTTTTCGAAATGCAGCTCAGTCATCTCCTTCCTCCTCAACACACTTTCCTGAAATCCTTTCCCCTGGACAGAGCTGTCAGCTTCCCCCAGAGCTCCATGTACACATGAGTCGCCGGATGGTCGTGGCTCATTCAGTGACCAGTCTCCTGTGCCAGACTCTGTTCCCCTTATGTGAAGGACCATGTGGGATTTAGCCCACTGTCCCCACCACCTAGCAGAGAGAGGCACTTAATATACATCTAAGGAATGAATGGATACTTTCTGAAAAGAAAGAACCAATAGGGAAAGGAAATACAACACCTGGTACATCCGTGCTCACCAAATAGCAGGTAATTTGGAACTGGAATCCCGATTTTCAGTGTATCTTGTTAGTGCTTAAAGATCTGAAAGACTAAGGCAATGCTGAAAGCTGCAAATTATAAGTCAAGTGAGAGTCTTCATATTGATTTTATTTCGTTATCAATGACAAGGCCACGAGAACGTTAACGAGAACCAGCAGGGGCGTGCTGAATAGCAGGCTCAGTCCAAGCGAGTCTGCAGGCCCCCAGAGCAGCCCATGGGACTGGCTTTCCTCTCCACATACCACTCAGTGGAACAAGTCCTGACAGCTTAACATGGCGCATAAAACGTGCTCTCCGAGTAACAGGGCACTTAGCATATTTGACTAGAATCATGTGGACCAGATTTTTCATTGGCTTATCTTGCCAGAAGTAGAATCTGTTCACTCTGCCTTATTCTTACCCCTCAATTTTGTACTGATTTAGCAATCTAAGAAAACTGGTCTGTGAAGCTTCCCATTTGTTCAGCAGAACCTCACAGAAGCATCAGTGTTTCTCCAGCCTGCCATCCCAGCAGAGAATGGGGCCACAGCCAGGGAGGGCAGAGGCTGCAGGACGTGTCCTCGTGGCAACTGCTCATCTGCTGAGTCTAACTTTGATTTTTTTGCCTTGACTTTGGGGGCTGATCAGCCCAGGGTGATATGCATGAGCTTCCAGTTCTCTGGTCTGTTCTCTGACGGCAAGGGGGGATGGGGCGTGGAGCAGAGCAAGCCTCTATCTTGCACCACAGCGGTGTGGGTTATCTCATCCTGCCCCACTGGACTCCCCTCCAGTTCCCAGGGTAGTATGGTGATGAGACACATGCCTTTGCAGCCCACATTCTGAGTTCAAATCCTAGCTCTTCAAGCTCTTAGCCATGTGACTTTCGGACAAGTTATTTAACCCCTTGGGTCCTCAGTGCTCTCCATTGTAACATGGGGATAATAACTTCCTCAGAGGGTTGCTCTACTGAGAAAATGCTTGTAAAACACTTGGCATCAAGCCTGAATCAGCACTCTGTAAATGTGAGCTGTTAGGATCCTTCCTTTTAAATTTTTAGAGATTGGATTGGCTTTTCATGAAGTGCCAGATGGATCCAAGCTCAGTGTGGCTTCATGTCTGGCCTAGAAATGCTTGGAAACCCCAGGATGACTTCCATGACGCTAACGGCCGAGCTCCATGTCAGCTGACGAGAAAGAGCAGACCCGCTCCCTGTGGCAGAAGGTAATCACTCTTGCAATCACAAGCAATTTTTGCTACTGTCAGCATCACTGAGCCAAACTTGATCTGGACGAGAAACCTGGATCACTCTGTGTTGGTTCCCATATAAGCCAATCGTATCAACAAATTCCAAATGCCCCCCTCTTCTGAATGATGATGTAACAAACAAGTTGACAGGCCATCGAGTCTGGAATCCTGCATCCTACTGTGTCCTACATGCCGAATATCAGATCAAAGTGAAAAAGAAATCGTGAGAGAATTGAGGCTACTTTCCATGTACAAGACTAAGCAAATTTTAGATTTTGATTTTCAAAATTTAGATTGCGTTCTCAGGACTGACCTTCACTGGAAGATTTCCTTCTGAATTTTCTTCTCTAGAATGACATGGATAAATCACAGAATAAATAAAGATGTTCCCACAGCTACTCTATTAAGCATCATCTCCTTTCTGTAGACAGAAAATAGGTTGGTCAATACAGGAGCACCAGCGGAGAAGAGGATGGAGGAGAGGTTAATAAAAGAGCCTTGGAAAGCTTCCCAGATTTCACAACTGCAGCTCTTTCAAAGTAATCCCTCATGGGAAGTGCTAGAAATCCACTCCAAGAGCACTTTCACTAACACAGATTACCCAAAATGAAGAATGTATTTCAACAAAACAATATCAAATCTAAGCCCATCAACTCAAGCCTCAGTACTGGTGTGACACAGAGAGATGGTGTGTCAGTCACGATTCCATCAGAGAAGCAGAACCACAGGCCATACACACATACACACATACTTATTCTTGCTGTTCAGTCACCAAGTTGTACCCAACTCTCTGCAACCCCATGGATAGCTCTCCGCCAGGCCTCCCTGTCCCCCATCATCTCTGAGTTCACCCAAGTTCATGTCCATTGCTTCGGTGATGCCATCCAACCATCTCAGCCTCTGTCACTCTCTTCTGCCTTCAGTCTTTCCCATCATGAGGATCTTTTCCAATGAGTCGGCTGTTTTCATCAGGTGGCCAAAGTATTGGAGTTTCAGCTTCAATCATAGGTATATACATATACATATATACACACACACACACACACACACATATACATGTGTGTATTATACATAAGTGTACAGCCTGTGGTTCAGCTTGCTGAGTGAATCTTGACTGATAGGTATACTGGTGTGTGTGCCTGTCTGTCAGTGAAGGCAAGATGGATACAATGTGTGGCAGAGGGTCCACAAGCCCTAGCCAGAACCCCCCAGAGATGGAGAAACCTGTGTCAGTTCTTGTCGCCCCTGACTTTGTTTGCCCCTGACTTGTATTGCTGGGACCCTTCACCATGGAACTAAACACACAAACCAGGCCAACGAGATGAAGAAACTGAAAGAAGATCCAAGGGGAAATGAAGCAGTTGCAGTTCTAGCTGTTCCCTCACACCCAATTCTTTGCAACCCCACAGACCATACAGTCCAGGGGATTCTCCAGCCAGAACACTGGAGTGGGTAGCCTTTCCCTTCTCCAGGGACCTTCCCAACCCAGGGATCGAGCCCAGGTCTCCTGGATCACAGGTGGATTCTTTACCAGCCGAGCCACAAGGGATGCCCCTGAGGTGGGGAGCTGACCAAGGACAGGATGAGTCACAAAAGAGCTGCTGCCTCACTTCCAGGGCCAGATCTCCCATATCCCACTGGCAGCATATAGGAAAAGGGAAGTCTGGAAAGTGGAGGTCAGCCTAGCCAAGAGGACAACTTACGGCGCCGCCACAAACAAGTATTAGTCCTCTCTGCTGTGATGACTATGTAACTCCTCTTTCAGTTCAGTTCAGTTGCTCAGTCGTGTCCAGCTCTGTGCGACCCCATGGACTGCAGCACGCCAGGCTTCCCTGTCCATCACCAACTCCCAGAGTTTAATGAAACTCATGTCCATTGAGTAGGTGATGCCATCCAACCATCCCATCCTCTGTCTCCCCTTCTCCCAACTCCTCTTTAGAGAATGCCTTTTCTGGCCTAGCATGGTTTAGAAGTCCACAGAATAAAGACCTCATCAAATCATTCACAAACTAAAAATACTTACTGTAATTTTGAAAGGTAATTTGGATATTAAGAAATCTCAGTGAATTCTCAAAGCCTAAGACAGCCTGTTCTAAGGGCTTTGGTAGAAGCTAATCTATGATGCCAAGGAGAGTCCCTTCCATCCTCTGTGCGTGTTTACACGTGCATGGGTGTGTGTACACACACACACACTGATCTATACTTTGTAATCATAATTTCACAAGTTCAAGTTTCATATGTTTTCAATATTCAGTTAACGTCACGCTTTAGCAGGGATGTGACATGAGTGTGCCTGTCCTCACTCTCTGTTCTGGGTACCAATGGCTTTGAGACTGAGAGAGCTATGTGCCTGACACCAAGTTTTCTGGAAAACATCAAGCCTGAGCTGTCAGGCTGCTCTGTAAAGTATGTGTGTGCCTCTTAGTTTTATAATGACCATGGTGTTTTGGGAAGGTAAAGGTGAACATTACCATTTTAACCAACACTTTTAAATAGAAAAAAGAAATTTAGGGAGCAATCACATGGCAATATTAAATTTTTTTTCATTATATTTTCTAATAACTCTCAAGCACTGGTAACCATAAAAGCCTCCATAATGTGTTTATTGAGACCAGTAATCAGTGCAGGATGGAATTTTCAATATAATATGGGCAGGTTTTTCTATGCAAGTGGCACAGAGAACTCTGTCCCTTTGCTGGAGTATAAACTTGACTCCCTCTTTAGGGCATTGGAGTAGTAAAATACAAGAGAACTTCCTAATGGAAATGAGACTATTCTCATTAAATTAAATGAGACCATTTAATGTGGGTGAAAGTGATTTAAAATTCACACACCTCCTGCAAATATGTTCTTGATTTACTTTTTAAAGAGTAAAATGGGTTTAGTAAATATTGCCAGGTATAATAAATCATAAAACATTTAACACCGATTTGTCAAATGTAGTTTACATGAACTAGCACTTAGTGTTATTTATACCAGGCTGAATGAAATAGCTGATATGTTAGAAAGGTTTTCAGCCAGTTAGGAAACATGCAGTGAGCAAAACATTATGCTGGGTGGTATGTAGGTTACAGAAATGTTACACATTATCCCCAAAGTGCTTACAGTTTGGATGGGGTACTCAATCAACAATACAAGACAGGATATGAGAAGAGCCTGTCCAAACTAGCTTGGTTTCAATTAAACTAACCAATGAAAACCATCCTTTCTTATCTGATTCTACCCAACCCCCAACCTGGCCACCATCCATTAAGAAGTCACAGCCTTTTAGGAGTGTTGACCTGAATCTCCTATCCTGAACTAATCTTATATTATCTTGCACTCTTTTTCTAAAACTTTTAGGTTTTCAACATTTGATCTCTTCTCTTTGATGGCTTCATAACCTCTTCTGGGACCAACCCTTGCTTCAAATATGACTGCTATTTACTGCTTAGATATGTACAACTTAAGCCACTCAGTGTAACATCCTGATATAATTTAATTCATATGGTGGGACTCTACCCTTTAGGCTGATTTGGCTAATGTCATTACCTGATCTGTCCCTTCTTGATAATTATATAGATTAATGAAGGTGCCATAGGAGTTTCACGTTCTGATTTTAGGAGAAGCCAAACTAGCACCCATCCTAACTCAGAAAATCTCCTTTTTTATTTCTCAATTACACACACACACGTACCTCCCCCCACCCCTGAAAACATACTTTTCATAAATCATCATAACACAGAAGCAGGACAAACGTCCCTCAAATTACTATGCTATTAAAATTTGTCTTCAGAATTAAAAATAGGAGTCATTCACTTCTTCCCTTGAAAGATTTATTGCTCTGGCCTTCCTAGTAGAAAATTACATGTAAAATACATATAAAACAAGTATACGAAATGTATAAATCAACCAGTTTTAGACATTAGTCAGCAAGTGGCACAACAGTGATTTCTGACAAAAAACAAAAAGGAATCAAATCAGGTGAACCCTACAACAGCAACAGTCCACTGTCTGGAGATAGTTTCGAGAAGGTGGCTCAAAGAGTGTTAACCACACAGAGCCCATCAGTCTTGCTGGGTAGAGGAAAGAGAGCTTGCAGTTCAGGGAGATGAAGATGTCCATAATTTGCAGGGGAGAGGAATGCAGAAGAGCGAGAGGCATAGGTAGAGCTCTGAAAATCAGCAGAAGGTACCCTTGAAGGTTGTTTGAGCAGTGATGTGCACATTCAGAAGCAGAAATTCCCTGAGGCCAGGAGGGAAAAAAAGACACTAGGATAGAGGAGGATTAACAATTCCTGGAACTCACAAAGGCGAGTCAGTGTGGAGAGACACTGTAACATATAGGGAATCTGACACCATTCTCAGATGTCTTTGACTTTTGTAGTAGAATTAAATGATCTCTCATAAAATGGTTTCTTTGGGCCTAGCTCAACAAAAATTAAAAGTATGACTCAAATGAGCCATTCTGATCTAAAAATAACTTGTGTGTATTTTTGTACACACAGAACTACAACAACAAAAAAATCAACTCTTGAAAAAAAAATACATCACTCAACAATGTAAAACTCACAATATTCAGCATCTAATCAAAACTTAATATGCACACAAAGAAGCAAGAGAAAGGAACCATGGTCAAAAAAAAAAAATCCATTTGCTGTTAACAGATCCAGACATGACAGAGAGAATGAATTGGCACCCAAGTCTCTTTTAAAAAGGTATTACAAGTGGACTTCCCCCGTAACTCAGTGGTAAAGTATCTGCCTGCCAATGCAGAGGACACAGGTTCAACCCCTGTTCCAGGAAGATCCCACATGCCATGGAGAAATGAAGCCCATGCCCCACAATTATTAAGCCTGTGCTCTAGAGCCCAGAACTCCAACTACTGATCCCACGCACCACAACTCCTGAAGACCATGCGCCCTAGAGTCCCACGCTCAGCAACAGGAAAAGCCACTGCAATGAGAAGTCTGCAAAATACAACTAGAGAGTAGGCACCACTCACCCCAACTAGAGAAAAGTCCATGCAGCAATGAAGACCCAGGTACAGCCAAAAGTAAATAATCATTTTTTAAAAAGGTTTTATAATTATTACAGACATGCTCAAAGATATAATCGAAAGCATGGGAGAGAAATAGATTTTTTTAAGACCAAAATAGGCCATGTAAAGAAGAAAAATAGAGTGTCTAAATAAAAACTACACTTGCTGTATATTTTCACCCTGCTTATTTAACTTATATGCAGAGTACATCATGAGAAATGGTGGGCTGGAAGAAGCACAAGCTGGAATCAAGATTGCCGGGAGAAATATCGATAACCTCAGATATGCAGATGACACCACCCTTATGGCAGAAAGTGAAGAAGAACTAAAGAGCCTCTTGATGAAAGTGAAAGAGGAGAGTTAAAAAGTTGGCTTAAGGCTCAACATTCAGAAAACTAAGATCATGGCATCCAGTCCCATCACTTCATGGGAAATAGATGGGGAAACAGTGGAAACAGTGTCAGACTTTATTTTTTTTTTGGCCCCAAAATCACTGCAGATGGCAATTGCAGCCATGAAATCAAAAGATGCCTACTTCTTGGAAGGAAAGTTATGGCCAACCTGGATAGCATATTGAAAAGCAGAGACATTACTTTGCCAACAAAGGTCTGTCTAATCAAGGCTATGGTTTTTCCAGTAGTCATGTATGGATGTGAGAGTTGGACAGTGAAAAAGGCTGAGCACCGAAGAATTGATGCTTTTGAAGTATGGTGTTGGAGAAGACTCTTGAGAGTCCCTTGGACTTCAAGGAGACCAACAAGTCCATCCTAAAGGAGATGAGTCCTAGGTGTTTATTGGAAGGACTGATGTTGAAGCTGAAACTCCAATACTTTGGCCACCTCATGCGAAGAGCTGACTCATTGGAAAAGACCCTGATGCTGGGAAGGATTGGAGGCAGAAGGAGAAGGGGATGACAGAGGATGAGATGATTGGATGGCATCACCAACTCGGTGGACATGGGTTTGGGTGGACTCCAGGAGTTGGTGATGGACAAGGAGGTCTGACGTGCTGCAGTTCATGGGGTTGCAAAGAGTCACACACGACTGAGCGACTGAACTGAACTGATGAGATTAACAGGAGATTGCATAGTAAGAAAAAAAGGTTAATAAACTTGAACAAATATCAGTAAAACCTATCCAAATGAAATGTAGATAAAACGTATAAATTATGAGACCAGCCATGACCCTCAGAGACAATATCAAGGGTTCTGATAAAGGTATAATTAGTCAGTCAGTCAATCAGTTCAGTGGCTCAGTTGTGTCCGACTCTTTGCAACCCCATGGACTGCAGCACATCAGATCTAATGGGAGGTTTCAAAGATAAGGGATGGAGAAAAAAATGTTTGGAGGAAAAAATGGCTGAAATACTTTCAAATTCCTTAAAAACTATAAAACCACAGGATCAAACAGATCAGTGAACAAGATACAAAATAAGCATAACAGGAACTAAACCAAGGAGACTGGTTAAAACCAATGAAAAAGATGAAAATTGAAAAATAGCCAGAGAGAAAAAAGAACACATAAGAGTAAAACCAAAATATAAATTGCAGCAGACAAAAATCAGAAATTATGCACCGCAAAAGATAATAGAGGGATATCTACAAACTGCCTAGAGGAAAAAAAAAAAAAACACTCAAACTGGAATTCAAAACTAAATGAAAATATCTTTCAAAATTGAGGGAGACACAAAGACTTTTTCAGATATTCGACCAGTAAAAGAAACATTAAAGGAAACAGGCAGAAGGATAATATTACCAGATGGAAACTGGGAGCTATGTAAAGTAATAAAGAGAGGTGAAATGGTAAATATACGGATAAATACTGTATTCATCTCCTGTAACTTCTGTAACAAATTACCGCAAGCTCGGTGGCTTACAACAACAACTTCTTTCCTTAAGTTCTAGCAATCAGAAGACCGAAATTGGCTTCACTAGGCTAAAGTCAAGGTGCTGACAGGGCTGCATTCCTTTCTGGAGGCCCTAGGAGAGAAAGAGTTCCCGCCCATTGTCCAGCTTCTGAAAGCTGCCCGCCTTCCTTGGCTCATGGCCCCCTTCCATCTTCAAAGCCAACTAAGACTGATGGCATTTTTCATGTGTTGCCTTCTCTCTGATTTTGACATTTCTTCCCCATATGATGGTCCTTATGTTTATAATGGGCCCACTTGGGTAATATAAGATACTCTCCCTACTTTAAGATCAGTTAATTAGCAACCTTAATTCAATCCTTAACCTTAATTATGCCTCTGCTT
Source organism: Antilocapra americana (assembly GCA_007570785.1). Lineage (NCBI taxonomy): Eukaryota > Metazoa > Chordata > Mammalia > Artiodactyla > Antilocapridae > Antilocapra > Antilocapra americana. The sequence goes on along the minus strand of ML661887.1, from coordinate 4,203,541 downwards.
ATAACATATCATTCATAGATTCTGAATATTAGGATATGGGTTGCTTTGGGGAAACATTATTCTGCCTGCCACAAATACAAATTAAACGTTTCCCAGGTTTAATCTTTTGAAAAGGCATTCAACTGTTCCAACAATAAATAATAAGATATTATGAAGAATGAAAACAAAAAGTAAATTTAGATGCAGAATTTTTAAATGAAACAAAAGAGGGAAATTTTTAATGCTAAAAGATACATTTCACAATGAAAATAGAACAATTATGACTCTCTTTGTACCTGAAACCATCCCTCATCTCAACAAAACTATAAATAGAACAATAGATCTAGGATATCTAACAATGCATCTAGGAAATATAACAACAAATCTAGGAGTTAATAATAAAGCTTGAAAATGAAGGAAACATTCTTCCTGAAAATTAAAAGCAAACAGAAATTTGTAAAAACAAGAATTGATTCAAGATGGCAGAGTAGAAGGATGTGAACTCATCTCCTCCTGGTAGAGCATTAAAATAGCAACTAGCAGCTGAACAACCATCAACAGGAGGACACTAGAACCCACCAAAAAAAAATGCTCCACATCCAAAGACAAAGGAAAAGCCCCAACAAGGAGGTAGGAGGGGTGTAATCATGAGAAAATCAAATCCCACATCAGTCAGGTGGAGGACCCACAAACCAGAGAACAATAATATCAAAGAAGTTCTCCTACTCTTGGGAAAGTTATGAGCCCCATGTCAGGCTTCCCAGGCTGGGGACCCACCAAAGGGACTAAAGAATTCACAGGACTGGGGGAAATAGAGATTCCACTCTTGAAGGACACAAACAAAATCTTGCACAGCACCGGGACCCAGGAGAGAGGAGCAGTGACCCCACAAGAGACTGAACCAGACCTACGTGCTGGTGTTGGAGGGTTTCCAATGGAGGCACAGGTCTGTACTGGCTTTCTGAGGGAAAAATGCCAAATAACACACAAGGGAACTCCCATAAGGTTATCAGCTGATTTCTCAACAGAATCTCTACAACAGAAAGAAATGGCATGATATATTTAAAGTGATGAAAGGGAAGAACTACAACCAAGAATACTCTACCCAGCAACACTCTTGTTCAGATATGAAAAGTGGAAGTGTTAGTCACTCAGTTGTACCTGACTCTTTGTGACCTCATGGACAATAGCCCACCAGGCACCTCTGGCCTTAGGATTTCCCAGGCAAGAATACTAGAGTATATTCTGTTGGATATACTGGAGTTGGATAATAGTGGAGTTGCCATTTCCTTCTCCAGGGAATCTTCCTGACCCAGAGATTGAACCCAGGTCTTCTGCATTGCAGGTGGACTCTTTACCATCTGAGCCACCAGGGAAGCTCTCAGATATGATGGAGAAATTAAACAGACAAGCAAAAGTTAAGAGAATTCAGCATCACCAAACCAGCTTTACAACAGATGCTCAAGGAACTTCTCCAGACAGGAAACACAAGAGAAGGAAAAGACCTACACAGTATAAACCCAAAACAATTAAGAAAATGGTAATAGGATCCAGATATAGATAACTACCTTAAATGTGAATGGATTAAATGTGCCAACCAAAAGACTGGCTGAGTGGATGAACACATGCATGTATGTACTTCCACTTAGCACATCACTCTACTTAACCTCCCAAATTGCATGTAACTATTTGTATTGTTAGGTTATTCATGTTCCCATTATGGCTTGCAATTGTTCAGTTCAGTTCAGTGACTCAGTCGTGTCCGACTCTTTGTGACCCTATGAACCTCAGCAGGCCAGGCCTCCCTATCCATTACCAACTCCCGAAATTTACTCAAACTCATGTCCATCGAATTGAGGATGCCATCCAATCGTCTCATCCTCTGTTGTCCCCTTCTCCTCCCACCTTCAATCTTTCCCAGCATCAGGGTCTTTTCCAGTGAGTCAGCTCTTCACATCAGGTGTCCAAAGTATTGGAGTTTCAGCTTCAACCTCAGTCCTTCCAGTGAATATTCAGGACTGATTTTCTTTAGGATGGACTGGTTGGATCTCCTTGCAGTCCAAGGGACGGTCTCAAGAGTCTTCTCCAACACCACAGTTCAAAAGCATCAATTCTTCAGCACTCAGCTTTCTTTATGGTCCAACTCTCACATCCATACATGACTACTGGAAAAACCATAGCTTTGACTAGATGGACTTTTGTTGGCAAAGTAATGTCTCTGCTTTTTAATATGCTGTCTAGGTTTGTTATAGTTTTTCTTCCAAGGAGCAAACATCTTTTAATTTCATGGCTGTAGTAATCATCTGTAGTGATTTTGGAGTCCACGAAAATGAAGTCTGTCACTGTTTCTATTGTTTCCCTATCTATTTGCCATGAAGTGATGGGACCAGATGCCATGATTTTCAGTTTTTGAATGTTGGGTTTTAAGCCAGTTTTTTCACTCTCCTTTTTCCCTTTCATCAAGAGGCTCTTTAGTTCCTCTTTGCTTTCTGCCACAAGGGTGGTGTCATCTGCATATCTGAGGTTATTGATATTTCTCCCAGCAATGTAGATTCCAGCTTATTCATCCAGCCCAGCATTTCTCATAATAAACTCTGCATATAAGTTAAATAAGCAGGGTGACATCAATAATGCTCAACTTAATATTGCTTCATAGTATTTGTCAAAGAAATTTTGACAAAGGAAAGAAATTAAAGATAAATAATTGGAAACAACTAAATATTATCACATTTTGCTGATGGCTGAGTGAAAATGAGTATATAATCTATAGATTTCACATAGACAACAAGTAGGGAAGATAACATCCCAGTTACTATAGCAGCAAAAAGGAAAAATACTAGAAAAAACAACATGAACTGTGTGAGTTCTCTAGTTGAATAAATATTTTAAATGCTCCTGAGAGACAGAAAGAAGACTTGAGCAAAGACTTGAACAAGTAATTCATATCATGTTCTTGGATAGGAAGACTTAATATTCTACGAAGTGCCAGTTCCTGCTAAGTTAATCCATAAATACAAGATAATCCTAATAAACATAGCAACACTTTTGTTTCCTGGAACTAGGCAAGCTTATTTTAAAGTTCATATGGAGAAATAAACAAGCAAAAGTAGAAAAAATCTGAAAAGTAATAAAAATATACTAGAAAGAGGAAAGCATCATTAAGATAAATTTTATAACACGTAATTATAGGCTCAAGAATTAAAACAGTGTGAAACTGGCTCTCGAATAGAGAGATACATTATTGCACTGGAATAAAAAGCAAAGTAAGGAATATAAATATATTGAGACAGTATATCAAATTTGTTGGGGAAAATAATTACACATGAAGTAAATGGTAAGGCAACAAAGGAGTACCTATCTGGAAAACAAACAAACAAAAAACAGCAGATTCATATCACGTACATTATTTAAAATAGACTCCAGAAAGATCAAATATTTGAATAGAAGCATTGAAACCAAAAAAATGCACTACAAATTTATGTCACAAATTAAAGATTAATGCCCCTCATATATAAATCAATAAGAAAATTAAAATCAATAAGCCAATAGAAAAATGGGCAAAAGGACAGTTCACAGAAAATAAAATTAAGTGAAAAGATATTTAACTCCACTCATAATAAAAGAATTGTAAATTTAAAATTTGCTGAGAAATCATGTTTCAAAACCATCAAATTGTTGAGTGTCAAAAAGTTTGATAACACTTTCTATTGGTATAGTTTGGAGAAATAGACGCACCCATATATTGTTGGCAGTGTATATTGGTTCAGCCCCTGTGGAGAACAGTTTAACAACAAATTAAAAGTAGGACATCTATACATCCTTTGACCTTATTAAGTTCATTTGTCAGAGTTTAGCTTAAAAGACAAGCTCACACACTCAAAATGGCTTATACATTTTCAGTAACTTTACATATGAGTGGTTTATGTATGAGTGGTTTGTGATAATGAAATTTAGAAGCAATCTAAATGGCCATGGATAAAATATCTCCAGAAAACTACTCAAGAAACAGGTGGAAAGGGAAACTGTAAGGCTAGGAAATGATGGTAGAAAAAGATTTACACTTTTTACACAATTTTCAATTTTTTTTTGAATTTATTTTTCTCATTTACAGCTTCTTTGAGGTATAACTGATATATCAAAACTGTACACTTTTAATGTATAGATCTTGATGAGTTTGGACATACACAAACACCCATGGATGCCATCACAACCAAGGTACTGAAATATCCATTACTTCCAAACTCCCCAAAATTTCCTCATGTTCTTCTGCAGGGTGTGTGTGTGGTTGACTGGTTTATTTGTGGAGAAGAGCAACTAACATGAGATCTATCTTCTTAACATATTTTAAAGTGCACAATAAAGTTTTTATTATGCAAGATAAATAAGTTCTAGAGATCTACGGTGCACCATCAGTACCTGTAGTTAATTTTTAGAAATTTCAACCGTGTGTGTGCACTGACTTAAAAATATATCTGTACATGTACATTTTAAATATATAAAACAAATTGTTTGTGTGTATATATGTGTGTGGGCTTCCCAGGTGCCTCAGAGGGTAAAGAATCCTCCTGAATGCAGAAGACATGAGTTCGATCTCTGGGTTGGGAAGATCACGTGGAGGAGAGCATGGCAACTCATTCCAATATTCTTATCTAGACAATCCTGTGAAAAGGGGAGCCTGGTGGGCAACAGTCCACAGGATCGCAAAGAATCAGATGCAACTGAAGTGACTCAGTATGTACACATGCATACAAGTGTATGTTTATATCAAAAATACAGAATATTAACAGCAAAAATATTTCTGTATGATTATTGGCAATTTTTTACTCTTCTATGTTTTCCAGATTCTCTTCAATAACTTTATAACAATAGAGCTATAAATGTCATATCTTAAAGATCAGAAGGATGATCTTGGTGTATTAAAACTAAGAATCAAAAGACCTAGCCCTTGTTCCAGATTTAACACTTACCAGGTTGGTGTCATTTGTTACATATTCTAACTAAACTGAGGCTTAGTTTTCTCATCTGTAAAATGGGGATAATACTGCTTGCCTTGGTTTTCCAAATTTGGGGGGAAATCAAGTGAGAAAGTTCTCTGTAAATGCTTATAAATCTTCATGCTACAGAAATGTGCAGTATCATTATAGTTAATAATGTAAGAAGCACTACTCAAGTATTAGATTCCTCAGTCTCCTTCTTAAGATACAAACTGACCAGTGAGTTAAGTAAAGTCAGCCAAGGTCTCAAAGAGCTACAAGGCAACTAAGTTCTGTCCTCCACTGTTATTTCCATTTGCAAAGTGAAAAGAAGATTAAGGAAGTTCTATTAGAATATTCTAAGGGAAGAAATTCTCACCCAAGAAAGGAGCACTGACTTGTACTCTCCTAAAGGCAGATGTTACCCCAGAAGGACACACCCAACTCCATCCAGTCTTTTCTACCAGGACCAGTTTGCTTCTGCTACACAAATTGGTTGTGTTGTAAAGATGGTGCTTGGGGTATAACCTGCTTTGCTGTCCATACTCCAAAAAGTCTGAATGAACTCAATGCCCAGTCCAGCACTCCACAGAGAGACTTTTCTCCTCACTTCCAACCCAACACACATATATGTGTGTATGTGTGTATACATGTATGTCTAGATATTTTTAAAAATTATGCAGAATTACCAGAGAAGATGCTGAAACCATGAATAATAATAGTTATGTCAGCAGGAATGTGGAATTGAAGCTCAGCACTGCTTGTAAAACCGTATATTGTTTCAACAAAAACAAGGCCAAAAAATCAAAAACAGTTCTGAATCGGTGTCCAAAACGTTCCACTTTTAAGGAATGGTTTCAAAAGATTTTTCCCTTAACATCTGAGGCAACAAACCAGACCAGGGTAAGCAGCTGGATTCCCCTCACCTTGGCCAGCTTGCTGGCTCTCTCTTACTCTCTCTTTTTTCAGCCATTAGGATCTTTCAAAACGTTTTCAGTGGAAAACCTAGCCATTGTAAGTGCTCAGGAAATTCATTCACTTGAGGTCACAGTACACTCTTATCTGCTTCACTTCTCAGCGGGGTATCTCCAAATATCTTGAGGGGTGTTGCAAAATGCTAAAAATAAATGGAAAAAACACCATTAATTGAGTCAAGTTTTTCCCTTTAATTTATTTATACCATACACAGTCCTTTAGGGAAAGTCAGAATGGGTTTTGAAAAATCAGCAGCCACAGCATTATAAAAGGCTGGAGACTGTTGCTTCAGGCCTCTAGGAGATAATTTAGTGGTGCTATATATAATGGCTGAAGTGTGGTCCAAGAGCTACATATCTCCTGGGTTCAAATCTCAATTTCAACACGAGCCATGAGGCTTTGAACTCTTCCACTTTTAACCCTTCCATGTCTCTTTTTCTTATCTCACAGTTACCTTAAAGAATGAATAAAATCATCCCTGAAAAGCGTTGAGCACATGCTTAGCACGTATAAGCATTCAATGAATGTTAGCAGTTATTTTAATTATTTGTAGTACTATGACAGAAAATTTCTAATTGGTCCTTGAACATCTTGCAAGAGTTAATGCTCTTCCTTAAGTACCTATCCTAAGCATTCACTACTGTGGAGATAACTTGGGGTATCTTCTCCAGATTACAAGCACCATATAGCTTCTTGTCTCAAGTTCAAATATTCTGCCTCTCACCATAGACTGTTTAATGTGTACTTCAAAAAATGCACTCAAGCAGGCCAAAACTATGTCTTCTATCTTACAGCGAAGGATGCTGACGGGTTGGTATGCCACATTCGATTTTTATTAGACTGGCTCTTTGCTAACTGCATTCCAGCTCATTTCTGAGCTTCAACAGATGGGTGGGCAAGGCAGGAGCAGCACAGAACACACTGCTTTGTTTTGGTGCCTTAACACTTCAGACAGATGAAAAGAATAGTCCTTAAACTGGCCCATCTCTGTAGACTGTGTCTTCAGCAGAACATACTTCATTTTTTCCATTAGTACGACCAGATGACCTGTTGGTAAATGTTTTAGGGAACAGATCATAGCAAGAAAACTAAAGGCATATTTGAGTTTATGGAGATACCTAATTTTCCATCACTGAGTGATGTTCTTCTTTATCTCCATGTATGTTATTCATCAAGGCATCTTGACACTATTTACTGGAAAGGAATGGCACTGTTTACCAGAAAACTAGCTTAATCTGCTACTCATTGTTTTCATCAGTTAAATAAAACTGACCTTTCATCTTTAGCATTGTGCTTCCAACAAAATCCTGCCAAAATCACTAATGATCTGTGTTCCTCAGACAGCTGCAAGACATTCTCCATGAGCTAAGGAATGGTAGGATCATCACCCCTTCCGGAGATAGAAGGACGCATCCTTTATAGACGATGTTAACAGGTTAGCACACCAACCAGGAGAAAGAGAAAGAGAAGGGAAGGAGCTTCAAAAAGAGAATCCACAAACCTCGTATGGAACCCCTTAATCAAAAGCACTTAGTACTAATTGAGACTGAATTAACCCAGCTCAGAGGCAAGGGTAGAGTTAACAATCAACTGATAAAATCGAGTTTGTCGAGTTTCACACTTTATAGAATTAGTATAGATATTCCATAGTGGAGTCTGACTTAACCTAATGAGTATTCTTCAGGTATTGAAGCATATCTGAGTACCTGACAACCCTTTCTTTCATGAAGAATGATATCAATATGGCCATAAAGTTATTTTGCTATTCACATTGATAATGGTGATTATGTGAACTTAAGCTTACCCTCAATTTATCTCTCAAAGACCAATGTCTACCCATTCACTGGTGGTTGTAGATTGATTATTCTCAACCTAATTAACACTCCGGCACATCACGGGCATTCTTACACAGGTCAATCAAATTACAGAAGCAAATGAGCATTTCATTTAAACTGGTAAGGTCTCAAATTTTGATTTTGCCTGGTGCTTTTGCTCACCTACCACCCATCCTTCCTGCAGTAATGGCACCTTTTTTCTTCCCCTTTGAGAAAGTGTTTCATCCCATTCTCATCTATATATTAGTTTGTACCCCAAGATATATGTATGGAAGTGTTCATTGCAGCAAAAATCTAAATGTTAGATATTTAATATGGGAATAGTTAAATCATAGGGCATTCATATAAAATATTAGGCGAATTTAAAAGAATTCTGTGGAAGATTTATATGTATAATCATAGAACAATCTCCACTGTTATTAAGTAAAAGAGCAAGCTGCAGAATAGTATATGCAACTTGATTTAATTTATATAAATGTGTTATAGTCACCTACCCTGCAGGCTCAGTAGATAAAGAATCTGCCTGCCAATACAAGAGACATGGATTTGATCCTTGGGTCAGGAAGATCGCCTGGGACATAAATTGCAACCTACTCCAATATTCTTGCCTGGAAAATCCCATGGACAGAGGAATCTGGTGGGATCACAGTTCATGGAGTCTCAAGAGAGTCAGAGAAGACTTAATGACCAAATAACAGCAACTTGACTTAATTTATGTAAATGTGTTATAGTCACCTATACACATATACAAGTATACGTGCAAATGAACAAAAATTATATCAATAAATACACGCAAGACTGATAACAATGTTTACTTATGAGGAGAAGCATAAAACTAGAGGAAGAAAAGGTGAAAGAAAACATTAACTTCAATTGTGTTATTCTGTATTATTGGAATTTTTATAAGCATATAACTATAAATATAAACTTGAGGAAGGCATGGCAACCCGCTCCAGTATTCTTGCCTGGAGAATCTCATAGACAGAAAAGTGTGACAGGCTACAGTCCATGGTGTCACAAAGAGCTGGACATGACTGAAGCAACTCAGCACACACATAATATAAACACATAAGATTTAAAATAAAGTTCATGAAAAAAAATCTATCCTCAAAAATGAATCCTATTTATAGAAGTGGGTTATGTCCTCAGACTTTGGAAAGGACTTTGGATTGTCATCAAAAGTGGTAGCTATTAATATGTGAAACTAGAAGTTATATTCGCTTCAGGCACAAATAATTGAAAAAGCCAATTTTCACTTGCTTTCACATCAATATTATTCACTCATTATTGTAGTAATAATAATGTCTCTTTCAAACAACTGAAATAAAGCTGTATCTTCCTTGTCTCAATTCCAATGCTAAAGTAACCATTTTCATTAGTGTAGCATATATCCTTACAGATTTACAAATATATGAATATTACACATATGTATAGTTTGTTTATACCTTTAGGTTCCTTGGGTGGGCATCAAACACTTTGGTCCTCAATCTCCAGGAAATATATCAGCCTCTCCAAGTGATCTCTATAAGTGATCTCTTATAGTCTCTCTCACAAAGAAACAATGTCTTCAATGTTCAATTCCAAAATTCGAATTCTTTTGTACCTTTGAGTTGCGTAAAAGATCAAAGGGTCACAGAACTGGTTAGTCCTTCATGGGTGATCCAGCACCAACTCTGGAAAAAATTGTAATTTATTGCCTTGGCATTTCAGCCAAAATAAAAAAATAAATTGCATTTATTTTAATATCTAGCTAGTCATATTTCTTAAACTAATTGATTTTAATATGTGGTTCCCATATTAAACACTTTGCTTAACTCTTTAATTAGTTTTATCAATTACTTCTCTTCAATTTTTAGTATAAAAATTGTTTTGGCTATAAATGACAACTCCTCCTTTTAATACTTACCTCTCCTATTTCTTCTTCTTGTCTTAGTGCATTGGTTAAAATCTCCAGTACAAAGCTTAGCATTTCAGTGATATTAAACTAACCTTCTCTTTTTTCTAACTTAATTTTTAAAATTTCTATTATTTTGCCATTAGGTACGATGTTTGTTCTGGATTTCTGTTAAATGCTCTTTAAAGATTTTTTTAAACCTGTTCTATTTCTAGCTGACTAAAATTGTTTAGATTTATGGGTCACTTAATTTCATCATTTTTTCTACAGCTATTTGAGATGGTTGTAAGGATTTTCTCCTTTAATTCATTTATTAGCATACTAAATTATATCAGTAAAATTTTCTTCTGTTGACTTATCTCTGCATGCCTAGGCTATGTGTTGTATTCTTTAATGTACTGTATTCAACTTGTTGATATTTTATTTTAAAATTTTGCCCTATATTTTTAAGTAAGAATGTTCTATGTTTTCCTTTTCTGTTGCTTCCTTTTCCAAGTTTTTGGAATTCAGTTAAGTGAGTTACAAAGCCTTCCAATTTTTTGATGTAGTGGACGAATTTATGGATCATGGAGATTATCTGTTTCTTAAGGGTTTGGTAGAAATCATCCATAAATCTATTTGGTTTTTCTACCATTTTTAATACCAGTACTTTGATTCCCTTTTCAATTATGTTGTTTTATAAAGTTGGTTTTCTACTTGCTTTGAGATTTATTTCTATGATTTACATTTTCCTAGAGAATAATTCATATCATGCAATCTTTCAAATATATTATTGTAAAATTTTATTTCTGTCCTAACATTTACTCTCTTTTCTGTTGGTATTTATGGCTATATCTCTCTGGTAATGACATTTCCATTGTCTTTTTATTCTTACTAAGATTTTGTAAAATGTTACAGTAATGTTATTAATGTTTTCAAATAAACAATATTTTATGGGTTTTTTATGAATTATTTTTTGTATATTTTAATATGTCTTCCTCTTCCTTTTTCAAGACTATCTTATTATTATTTTCAAAGATTTTTTGGTTGGAAGATCATTCATTTTCAATCAATATTACTGAATAATATTTGGCTTTTTAGTTATAAGTTTTTCTGTGACCATGCCTTCATTTATAGATTTTACTATGTTGTGTTTTATCATTTTTAAGAAATTTGTCATTTACATTTTTCTTTATTCTATAACCCCAAATATACTTGAAATTAATTTTAAATTTCAAAGTATATATTTATTATCCATTTTGCATAAATTTTAATTTAATTGTATTACATATGTAGTGTATTCAGATGTAGGATAAATTATGGTTTTTATGCCTTTGGTGGGTTGTTGCTCTCACTGGTATTTTAAATTCAGATTATTTTTTAATCTTATTCTTTCATCATCTTTGTCCTTACTTGTTTTTTAACTCATTATTTCTTCTGTGGTTTTGCTTCCTTTGGGGATTTATTTTTTATTTTGTTGGAATGCATCTTCCATTCATATTTCTTGAAGCTTGGAGGTAAAAATAACTTGAGTAATTGAATGTCCCAATATCTTTAATTTTTTCCTCATGTTTAAATAACAATTTGGCTAGATAAGGAATTCTAGGTACTAACTTTTTCTTACATCTTCCAAGATATTGTCATATTATCCTCTTAGGGCCAGCACAGCTGATGAGAGGCACAGCATCAGTGTGCTGCTTTTTCTAATATAGGGAATTTTTTTTTTCATTCTGGCAGGCTTTAGGACTTGTTTCTTTAGATTTAGTGTCTCCAAATCAAACCATACTCTGTCCAGATGAGAATCACTTTTTATTCATATTACTCAACAATTAGTAGGCAATTTTAATCTACAATTTCATTTACATTTTGAAGTTTACCAGTCATTTATTTCATTGAAATGAAATATTTTCCCCTAGGATTTATTCTTTTGTTATTTCTTTCACTCCTACATATTTTTACTTATTTTAAGAATATGTCATGTGTGAATACATTCTTGCAAAAAAATTTGGACAACTCACAAGTATATTGAGCAAAAACTTTGAATAATTATAATCCTTTTTCTCTCCCTATGAAAAAGCACTGTTATAAATAAATGTAGCCTTCCAGACATTTTAATTTTTCATTCAATTTTTATCAAATTAACACACATTCATGGGTTACAAAATTCAAGACAATATGATTTGTAACAACAAAAATGACAAAATCCCAACTCCTTGTCCCACTTGCATCTCTGATTCTCATTCCTGGGAGACAAACAGTTCCTTTATCTTCCTTTTGTCAATGGACTTCTGCATCTCCTAGCTGAGCACCCAGAACATCTTGAATTTTCAATAATCACCCATTTGGAATCACCCTTATTTGAGGCTGAAATTCCCAAGCTTCTTACCCTACTTTCTTCACAACATAAATAAGAATGACTTTATCAACAGTGGTCATCCCTTCCTGGAAACCAGTGCAGTGAGCAAATTTGGGGCTCTTTTTCATACAACAAATGTACTCTGTGGTTTTAGCTAGGCTTTGTAACAGAAGAGGTATGCTCAAAAATAAATTAATCACCCACTGTGTTCAAACCTTGGAGTAGGAAATGGCAACCCATTCCAGTATTCTTGCCTGGAAAATCCCATGAACAGAGGAGCCTGGAGGGCTATAGTCGGTGGGGTCACAAAGGGTCGGACATGACTGAATGACTGAGCACATGCGTGTATAAAGCTCTAACTAATTTATTCAGCAGTTGAATTAAACACAGCAACCAGCTTCAAACACACAGTGCCAGTGTGAATTTAACATTAATCAACGTTAAATTCCATCTCAGAGAGTTGGTAAATGCTCTCTAGAAATAATCTTCTGTCAGTGTCTTCATCGTGATGTGCCTTTGGTCTTTTATTAGGTACATTTCAAAGACATACAGCAGCTCTCCTCATGAATACAGCATTCACGTATCATAACACTACAACTTTGCTTCTGTCATTTCATCCCCATAAAAACTCTTTTGCAACCCCATGAGCTGCAGCACACCAGACTTCCTGTCCTTCACAGAGGGGACATGTGTATGCCTGTGGCTGATTCATGTTGACATATGGCAGAAACCACCACAATATTGTAATGTAATTGTTCTCCAATTAAAAATTAAATATTTTTTTAAAGTACTGATACCCAGATTCTATCTCCAGAGGTTCTGATTTAATTGCTCTGGAGTTTGGTCTAGTATGGAGAATCAGCCCAGTGATACTCAGGTGCCCGAAGGTTAAAGAATCATTGAAAAATTTTCCAATGGGAGATGCCTTTCATAGTAAATGATCATCATCAGTTGGCTTCTTTTCAAAATCTGGATTTTGATGCATGCAATTTTTATAATAAGATGAAAAGTGAAAGTGACTCAGTAGTGTCCAACTCTTTGACAACCCCATGGACTATACAGTCCAAGGAATTCTCTAGGCCAGAATACTAAAGTGGGTAACTCTTTCCTTCTCCAGGGGATCTTCCCAGCCCGGGGATCAAACAGAGGCCTCCCACATTGCAGGTGGATTCTTTACCAGCTGAGCCAACAGGGAAGCCCAAGAATACTGGAGTAGGTAGCCTATCCCTTCTCCAGCAGATCTTCCTGACCCAGGAATCGAACTGGGGTCTCCTGCATTGCAGGCAGATTCTTTACCAGCTGAGCTACTAGGGAAGCCCTATAATGAGGTGAATCTATATTTAATCTGTTGTATTTATGCTATATTTAAAGGAGAGTATAGATTTGAGGTACTTTAGGCTTCTTAAGCTTAATAAGATGGATTGAATTGAAAATCAATTAATCCAACACATTTTATAAATGAAGAGACCGTCGAATTCCTGACCTCCCAGAATAATCACCACTTGTGCTTTTTCCCCTAGTGTAGGATTCTCAGCTGCCTGCCTGTCTGACATCTGACTCAACCCAACATCCTGGCATCAGCTTACTTGTTTGTGAATGTGTACCCTGTCCCAATTTCCAGTTCACACACCTCAGACTCCTAACACACTCAGCACAGCACCAACTTCCCCAGCTTCAGCAGAGAACCTTGAACCCAGCAGCCAGCTCGTGTCACCCGCTGCCCTGGCTCAGCCCTAGGTAGGTACTTATCCCCACTTAGGAGATGAAAAATGGGTGTCCCTTCACTTTTTAAAGCGAACTTTGGGTATATTCAAAATAATTCTTTTATTTACTTTCTTTACATTTCATTTATGAAAATAATAGTAGTAGCTAACAGAATGTATCATTGTGTTAAAGGAGGAATATATATTTATTAGATTAAAAGTCAAGTGCTTTCATTCTCAAAGAGATGCAAAGACAGAGCTGGGAAATTCTCTCTTTAGCAGCTTAAATCCCACACACAGGCACTGGTACTGAATAATTGCATTATTATTGCTATATATGTGTTAAAGGGTGCATTTGGAAAGCAAATCCCCTGTCTCCTTGTCCCTGATCCCCAGCTTCTTTTCTCAAAAGGATCCATGTTAGCAATTAATTTGTACCAGAGGTACTCTCTAAATATTTCAAAATGGCGCCGTCTGACCAGGTTGCTCACATACTTTAGGGAAATAGAGATACCACTGTGTGGGGTAGGCGTGGAACACTGGTAATTCAAAGCATGGCATACAGCTACTCAGTCACTGGTGAATAAAGTATGGAAGCAGGACGAGGCAGTGAGCCATCAAGAAGTAGTGGTGCTTGATTGCTTATAGCGATTATAAAGAAGTAGGCTGTTTTCAATGCTCTAGTAAGAACACAAAAGGAAACAGAGAAATGGATGGTGGTGACTACTCCACTCAGAACAGGAAGGAAAACCATAAACCGTGAAGGATAGCTCTGAAGGAGTCTTAGCTCCTGTTGCCACAGAATACATACAGCTGAGTATCAGTGTGGTGCCTGGGAGTAAGGGTGGCAGGCCTGCTGAATAAAATAGGTGCCCAACCCTGGCAGATGCACCCTGCACTAAGGCAAGGGCCATGTGAGAAAGGTCTGGGACCTTTACATAAGGAACAGGGACGTTTGGACAGGCACAACTGAGGCTTAGAATGATAAGCACGCCTAAGCTTCCTGGCCTGCAGAGGCAGCCGCTCCTGCCCCAAGCAGCCTCCCCGTATTTGAAGCACCCGTGCAAGTGCCTTACAAGAAAACGCTGCTCTCCTCAGAGTCCGCCCCACCCCCAATAACTGCCTCCAAGCAGACTATGAGCCCACCATAAGTTCCACCCCCCCAAAAAAACACAAGGCTTGCTCTGGGTTCTGTACCAAGAGACTTGCACAATCTCGCCAACTTGAATCTGTGGAAGTCTGAGAAGAGCAGGGGAGCAAATTCTAAGGGTGTTTGAAGAAGAAGGACAATTATTATAAGGTTTGACTGGGCAGAATTTGTTGGCATTCCCATATCTACCCGAGTTTGGATTTAGAGCACTGGCTCAGGCACCCGTCAGCAGCATTAACTGTCTGCTAGGTTAACTGCTAGCAAGGGTGAAATGCCAGAACTTCCTTGCATACTCTAGGGGAAGGAGTCTGACAGCTTAAGGGGATAAGGCTGCTAGCAGATCGCCCGTGTGCGACCTGCTCGACCACTCCTCTACAAGACCTCAGTTACCTGCCAACCTCCGTTGCTTGCAATCTCATAGAACTGCCAGCAAGATATTCACTCCAAAATATTATTCAGCCTTAAAAAAACATGAAATTCTGATGCAGGCTAAAACATGGTCGAACCTTGAAGACATTATACTAAGTGAAAGAAGCCAGATACAAAACGACCAATATTGTCTGATTCCACTCATATGAGGTACCTAAAATGAGAAAATTCAGAGTGACAGAAAGTGAAACAGAGAGTACCAATGGCTGAGAAAGGGGAGGATGGGTAATTGTTGTTTAACGGTTACATAGTTTCTGTTTGAGATGCTGAAAAATTCTAGAAATGAATAAAGATTGATGATGGTTGTAGAACATTGTAAATGAACTTAATGCCACCAAACTGTGTACTTAAAAATGGTTAAAAAGGTAAAACTTTATGTTATGTTTATTTAAATACAATAAAAGAGAAAGATACTCACTATGCATGGCCAAAGGGTGAGCCTATGACCTATGACCCAAGCTAGACCAATCCAATTAATTGGTTTGAGCTCATATCTTTTGCCAAGGACCACAAAAATGGATGTCTTAGTTTGGACAGCTCTAATAATATACCATATCTGTGGTTATTGATATTTCTCCTGGAAATCATGATTCCAGTTTGTGCTTTATTCAGCTCAACATTTCTCATGATGTACTCTGCATATAAGTTAAATAAGCAGGGTGATAATATACAGCCTTGATGTATTCCTTCCCCAATTTTGAACCAGTCCATTGTTCCATCTCTGGTTCTAATTGTTGCTTCTTGACCTGCTTGCAGGTTTCTCAGGAGACAGGTAAGGTGTTCTGGTAATCTCATCTCTTTAAGAATTTTCCAGTTTGTTGTGATCCACACAGTCAAAGGCTTTAGCTTAGTCAATGAAGCAGAAATAGATGTTTTTATAGAATTTTCTTGCTTTTTATATGATCCAGCAGATGTTGGCAGTTTAATCTTTGGTTCCTCTGCCTCTTCTAAATCCAGTTTGAACACCTGGAAGTTATCGGTTCATGTAGTATTGAATCCTAGCTCAGAGAATTTTGAGCATTACTTTGCTAGTGTATGAAATAACAAATATCAATAACCTCAGACGTGAAGATGACACCACCCTTATGGCAGAAAGCAAAGAAGAACTAAAGAACCTCTTGAAAGTGAAAGAGGAGAGTGAAAAAGCTGACTTAAAACTCAACATTTATAAAACAAAGATCATGGCATCAGGTCCCATCACTTCATGGCAAATAGATGGGGAAACAATGGAAACAGTGACAGACTTCATTTTGGGGACCATGGTGATTGCAGCCATAAAATTTAAAGACACTTGCTCCTTGAAAGAAAAGCTATGATGAACCTAGACAGCGTATTAAAAAGCAGAGACATTACTTTGCCAACAAAGATCTGTCTAGTCAAAGCTATGGTTTTTCCAGTAGTCATGTTTGGATGTGAGAGTTGGACCATAAAGAAGGCTGAGTGCCAAAGAACTGATGCCTTTGAAGTGTAGTATTGGAGAAGATTCTTGAGAGTCTCTTGGCCTGCAAGGAGATCCAACCAGTCCATCCTAAAGGAAAGCAGCCCTTAAAATTCCTTGGAAGGACTGATGCTGAAGCTGAAACTCCAATACTTTGGCCACACAAGGTGAAGAGTTGACTCATTGGAAAAGACCCTGATGCTGGGAAAGATTGAAGGCAGGAGGAGAAGCAGATGACAGAGGATGAGATGGTTGGATGGCATCACTGACTCAATGGACATGAGTTTAGCAAGCTCCAGGAGATGGTGAAGGACAGGGAAGACTGGCATGCTGTAGTCCATGGGGTCTCAATGAGCCAGACACGACTGAGTGACTGAGCAAAACAAACAATATATCATACATCGGGTGATTTAAAAAGAACACAAATTTATTTCTCACATTTCTGGAGGCTGGAAGTCTGAAATCAGTGTCCCAGAATGATGAGACCTCTCTTCCAGGCTGCACACTGCCAAAAATTGCATTTTTACAGAGTAGAGGGCAGAAGGCAGACTTGAGCTCTCCTTTTGACTATTATAAGGACACTAATCTCATCCTCACAACCTCATCCAATCACTTTCCAAAGAATCCACTTCCCAATACAATCACATGAAGAGTTGGGGTTTCAGCACATGAATTTGTGGGAGACATATTCCATCCATAACAATTGGCATAACTTAGAATGAATTTATTCTGCTTGTTCAACATTTTTCTTAGATTCTGTAAACCACAGATAGTCTTTAAATAAATTGTTTCAGGAAAGGACCTCCATTCCACTCCCCAACAGCCACCATTGTTGCTCTCTTTCCCTTTATAGACAAAATTCTCAAGAGCAGACAGCTCTCACAGTCTCTGATTCCTCACATCCTCTGCATTCTTCATTCTATCCTGGTCTAACTTCTGCCTCCACCAATTCCCTGAGTAGTTCTTACAAGGTCACAGTGACCTCCATATCACAAAATCCAGTGCAAATATTTGAGCCTTCTCTCTCCCTCCTGAAACATTTGTTTCCCATTGACTTACAAGTCATTTTACTTCCTAATTTTCCACCTAATTTTCAAAATTTTCTTCAGTCTCCTTTGCTGGCCTCTTTCTACTTTTAAAATCTACTTATTTTATGAACTATCCACAACCATGAATGGCTTCAGTCACTGTTTACAGGCTGATACCCAAACATATACTACTTCCAAATCACACTTCTTTGGGCTTTGGTCCCTAATACCCAACTGCCTTCCTAACATTTCTTTCAGATGACTCAGAAACTCTCCCAATTTAGCATACTTCAAATAAAATTTATTATTATGCTCCAAACAAAGTACTCTCCCAGTAATTTTTATTTCAGTGGCTAATGGCTAATACTATTATTGCCCTCTCCCCACCTCCATCCCACCCAGTTATTTAGTCCGAATTTCAGAAGTCATCTTTCATAATCACTTTGGAAGATCTTTGGAAGGCGTCTTTCACAATCTCTTTCCCAAGCCATCACCAAGCCTGGTTGATTCTACTTCTTTAATGTAACCTGAATCTACATTGCTCTTATCCCTGTCCAAGTCATTACCTCTCACCTGGATTCTGGCAATTAACCAGTCTTTCCAGGTAACTGAGTGTCTTATGAGTTAAAACTCAGTGTTCTTTAAGTAATGTAACAGAGAATGCTTATTGTCAATTTATTTTACCCTTCATATTTTAAATGCCCATTATCTTCAAGAGAATGTTGATTTTATTCGAGACTACTAAAGGACCACATTTTGCAGCATCTTGGAGCCAGTTATGGCCACATGGGTAAGTTCTTTTCAGTATGATGATATGCAGGACTTCCAGGAAGACTTTCCTGGGAAAAGATAATCATCAGAGTGAAATATTTTATCTGAAAAGTGTATCTTTTTTATCCTTCTCCTCTTTACCCTTCATGGAGTCAGGAACACAGGTGTGATGGCTGACCTTCCAATAGCATTATTACCAGAATCACCGAGCTGAGCCGTGCCTGAGTTCCTGACCCACAGAAACCATGATTGATGTTAAAATTTTGCTCTACTTTTAAGCCACTATGTTTTGGGGTGATATTTACACAGCAAGAAATGGCTGGCATCATCCACTGATTAAATGTAGGCCTTTTTAAACAGGTAAATAGTGTCCTATGCTCCCCTTAAGAGGACAGCAAGGATAATATCTGCCCTAGGACTCCTTCCAAATCGTACATGGAATACTCATTGCCCTTTTTTCAGGAATCCTTCCACGGAGAAGGGGTCAAAGTGCTGAACACTTTGTTTCCCCTTCCTAATCTAGGAGCTCCCTAAGGGGCCAAATCTATCCTGTTTACTGCTATCTCCAATGCCTCTCATACTATTTTATGCACAATAGCTGAAGAATAAATAATTATCAAATGACTATATCGGTGACTAAGTCAGCAAGTGGCTTTGTAGTGCTTGGAGCATACTAGGGGTTGAGCTGCATGATATCTAAGATCTATTCTACATCTAAAATTACATGTTTCAATGATTCTATTCCCATGCCAGTAAAGGCCATTAGTCACCAACATAGTCCGTATGTATAACAGTGCAAAACTAGGCTCATGTAAAGTTTATATTATACATATCTTCTCACCAGCGCTTGCCTTTCCAGGTACTGGGCTGATGCAATGACTGCAAATATAGTGAAAGACAAGAGCAAGATGGAGGTGGTCAGCCATACTGCCTGTAGAGTCCACCGTCAGAGCAGCGCAGAAATGGAAAGGTTGATTTGTTAGATTATCAGGGTTGTGGCATATTTGAGGCTCTTGTTTAGTATTAAACTAAGCATCAAAAATAGCACCTGAAATAGAGTAGTTATTCAATAAATATTTGGTGATGAATGAATGGGAAGCCTGCTGCACATGAAAACATGTGCATGTAGGTCATTTAAATATATTTGTAACCAGTGCATCAAAATTCACAACCTTGTCCAACCGATCACTGAGGATTTGTGACCCATAGGTCTCTAGAAACTAATTCTTGATCCCCTGACCAAAGTGAAATTGCTTCAGATAAATGTGCTGACCCAGTTGAAAACTCTCTCCGATTCAGAGCCTTGACAGGATCATAAGCTATCAAGCTGAAAGGGGCTCAAAGTGTTCAGGTGTGATATTTATGCCTAGTGAACTTCAGAAGTAGGGAGTCTCATACTGAGCTTTGCAAAATGAGTTACTTGTTGCTACAAAAGAGAGTGGAGTTGCAGAACTAGGAAGGATGCTGAGAGATTAAATGGCCCATCACACCCTCAAATTTTACTATTTGAGATGGTCTTACTTGAAGTCCATTTTAGAGCATAATTCCTAAGTGGAGTAATAAGACTCTCTGAGTAGCCAGTGGGGAGTGGGCTGGCAACAGGCTTTTTTTTTTTCCACACAGCCTGAATAACTAGACAAACCAAGTGCAAATTCTAACAGTCACAGTATTACATGGACTGTAGCCAATTCTTCATGGATTTCATTCCATGAAAGTGAATTTCGGCAACTCAGCTCAGTAAGATGTTGCTTCCTTGCTCTTCAAGGAGATTATATCTAGAGAAACCTTTCTTTTCTTCCCCCTCTAGCCTCTCTAAATGTCACCCTCTATGTGATCAAGGAAGAAATGCCTACATAAATTTGTGTCAAACCTCTGGGGTCATAGTTCTGTTAATTTCATTATTCTAATGAGGTGACAATGAGCAACCTTGTTCTAGAGTGAAAAGTTCAGGTTTTCTGAAATGTGCTGATCCATGGTAATAACTACCTAGCATTCTGGAGCTGGTGCTGAAAATTGGATACATTCCAGAAGGCTGCCTGGAGACACCATAATTCTGGTGTCAGTCCCAGAGGGGTACTTCTGGGCTCTGAAAATGAAAGCAAGCCTAAAAATGCCAGCTGATTTCATTGGCGAACAAGAGATTTTTCTTTAGGAAAAACGTTGAGATCTTAGTCTAGATGGATATGAAACATAAAATGAGATCCTGAAGACTAGAAGGGATGCAAAAGGAAAAGAAAAATAGATCAAACTTCTCTGGGGGAAAAAAAGAAATGGTTTCATTATAACTGTATGAGTAAAAGTTATTGGAACCCAAAGATGTCTCACAGAAGAGGAGATACAATGTCTCAGAGGCAGAGTCTGACATATTTGTCCAGATAGGGACCAAATTCAGATAACCATGGAAAGTCTAAGCTATAAGTAACAAATTAATGGTGAAAACAATCAGAGAATTGTCCTGGGAAGGCCAGCAGGGCTGTGTTAAGTGATTACAGAAAATCTAGTCAGATATGAGAAGGGAAGGCCAGAACAATGAGAGAATACTCAAAGCACGATTTGTGAATTTCAAGGTATACAACCATTTTAAGTAGAGACACAAATATTGCCTAAGCTCTAGGAGAATCTGTCCCAGAAATTCATGGAATTGGACTCTAAGGAAAGACACTTATCTAAGCAATGAGCCACAGTAAAGGGGAACCAAGCAGAATTATCATAGAGCACAACCAGGCCTGTGTTTGGTGTTTGTCTAATGCTTGGAAGAGTGTCGCCTGTCATTGCTTTGCTTAAAGCCCTCCCGAAGTTCTCACTTAGTCCTCAGATCAACCTATACTCCCTAGACTTGGGCCATCCCCTGATACGTGCCTGGCTCTTCCTTTACCTCGGGTTAAAGACTCTACTCAGTGACCTTAGATGAGTGACCTCTTACCCCATTGCCATCTTAGGAGAGATTTCCTACACATGAGTTGACAGATCATGGATTCTGGTGACTGATAACCCCCTCTGAAGAAACTGAAAACATTTCTTCTCTCAAATTGCCGTGAGTACTTGGCCCTACCTGGGAATTAGCTTGTTTCCTGAATATGGTAGGTATGAGGCCCCCATGGTCATAAACATGCCTGTCCTTGAATTCTCTTCATAGGAAAGCAATTCAGAGACATGGCTTCAGAGGTCCTGAAGGAACTCCACTCCAGAGAAACACAGGCCCATCCAGACAGCATTGCTGGGCAATTCCAGCTACCCATCCTGCAAATGAGAACCCCTCAACTGGGCAGGACTGGCAGGACTGGCACTAACATAATAAAAGCATTGTGAGGATTAAAGAAAATTCATATAAAATGCTTAGCACAGTACCTGTTACACAGGAAGCTCTCAAAATTGCTATTACTACCATTTATCTTCTTTTTGCCTGTGTCATAAATCTGAATTTGTGGAACCTTGTTTAATTTTTGCATTCTGGTTGTATGAATTGACTGTAGAAACTTTAATAAATATAGCATAGTATAACTGAGAAAATAAATCTTACACATAATTCTACCATCCATAGGTTTCAAAATTAGTTTCACAATAAATTTCCAGTTTCTAAGGGTGGGGGCAATTTGTTTCATTTGTGCAAAGTACTTAGCATGTGTAGTAGGTACCCAATGAGTGAATGTTGGAAGATCTCATAGTCAGGATCAAGTATATGACAATATCACTCAGAAGAGTATTAAAAAGCAGAGACATCACTTTGCTGACAAAGTTAAAGCTGTGGTTTTTCCAGTAGTCACATATGGATGTGAGAGTTAGACCCCAAAGAAGACTGAGCACTGAAGAATCAATGCTTTCAAACTGTGGTGCTGGAGAAGACTCTTGAGATTCTCTTGGACAGCAAAAATGTCAAACCAGTCCATCCTAAAGGAAACCGACCCTGAATATTCATTGGAAGGACTGATACTGAAGCTGAAGCTCCAATACTTTGGCCACCTGGTGCGAAGAGCTGAACTCACTGGAAAAGACATGGATGTTAGAAGGTAGAGGGCAAGAGGATAAGGGGGTGGCAGAGGATGAGATGGTTGGATGGCATCACTGACTCAACGGACATGAGCTTGTACAAACACTGGGAGATAGTGAAGGACAGGGAATCCTGGCATGCTGCAGTCCACGGATCACAAAGAGTCGGACACAACTGAACGACTGAACAACAACAGCAAAAAGAAAACTTTTCTTTAAGGATGATCTCTGGGCACCTTTCAAAGTAAAAAAATAAATAAATAAATAATCACCCAGAATCAATTGAAGAACAAGATAAAAACATATTCCCTAGGTTATGTGTAGGACTCCCACTAAACCATCCTACCTGAATGTTCATAAGTATGAACATTATACTTGTTCTGTATAAACTGTAAGAATTTTCTCTCCTCTGTATAATGATTACTACATATCCCTATTCTTTTCCTTTTACTCTTAAATTCTTCTACATAAATAGATTGAAAACTACATAAGCAAGTATTTGTATCTTCTCTTTCTTCTGGATTCTCTGTTGTCTCCTAGTTCCAGGCGTGGTACTCCATGATTACACTCTGAATTTTACAGATTGATAAACTGAGTCAGAACCCATTCCAGATTCCTGATTTATCTCAACCAGATAGGGGCAGTTTTGGAAAATTTTTTTTGTTTTGGGTCCAACTTCGCTTCCACTTAATCTCATCTTTAAAAATGTAGGAGACAGCCCAGTTGGCCATTATTGGTTGCTTCTACAATGCGTTGTTGCCTGTGTTGTGTTGAAAGCATCTGTTGAGAAGCTGAGTGGCTGAGTGAGTGCCTCATGTTGGATCTACAAAACCCTACTTCACCGACTCTCTTTCATGATCAAGATAGCATTAAGAAAGATCAGGGCCTTTGGAGCCCCATTACTGGGCTCAAGTCCAGGGCATCTTCTCTGGAGAGGCATCTTCTCCAGTGTATGAATTACTGAATCCCTCCAAGTTGATTTCCTCATGTACCTGGCACATGGCAAGCATTGAAGTGAAGTGAAGTGAAAGTCGCTCAGTCATGTCCAAATCTTTTCAACCCCATGGACAGTCCATGGGATTCTCTAGGCCAGAATACTGGAATGGGTAACCTTTCCTTTCTCCAGGGGATCTTCCCAACCCAAGAACTGAACCCAAGTCTCCCTCATTGCAGGCTGATTTTTTACCAGCTGAGCCACAGGGAAGCCCAAGAATATTGAAGTGGATAGCCTTTCCCTTCTCCAGTGGATCTTCCCAACCCAGGAATAAAACTGGGGTCTCCTACATTGCAGGTGGATTCTTTACCAACTGAGCTATCAGAGAAGCCCCTGATATTTATGGCAAGCATTAAAAAAACATAAATTGCCATTATTAGTAGTAGTCGAAATAGTCATCAAACCAACTCTGATGATTGGTGGCCTGGCAATATCCCCAGCCAAATAGGAGTGCATGTAATCAAAAGTTACATGAGTATAATCTGAACCTCTACACACTGTGTAGCAAGTCACTCATTCATTTGGTCATTAACACATTTAAAAAAAATACTGATGACATTCAGATCACTACATTAAGAACTACAGGGAACTAAGAGATGAATAAAACATACATCTTGCCTTAAAAGTTTCATAAGACAGTAATAGAATGCTCACAGACTCAAAATTCAGGATTCCATTAGGAGATGTCTTTTTGAAATGGATAGTTCTATTAGTTCCATATGACAAGATATATAAAACATGATCTAAGATGAAAGTAATCAGGGAAATGGGCTCCTTCCACCTCTGCAATAGTGGTCAATTGCCAACTTACTATTGTCATAAAGTTTTCCTCAAAAAACTGAATGCCCAAAGTGTTAAAAGCATACACATGCTATAAAAAAGGACATAATCAACATTGTTATTAAGTGTGTTAAGAACAGACATATTCAGCACCGCTACATCAAAAGGGGTTTTTATATTTCTTTCTCTCAGTGGGAAGAGAAAAGAAACTAGGAACATGTAGTCACACTGTATATATATTTAGATATGGAATACAGAAACAGTCAAAAACACACTGACACACACTGAAGTCTCAGTGGACTTCCAAGTCAGATTCACATGCTTTCAAATTTTAATCTTATCAGGCACAACCTTCTTGAACAAGTATAAATTCCTGAAGTTCTCTTAGCTTTTCTTCATTTGTGCAATGGAAAAGATGGGAAGATTGCAACAGACCAGGTGTACATATGCAAATTGCCTTAAGTAGTACTAGCAGTGAGTCATTGTGCTTAGTCACTCAGTTGTGTCCGGCTCTTTGTGACCCCACAGACTGTGGCCTGCCAGCTCCACTGTTCATGGAGATTCTCTACGCAAGAAAACTAGAAAGGGTTGCCATCTTCATCTCCAGAAGAACTTCCCAACCCAGGGATCGAACCCAGCTCTTCTGCATTGCAGGTGGATTCTTTACTGTCTGAGCCACCAGGGAAGCCCTATGTAGCATTAGCCAGCCCTGGAGCGAGTCATTAGTGTTCAAAAAAAGGAGCTATGATGTTGATGATTTTGTCATGAATGGTCATTTTTAAGCATTGACTCCAGAATGACTGGCCACTCTATTTACGTCATCCTTAGATCAGAACAGACATGCTCAGGGGCTTCATCTCAGACAAGAGCAGCAACGTGGCCAAGATGCCCTGTGCTGCATGAACACTCCTCTTCTACCTGCTTACAAATCAACTTCTGGATTCCTAACTAATCCTGAGGTCTGAACTTTTATCTCTGGTAATTACCCGGTTCCTACCTAGACTCCCTCTCTGTCCTACCCTCTCCACTCCACATCCCAGGAGAAAAGGCTATGGGAGGTTCTGATGGGATCCACATCAGATAAAGCCCCAGAAATGGCAACCTACTCCAGTATTCTTGCCAAGAGAAGCCCATGGCTATAGCCCTTGGGATAGCAAAGAGTCAGGCTGAAGTGACTGAGCATGCACACAATGCTTGATGGCTTGACAACCTGGGTTCCTGTATTGCTGAAAATATCTTGACTGAAAGTTTACATTTGAACATAGACCCAGTCCTAACCTTTTGCTTCATTTCTCTGCACTTCTGACCTCACAACACAAAGTGGGAGGAAGTGATAGAGGGAGGAACCAGGCATAATTGGCAATTCCTACCCAGACCAATAGACTCACACTGTTTGCTTTGGAAGGGAAATGACTTGAATGTTTTCCCCAGGGTCTGTATGAACCTACAAAGCATCTGATCCTTCCAATTTCATCCCATAGTGAAGGTTAATGGATATTAAAATTACATGGGTCAGGGCTCAAATACACGAGCAGTTTGCTCGGCTTGACTTAAATCAAGTATTTACTTTGAGACCAAAAGTACAAATTGTGGGCTATTGAATCAACTGGAGTGCTTAAAATAGAATTTGACCTGCATGGAGATAATTCCATGAAAACACTACTGGAAACCAAAAGGCTAATCTAATCTGTAAGTCTGGCAACACGTACAGCATTACTGATCTCTGGTATTGGTGAAAGAGTCTTAATTTTTATGTCTAGAGGAAATTAAGCCAAGAAAAAGAGGACCATTTAGTTCAGAGGAAAGATGTTCATACATTTTATATTTTAAGTGATTCCATTTGAGCACTTGGAAAATTAAAGGGCCTTTAGCCAAAAGCAGTTCTATATCACTCGGCTATGTGGAGCTTAACTAAAACTTGGCCTTATCTAACTTCTCAGAAATACACTAACCAGAGACTCTATGTAAGGGTTCCAGATCTAGCATATGCCTACAAGGGATTAGAGAGAAACCAAAGTGAAGAAAGGCAATTTACTCATAATGGAGAACATAATGGTTATAGACACCAAGTATGAGACGGGCCATTTCAGATTGTCAAAAAGAGCTTCAGGCTCACCATCACTAAAAGACCATTCCCAATGTGGGCAGGAAAGAGCTCTGGTAATTCCTAATAATAGCAAGAAATGGGATTCCCCTTGGGACTTATAAAAGCCCACCTTTCTAACAGTGAGAGAAAGTGTAACACAGTTCCAACAAAACGAGCAGCTATTACTTTTCAGAAAACTATGTATATTCTTTGCCTTATTAACAGAGTCCCCAGATTTAATATGATTAGAGTGGGGTTTTCAAATAAGCAACTAGCTGAGATGTATGACTTCAAGAATACTTAGGATGCTTTCCTGTGATCTCCAGCCGAACTGTGTGGTGCACATTCTCCAGCCAGGGACTCAGCACCTAAACTTAGTTGAACTTAGTTTCCCTTGTCTAAGTGACAAAGGGAATTGGTCCCTAGAAGGGGACCCTCACTGACGTTTATCAGTCGTTTAAAGCACCTCAATGGGAAGGGCATCCTTGGCTGCTTTTGAAAGAGCTAATGTGAGTCATGTAATGGGAAGCCAGAGTTCAGGGCCATTGATAACCTAAATTCAAACGTTTGAACTATGAGTTGGGGAAAGGGGGGTTGAAAGGAGAGGCTGATAGATACACAACTAGCATAGCCTTTGAATAATTCTGACAGAGGCCAGTGTACACATAGCAGTTAGCTTGAAGCCAAAAAACATCCCATTAATCAGGAAAAGCTGCAAATCTCTAAACTACAAAGAAAATATTATCATATATATATATATATAATGTGCATGTATGTATATATATATATATATATATATTTATGTATGTACACATAGATTCAAGGGATTAGATCTGATAGACAGAGTGCCTGAAGAACACTGCATGGAGGTTCGTGACATTATACAGGAGGTAGTGATCAAAACCATCCCCAAAAAAAGGAAATGCAGAAAGGTAAAATGGTTGCCTGAAGAGGCCTTAAAAATGGCTGAGAAAAGAAGAGAAGCAAAAGGCAAAGGAAAAAAGGAAAGATATACCCATCTGAATGCAGAGTTCCAAAGAATAGCAAGGAGAGATAAGAAAGACTTCCTACATGAACAATGCAAAGAAATAGAGGAAAACAATAGAATGGGAAAGACTAGAGATCTCTTCAAGAAAATTACAGATACCAAGGGAACATTTCCTGCAAAGATAGGAACAATAAAGGGCAGAAATGGTACGGACCTAACAGAAGCAGAAGATATTAAGAAGAGGTGGCAAGAATACACAGAAGAACTGTACAAAAAAGATCTTTACAACCCAGATAATCACGATGGTGTGATCACTCACCAAAAGCCAGACATCACAGAGTGCAAAGTCAAGTGAGCCTTAGGAAGCATCACTAAGAATAAAGTTAGTGGAGGTGAGGGAATTCCAGTTGAGCTATTTCAAATCCTAAAAAAAAAAAAAAAAAAATGATGCTATGAAAGTGCTGCACTCAATACGTCAGCAAATTTGGAAAACTCAGCAGTGGCCACAGGACTGGAAAAAGTCAATTTTCATTCCAATCCCAAAGAAAGGCAATGCCAAAGAATGTTCAGACTACTGCACAATTGCACTCGTCTCACATGCTAGCAATGTAATGCTCAAAATTCTCCAAGCTAGGCTTCAACAGTACATGGACCAAGAACTTCCAGATATTCAAGCTGGATTTAGAAAAGGCAGAGAAACAAGAGATCAAATTTCAACATCTAGAATTCCAGGAAAAACATCTGCTTCATTGACTATGCTAAAACGTTTGACTGTGTGGATCACAACAAACTGGAAAATTCTTGAAGAGATGGGAATACCAGATCAACTTACCAGCCTCTTGAGAAACCTGTATGTAGGTCAAGAAGGAATAGTTAGAACTGGACATGCAACAACAGACTGTTTCAAAATTGAGAAAGGAGTGCATCAAGGTTGTATGTTGTCACTCTGCTTATTTAACTTACATGCAGAGTACATTGTGCGAAATGGGTGATGCATTTTGCTGGATGTGCTGGATGAAGCACAAGCTGGAATCAAGATTGCCGGGAGAAATATCAATAACCTCAGATATGCAGATGACACCACCCTGATGGTAGAAAGCAAAGAGGAACTAAAGAGTCTCCTGATGAAGGTGAAAGAGGAGAGTGAAAAACTGGCTTAAAACTCAACATTCAGAAAACAAAGATCATGGCATCCTGTCCCTCCACTTCATGACAAATAGATGGGGAAACAATGGAAACAGTGAGAGAATTTCTTTTCTTGGGCTCCAAAATCACTGCAGATGGTGACTGCAGCCATAAAATTAAAAGACACTTGCTCCTTGGAAGAAAAACCTAGACAGCATGTTGAAAAGCAGAGAGATTACTTTGCCAACAAAGGTCCGTCTAGACAAAGCTATGGTTTTTCCAGTATGATAAAGAGTTATATGGATGTGAGAGTTGGACCATAAGGAAGGCTGAGTATCAAAGAATTGATGCTTTTGAACTGGGGTGTTGGAGGAGATTCTTGAGAGTCCTTTGGACAGCAAGGAGATCAAACCAGTCCATCCTAAAGGAAATCAATCCTGAATGTTTCTTGCAAGGACTGATGCTGAAGTTGAAATTCCAATAATTTGGCCACCTGATGCGAAGAACTGACTCATTTGAAAAGACCCTGATGTTGGGAAAGATTGAAGGCTGGAGGAGAAGGGGACGACAGAGAATGAGATGGTTGGACGGCATCACCGACTCAATGGACATGAGTTTGAGTAAACTCTGGAAGTTGGTGATGGACAGGGAGGCCTGGCGTGCTGCAGTCCTTGGGCTGGCAAAGAGTTGAACACAACTGAGCAACTGAACAAGAACAAATATGTATGTATGTGTGTCTATATGTATATATGTGTGTGTGCATTTACAAGTATAGAGACATATGAAGACATATACAATCAATCCTTATTATTCTCAGAGTCCATATTTGCTAATTCACCTGATCACTAAAATTTATTTATAATCTCTAAGTCAACACTCTTGGTTCTTTCATTGTCGTTTGTGGATATGGGCAGAGCAGCTAAAAAAAAAAAAAATTCAAGTTGCTATACACACACTTCCCCAACTGAGATCAGAAAAGGCAATGCTCTGCTATTTTGTTTCAATTCTCATGTTGTCATACTGTAAACAAGGGTCCTTTTGCTATCTGTTTAACTAGGTTTTCAAATTTCTGTGCTTTTTATTGGTGATTTCACTGTTTAAAATGGCCTCAAGTGTAATGTTGGAGTCCTGTCTAGTGTTCCTAAATGCATGAAAACTGTGATGTGCCTTAGGGAGGAAATACGTTTTTAGATACCCTTTGTTCAGTAACAAGTTATAGTCCTGTTGGCTGGGAATTTAATGTCAATAGATACTAAATAAACCATCTTTTAAGCAGAAATACATAAAACACAAACTTCTGTACTGATCTCTTGTTGAAATATTGTGACCAGAGGCCTGCAGGCTCCTAACCTTGGATTTCTCCTAGGCACAGTAGATCAGTATCACCAACTCGGTGTTCACAGAAAACTTAAAGAAGACAACTACTCCAAATGATAAGAATTGCCTGTATATACATTTTTATGTGGAATAGTTTAAGATTCAAAAGGAGTTGCAAAAATAGGAGCCTCTGTGTGTACACTTCATTCAGCTATCTGAAATGAATATCTTATTTTTAAAACCACAAAATTAATGTGGAAATAATGCTGTTAAGTACAGACGTTATTAGGACATCACCACATTTTATATGTACTTTATATATATATATTTTCCTATGAAATTTTATGACATGTAGATTTGCGTAACCATCACCACAAGGAAACTCCCACTTAAAGATCACACTGCCCCCCCTTACCCTAGCCCCTAACCCTTGGCATCCACTGATCTGTTCTCCATCATCAGCATTCTATTACTTTAAAAGTTTATATAAATGAAATTATAGTGTGTAATCCTCTGATATTAGCTTTATCACTCAGTCTAATGCCCTTGATGTCCATCCAAGTTGATGAATCTATTAATGGTTCATTTCGTTTTTATTGTTGAAGATTACTCCATTGTATGAAGGTACTTCAGTCTGGTGATCCATGGATGCACTGATGAATGCATCTAGGTTGTTTCCAGTTTTTGGTTATTACATATGAATCTGCTCACAGTGTCTTTTAAGATCTAGTTAAAATTGGTTCAAACACCATTTCCAGTGTTGTAGGGAAAACCTTTATTTCTCCCCAGGGACAGTTGAGGTTCAAGATGAGACTGAGCACTTGAATTTCTATAATTGCCTTTATCTCCAAGATTCTACTGATTTGTTGATTTGCTTTTCATGTTTCTGGTATACTAGTTTTCTTCATTTCGTGTTGCCCTACTCAGTACTGCAATGCCTTTTCACTCTTCAAAGTATTAATACTACTTGCCACTGAAGGCTGTTTGTGAGAGGACTTGGCTGGAGGCTCCAGGCAATGGAAGAGGACTTTGTCACTATGAATGATAGCAGTAGGGTACATACCACAGTCCTAAATGTGCTTGCAGCATTTCTGCATGGAGGATGTTGAGTGGTCAAGGCTTTAATTCCTATCTGTCTCCATGCATGCCTCTTTCCCCCTCTCTGAACTGAAAGATGTCTTTGGACATACAAGTGAAGACAGGGAGTGGCGGATGTTCAGAAGGCAGTCAAATCGGATGGACACATATTAAGGACTCAATAACTGTTAGCTGAATAAAGTACCATTTAGAACTCTTAAGAGGACTGGAGATATAATAGGAATTTGGAATTGCAAATATGATCAGTTTTCATCCAAGAAATCTTTTTGTCCCCAAATTACATCACAATCCTTTCCTTCTTATTTCCATGCCCCTTTACAAATCTTTCTTACCCTTGTTCAGGTGGTGCTAGTGGTAAACAATCTGCCTGCCAATGCAAGAGACATAATAGGTGCAGGTTGGATCCCTGGGTTAGGAAGATCCCCTGGAGGAGGGCATGGCAATCCATTTCAATATTCCTGCCTGGAGAATCCCATGGACAGAGGAGCCTGGAGGGCTACAGTCCATAGGGTTACAAAGAGTCAGACATGACTGAAGCAACTGAGCATGCATTAGGAGAATTCTTGATAATGATACCTGAAATTCTTAGAAGTCACACAAGCATCCATAATTTAATTTTTTGTATTATTTTTATGTAACTGTATATCTTTATATCACTGCATTTTTAAAAAATATTATGCTGAGGAAAACTGTTCTTGAACTTTTATTCCATTCTTATCTTTCCTTAATGAAATTATTTTTATATATTAGAATCCTCTAATACAAAATAGTAGGATATCTCCATCTATGTATCCTGTCAGAATGCAAAGTCACCTTTATTTTGATAAGTATTGAAATTAGCTATTTATAATCTTTTTTCTCAGTCTTTCTTGGACATATCAGCTAGAAACAAATAGGATATGAAATAAAATTTATATTTCAAAAGAAAAGAAAACAAAAAGCAACACCAAAAAAAAAATATTTTAACAGTTTTGTTACTCAATAGCTAGAGTCAACAGTAAAAGTAATTTTGGATGAAGTTGCATATTAACCAGAAGTTTCCAGTTTCTTCAAAATCATACTTTTAAAGTTTGCCTGTTGTTTAACTACACTCTCTGTTATTGATATTCTTACATTTCCCATGTGTGTATAGAATGTATAGAATGACTTCTGTGCTAAAGAATAGCTACTGTATTTTGGGAGATTCCAAAACCACTGTAGATGGTGATTGCGGCCATGAAATTAAAAGATACTTGCTTCTTGGAAGAAAAGCTATGACCAACCTAGACAGCTTATTAAAAAGCAGAGACATTACTTTGCCAACAGATGTCTGTCTAGTCAAAGCTATGGTTTTTCCAGTAGTCATGTATGGATGTGAGAGTTGGACCATAAAGAAAGCTGTACACCAAAGAATTTATGCTTTTGAACTCTGGTGTTGGAGAAGACTCTTGAGAGTCCCTTGGCCTGCAAGAAGATCCAACCAGTCCATCCTAAAGGAAAATCAGTCCTGAATATGCATTGGAAGGACTAATGCTGAAACTGAAACTCCAATACTTTGGCCACCTGATGTGAAGAACTGACCCACTGGAAAAGATCCTGATTCTGGGAAAGATTGAAGGCTGGAGGAGAAGGGGACAACAGAGGATGAGATGGTTGGATGGCATCACCAACTCAACGGACATGAGTTTGGGTAAACTCTGGGAGTTGGTGATGGACAGGGAGGCCTGGTGTGCTGCAGTTCATGGGGTCGAAAAGAGTCAGACACAACTGAGCTGAATTGAACTGAACTGTACACCTGTTAATCCTTTCTCAGGCATTTACCTGAATGAAGCTTTCTTTCATGGCATCTCAGTTAGGTATGAGGAAATCCCTCCGAGCAAGTAGAATTTCCTTCCCTTGTGACCAGCAGCCTCATTTATGGAGAGAAGTGCTTGGGAGCCTCTACCATCCCAGCTGAAGGGAGCAGTTGGCTCCTGGCTGAAGAAAAGAGAGAACCAGGTCTCTGCTCCAGAAGGTCTGAGGAGACTACCTCCTGGAATCCCCGCAGCAAAAGAGACCGTGACCGCTGGCTGGCCCAGGGCCTCTCTGCCCATCTCGCTCACCCGGAGAGATTGGAAATCAGTAGTAATTTGGATCCTCAGGGGCTATTTGGCCTATCATAGACAGAAAAGAACAGCAGTTAATTCCTCCCTTCTCTTGGGGAGAAACAAGCCAGGAACCACAATTTATTTTTTCTTCCCACTTCACAAGCCTATGGCTTACCCAAGTTAACTCTAGAAATGCTTGTTTTATTCTAGAAAAGGATATCATTATGCAATGTTCACACACTCCTTATTAAGTTTATTGTGAATTTTATTTGATGACAACTTGAATTTTTCTTTATTTTTGTTCGGTCTCTACTTGTTTGCTGTGGATACATGTCTATT
The DNA here is from genome assembly GCA_007570785.1 of Antilocapra americana. Lineage (NCBI taxonomy): Eukaryota > Metazoa > Chordata > Mammalia > Artiodactyla > Antilocapridae > Antilocapra > Antilocapra americana. The sequence continues at coordinate 4,170,251 of ML661887.1, read as the reverse complement.
TAGTACTTTTAAAAAATAGAAATGTCGAGACAGTAAAATCAGCCCAAAAGTTTTATTTACAGTATCCATAAAATAAGATTATTCTTTTATGTGGAGAAGGCAATGGCAACCCACTCCAGTACTCTTGCCTGGAAAATCCCATGGATGGAGGAGCCGGGTAGGCTACAGTCCATGGGGTTGCTAAGAGTTGGACAGGACTGAGCGACTTTACTTTCACTTTTATGCATCGGAGAAGGAAATGGCACCCCACTCCAGTGTTCTTGCCTGGAGAATCTCTGGGACGGGGGAGCCTGGTGGGCTGCCGTCTATGGGGTCGCACAGAGTCGGACACGACTGAAGTGACTTAGCAGCAACAGCAGCAGCTTCTTTTTTATGACTTAAGTTTAAAAGTTTTGAAAGTTGCATATACAGTATTGCTTAATTAATTTTAAAGTAAAGCAAAGGGAGTAAAATATGCATGGAGAAAAAGAAGTTTATAAAACCTATGAAAGTCTTTGATAATTGTCTTCGGGAAGGGGCGGGTAGACTTCGGGTTAGTTTTTTTTCCTCTTTTTCTGTTTCTCCATTTTTCACTTTTTCTTTAATGAGCATGTGTTTCCAAAGTTTCTGCCTCCCATTTGCTCTGTAAGTAATGACATTCATGTGCCCTTTTGACTCTCTTGTAATGTTTTGGAATCGCCCCCAGGTTTCTCCAAAGCCTGGTTTCTCACTGTTGCTGGGATAATGTGGGAAAGCCGTGATTCAGATGAGAGTCTGACCTTACGCTTCTGTAGTTAAGAATGAGGGTGAGTGAAAGGCTGAGTCACAAAGTCGTTGAAAAAGGAGAAAAGTGATTCAGAAACTACCTAGATAGCTTCTATTGCTCACTTCTATTCCCTCCACATTTTAGCTTCAGTTCACATCTCATGTTTTCCCCTGAGGGTCTCACACTACTAAGGTCAGCCCCACACTTTCCAAGTCTTTGAAATAAGCCGCATCACATCATAGACTGAGAGTGTATACTGTTCTTTAACAGTGTCCAGAGGCCTTTGGGGTCCGAATACATTTGCTTTATTGCCCATTTTCTGCCACTCCTGTTGCCTTCTGCTCTCTTTTACTAAAGAAAATATTTCATCCATGTATTCCTAAGAAAAAAAATTAGAAAGATACAGACAAGAGCTCTAAGGTCAACTTCAGTGACTCACTGCTGCATTCACTGTGTTATATCTGAGAACTGGATGTAAATACAAAAGATGGCTCATGCCTTCAATAAGATCAAGGTCTACAACTAAAATATCCCCTAGAAATAAGGTCTACAATGAAAAATCCTCCTTCAACAAGATCAAGGAAGATCAATTAAAATATCCTCTAGAAAATGACATGTGGATAAATATAGGGGCTTTAAGAACACATGGGAAACCTAATTCAGCTAAAGTGAGGGCAGGGCCAGAGGAAAGTTCCCAGAAGATGCAGAGAAAAGGAAAAATAAGAGTTTAGGGATGGGGAGATGAGAGTAGCCATTCTAAGCAGATGGAATGGCATGTTCAGAGACCAGAATTGAGAGAAAGATTGTGATTATTTCAGGATGGAGTGGATACTGAAATAAAGAAAGGAGAGGTGAAAGACACAGCTGAAGACATAGAGTGAGATCTACCACAGTATGCTAAGTGTAAGCAGATAAAAGATTGGACCCAATTTTTTACAGTTTTAAAGCTAGAAAAAAAAATCTTAGAATTTGATGTACCATCTTTCAGCTCAAGATACTGTGCTCCAGAGAGGTCAAACGACCTGCACCATGCCATACAGCTTGTTAAGGGGGGAGCCGAGTTTAGAACAATTCACTCTTTCCACTCCCTCTCATTGACTCTCCCAAAAGGGAGATGACTGATTGAGCAACTTATCCCGTGCACCAGAACTGCTGAGCCTGTGCTCTAGAGCCTGGGAGCAGCAACTACTAAGCCCACGTGGCCAGACTACTGAAGCCGGAGCACCCTGGGGCCCTTACTCCACAGCAAGAAAAGCGATCACAATGAGAAGCCCTCACACTGAAATTAGAGAGTAGGCACCGCTCGCCACAACTAGAGGAAACCCTGCACAGCAGCAAAGACCGAGCACAGCCAAAATAAATACATAAATTAAAAGAAAAAACTTTTTAAAAGGATAAAGGTCAGCAGTTCGTGTGACAGTTATAAGGCCGAATTTCCAAAATCAATGCAGTGTTTGAGAGAGAAAGAAATGGGATTTGGGCAAAGAATAAAAAGTGGGTTCAGCAGGACAGGGATCCAATTCTTACAGTATCTTCTGCTCCATCTTTCTGTCCAAATGACCTCAACCCGTCCCATCCCCCTGACCCTCTTACATGCCTTTGATCTCTCCTCATCTTTTTCATCCTTCCCTTCCCATTGCTCTCAGTCTCCTTTGCTCTGTCCTAAATGGTGGACAGACACACTAGGAATTAAGTACTGAGGAAGTGGTTAGAATCATCAAGAGGAAACTCAAAATGTCCTAGGTCCCTTTCTTTTCCCAATTTGAACTCTTAAGCTCAAAATTAACCTTATTCTGACAACTCTGCCATCATGCAGTGGGAACTCCAACAGTGCTGGGTAAAACCCATGATCAATGCAGCTAAGGGTTTGATCGTCAGTGCCCCGATCCTCCCACCAGAGATGAAAGGCCATCCCAACACTAAGCAGACCAGAATTCCAGCTTATTCTGAGCCATCTAGGTGGGATGAGTGGAAAGAAACACTTAGAAGTTAGCCACTGCCGGTCCACTGGGCTCTGGCTGCTGTGACTTGCTGAGCAATGCCAGAGAGGCTGAAGTCGCTACACCCCCTCCAGGGCCAGCTTGGACTCCCAGGATGGACTAGTCCGGGAAGAGAGGCAGTATCCGCCTTATCCCTCTGCCCTTTTGAACTTGTTTGGTTGCCAGCAGGAAGGCCGCCAGGGGATCAGGGCACCTCGAGGAGGGAGAAGATGACGCTCCTTGGGAGGGAGTCGCTCTGTCTTTGCATGATGTATCGGCCTGCGGAAGCCAATCTGACTTGTAGATAAAGCGCATTTGTTCTGTCCAGCTCAGAGCTGACAAGAGGAGGTTGCTGGCGGGATGGTTTCCGGCCTATTCATCCTTCTTCTGGTAAAACCACCTCTTAGGGGAAGGCGTCTAGATTGTTTCCTCTCCTCTGGGGCACCTGCTGGCTGTGGGGGCCTTCTGCTGGCTCCAAATGGCCTCAGTCCCCACTGGGACTTTTCCCCACAGCCACCTGAACTACGCCAGGCTTCTAGCAGCAGGCCTGTTGACAGACAGCAAATGACTGATGAGACGAGAGGATCTCATCCCTGTCCAGGAGGAAGATGAAAGCAGCGTGGGGCTCAAATCCCGTGGTGGGGACGTCTGCTCAGGCTGGCAGCACGGGTGGGCCCTGGTGGAGGATGGGGAAGGAATGCGCCAGAGAAAGCAACTGGAGGAGGGGCGATCATGGGGTGGAAGGGGTGCTTTCAAAGTCCACAGTCTATCACTTTCAAAGCCACACTCTCAAAGTCTACAAATCGACCAGGAAAATTGACTCATTTATTTCCTGATCTGACACTTACAGCATTAACTCTTGGGTGTTCCTACGTTTGCATCCATGAAGTGGCCTGATTCTCTTATATACCACTCTAGTTTTACTTTCTGTAAGTACATATTTGAGGATCACGTGCTTCATCCTTTGGTGAGTCTATAAAGACTACTGAGGGCCCGCTGTCTGCAGCATCTGAGGACACAGAGATGAGGGAGTTCAGGTCCTATGCTCGAAGAGTCCACAGTCCCGAAGGAAGAAGGAGTAAGTAAATGAACACCTTGAACTGCAGCAGGATAAAGACCTCAAGCAGGTCTTAAGACCTTAAGCAAAGAATTAATCAAATTCTTTGGCGCTCGGGGTAAAGTAGAGACGGTTCAGAAAAGATAATACTGGAACTTTGAAGGAAAGGATGACTAGGCAGAGAGAACAAAGTCAAAGGCAGATGGGCTTGAATGGTGAGGTACTGTAGAAAGTGAAAAGTGAAAGTGAAGTTGCTCAGTCATGCACGACTCTGTGACCCCATGGACTATGGTAGCCTACCAGGCTCCTCTGTCCGTGGGATTTTCCAGGCAAGAATTCTCGAGTGGGTTGCCATTTCCTTCTCCAGGGGATCTTCCTGACCCAGGGATCGAAGCCAGGTCTCCCGCATTGTAGGCAAAGGCTTTTACCAGAAAGAGCAAGTTAGCCAAGATGGCGTGGTCAGGCTCTCTTCCCCCACGGCCTCTTGCTCTTCCCCCACATTTCGTAAGTAATGATTTTGTAACAGCTGAGAGCACTTACAGCGCTGTGCCTGCTCACCACCAGATACCTGCTTAGTCGTGGGCTACTGTGTGTGGTACACATAGGTGAGCTCCGCCTGAGAAAGTGGTGGCATTTACTGCTGCTCCACGGTTGTGTCCGTTGGGTCAGCCATGAGAGGAGAGAATAGAGCATCTGCTGCTGAGAGGTTAACAGCCTCTGTGGGGAGGCCAGAGGTCTCGCTCTTTTTAAAATTTCATTTATTTAATTTATTGATTTTATTGTAGGAGGAAATAAACTGCAAGTGGCAGTCATTTTTTTTTTTTTTTGCCTTCTCTACACAAAATTAAAGGAGGTTTTCTGCTAATCCTGTGTTATCATGGTGACACCTGGTTCCCCCTGAGCTTAACTTTATCTCCAACCTTGAGGTAACCAAAGCATTTTTCTTATGGAAATGTTTTCTTAAGCTATTTAATGAACTGTGTATTTACTTGGAAATCTGCCTTTCTTTAAGATTCCTGTCAAGGATGACTCACCTTGTGTGAGGGGCCTGGTGCCACCCTCTTGGTTGTGAGGCGTTTCCTTTCTCTAATTAGCAGCTTGCTAACAGGTTTATGTGCGGGTGTGTGTTTGTGTGTATGTGTTAGTCACTCAGTCGTGTCCGACTCTCTGTGACCCCGTGGACTGCAGCCTGCCAGGCTCCTCTGTGCATGGAACCCTCCAGGCAAGAGTACTGGAGTGGGTTGCCATTTCATTCTCCAATGTGAACTTTAGTGGTAGTAGTTTAGTCACCACTAGCAAGGGGACACTCTTTCTGTCCCCTTCTGATGTCTGTGTCAGAAGCGTTCTCGATCTCTTTTATACTTTGATAAAACTTTAATAATTACAAGTGTTCGTTATATAATTATTAATCTTTTAGTTTTAATTATTAATTAATAAAAATTTTAATAATTACACAAAAACTTCAAATGTTCAAGCCTCATCTCTGGCCCCAATTGAATTCCTCTCCTCCAGAGGCCACAAACCCCAGCATCACAGGCTGGTCATGGCAGCCAACTTTAACTGGCACGGCTACTGCGCCAGCCAGGCGAGACGCTGTGTTATGGCTGCTGTGCCAGCGAGAAGAGAATAGCAATGTCTGCAGCTCATACAGCCCCTCCCGTCTTCTTTGAGTGTCTTAGACTTGCCTACCCTGGGTTCAGCGAATGGTGCGCACAGTGAGATACAGCAAGACAACTGGCATCACAAACAGGATCAACAAGGCAGGTGTGCTCAAGAGATGTGACAAGTCCATTTGGTCCAAAGCAAGGATTTCTCATGAAGCCATGTTGGGAAGTGGCTCTAGAGAGGAAAATTAGGACACCTTCCCCCCATGAAGGTGGTGTCTGTAATGGTGCTGGCTTCATATTTTGTCTTACTGGCCAGAGTGTTCCAAAGTTTTTAAATGTGAGGATCCCTTTTTGGACATCAAAAAGTTAGCAAATTGGGAGAAAACTGAGAGGTCTTTTTGTTTAAACGAAAGGAGGCTGACTGACATGAATTGGGATCCTTGGAGCTGTTGGTGAATTTATCTAAGTCCCACAATTAATACCAGGAACGTGGTGAGAGCTTAATATATATTTGACAAAGATAATGAAGGCAGCTTCCTTCCACAAAGCTCCATATCTAAACGATGTATTCATTCCCCGTAGCTGCTGTAACAAATTACAAACTAGGTGGTTTGAAACTAAAGAAAGGTGCTCTCTCACAGTTCTGAAGGATACAAATCTAAATCGAAGGTGCCAGAACAGGGTTGTCTCTTTGTGAATACTCTGAGGAAAAATCTGTTCATGCTTCTCTCCAAGCTTCTGGTGGGTGCCAACAACCCATGGCATTCCTCAGCTTGTGGCAATGTCACTCCAATCTCTGTGTCTTCATGTGGTTCTTCTTGTTGTCTGTGTCTTCACTTCTGTTTCTTATAGGAAACTTATCACGGGATTAATGGCCCAGCCAGATAATCCAGGATAATATTATCTTGAGATCCTGAACTTAATTGCATCTGCAAAAATCGTCTTCCCAAGTAAGTTCGCTGTCACAAGTTCTAGGGGTTAGGACAAGGACATAACTATCCCAGTGGTTGGGAGACCACCTTTTAACCCACTATAAGGGAGTCTAGGAGAGTGTAACCCACCTTAACTGGGCTGTTGGTTGCCATAATTCTGTCACCTGTGACTCAAGTCCTCCAGACTAGGAGACATGAAGAACAACCAGATGAAAAGAGTTATGCAGTCCATGCCCCTGCCTCCAGGACCAGGGAGTTCGGAGCACGAATGACTCCAACTTTTACCAATGTGACAGAAGCTCCATGAGAGAAGGGATCATGTCTCAGGCTCAGCACTGGGTCCCTCAGTCCTAGCCTGATGCATAGTAGGCATTCACCATTTTTTAACAAATAAATGATTCAATATAAAAAGTCTCACCACTGCCCTTGCTCATCCAAATATTTCATGTCACTTTATAGTCCACCTAAAAGCTAATTTTATCTTTATGCAGCAACCCTAGAGCCTCCAAGTGACTGTCAAGATAGGATACAATACAAGTAAGCCCTGCAGTTTGTAGGAAATAAGACAAATTCTTTAAAATTATAGCTATTGTCATCAGAACAGCAGATCACTGGGAAATAAAAAGATTTTTATCTCACAAAATTAGCTCAATGGGCCTCTCTCTAGTGCCAGTTTAAAGGAGCTGTAAATGAGTAAACATCTCTTTGCTGGTCTGAACAAGAAGTTGACATATTTTCTAGAAACTGATTTTTGGAGACTTTCTAGAAACTCTCCTGGAGAGTTTCTAATCTGAAAAACAATAGGGATAGCAGAAAGATTTACTCTTCCTTCTCAGTCTGATAGCTAATAGTCATACATGGCTATTGAGCACTTGAAATATGACTAATCTGAATTGATATGAAATGTAAATACAACATGCACATCATTTCTAAAGCTTATGATGAAAAGAATGCAAAATATATCACTAATAAAATTTCATCTTAGTTATAAGTAAAAATAATAATATTTTGATATATTGAGTTAAATAAACCTCATTATTAAAAGTAATATTACCTATTGCTTTTTACTTTTTTACTATGGCTACTAGAAAACTTGAAATTACACATGTGGCTTGCATTTGTAGCTTACATTATATTTCTGCTGGAGAGTTCTGGTCTAGAGCACTGTGAATTCTGAGGCTGGAAGGAGACTGTATGGGAAACAACTCTAATGGAAGCCTGGTTCCTCTCACCTGCTCCAGTGTGGCCCTAGGTGAGGAACTTGTCTCCTCCAGTTCAGTAGTCAATGCAGATCAACACAGAAACATCCTGACTACTCTCTGTGCCTTCACTCTCAGTTCCAATTCTTGCCCATGGAACTGCCACAGACATCTTTCTAAAGCACAACTTTGACCATACTTTAAAGCTGTGGTACTGCACATGACCGACAGAAGAAGCTTTTAAATCAGTCTGGTGGATAAGACCTCTACAGACTTTCTTCAGTATTCACTGCTAGGCATCCCCAATGCAGGTCATGCTGAACTACTAATTTTTTCCTGAACATAATAATGATAGCAACACATTGAGAGTTTACTGTGTGCTGGTGATTCATTTAATCATTGCAAACAACTCTTCGGAGGTAGACTTCTCATTTCACAGAAAAAGCAACTGAAGTACTAAGAAATTAAATAACAATGATGGGGATTTAAGTTTTACTTAGCAGAATTTAAACCAAGCAATCTACCCCAGAGTCTGTGTTTTTAACCACCAAACTTTTGTTCCCTCTGTTCCCTCTGCTGTTTCTCACCTTGTCAGTCCAACTCACACATATGCAGGCTTTAATACCCAGATCAACTATCTTATCTGCTACGAAAACTTCATCACACCCACAGGAAATTGCACAATTTCTCCTCTCAGTAAGTATGTACCATATTCTTTTATTACTGCTCTCAAGTTGGATTCTTCTACCCTCTTGCCCTCTAGATAACATTGGCCCATACTTCCAGTTTTTCAGGCAATGGAAATCCAAAACCTTTCTCCCATATTTCTCTGCATGAAGACTTTCATGTTTATAATCAACTCAGTCTCTGGATTCCTGTTACTGTGTTTGTTGTCTTTGTTCCTGACAATCTTAATCCAAACAGGAACCCAGGCTGTGTCTCCAATTTTTACAAAAAATATCCCTTCCTTAAAGTATTTGTATTTAAAACAACTTAATGAATGTCAGGGCATCATGGTTAGGAATTACATTACACTATTCTGAAAAATAAATGACTATTTTGTAATATTTACTTCTGTTTTTAAAATTCATTTTAGATACCAAAAAGCTATTTACAGTCCCTTTAAGTATTTGGGCTTTTGCTATCTCATTGTTGTTCCTTTCCTCCCTCTTCCATGCTAAGCTCTCTATTCATTCACCTCAATCTTCCCAACCCCCACTAATTTTTTAAAGGAGGAATTGACATTTTCTCATGCAGAAGAACTTTTGATTGTTTGTTTTTCACTTAGGGTATCTTCTATATAAAGGAACTTAATTTGTTGAATGGAGTTCACTCTCTGAGAGATATTTGGGTGATAGCTGTTAAAATAATAAAAATTTCACTGCACTAGAGAAGTGTTTCTTTATACATCTGCCTTGCTTGCCCTGTTTGATTGTATGTCTCCAGGACCAAAGTAGATGTCCAGGAAATATTTGTTGTGGAATGAGTTAACAGCTTATTAATTAGAAATATCCTACTAGACAGCCAAGTGGCCTCTTTATAAATGCAAACCTTAAATTTTTGTGATCACTGGTTCTACAGAGAGCAGAATTCCCACTGTGGGAAATCCTTTTCTAAGACAAAGAGAGGCTGAGTCACATGTGATTCCTAAACTCTGTAGGGCTTCTCATCCCCAGGAGGGGATGACAAACACATTGCTCAGGAAGTAAACTATTCACTTTATGACCTTCTTTACCTCAAACTCAACGACTGTATTTCCTAAGGTCAGTAAATGTTAATGAAAATTAGTTTGTATGGATCCATTTTAATGGCCAAAACATTTGCTTCTATTGAGAATGTTTAAATATATTTCTTCAAAGATATGTTTACTATGGGATGTTTATAAATACAGAAAATTACAAAGACTCATACAACAAAAATTTCTTTAACCACCATCTGGATTTCTTTAATGTTATTACTTTTGCCATGCTTGATTCAGATCTTTTTTAAAGGAGATAAAGCATTACAGATAAAGCTGAACTTTTATTACAGCTTTACCTAATTATAAATACAACTATAAAAATTATTATTGTCCTTCTTGCATTCCAGTACTCTATGATGAAAAGGACATCTTTACTTTGGTGTTAGAGTAGAAAGTCTTGTAGGTCTTTGTAGAAGCATTCAACTTCAGATTTTTCGGCATTAGTGGTTGGGAAATGGATTACTGTCATATTGAATGGTTTGCCTTTGAAACAAACTGAGATCATTCTGTCATTTTTTAAAATTGCACCTCTGTGCTGTTTTTGGACTCTTTTGCTGACTATGAGGGTTACTCCATTTCTTTTAAGGGATTCTTGCCCACAATAGTAGATACAATGGACATCTGAATTAAATTTGCCCATGGCAGTCCACTGTAGTTCACTGATTCCTAAAACGTCAGTGCTCACCCCTGCCCTCTCCTGCGTGACCACTTCCAGTTTTCCTTGATTCATGGACCTAACACTCCAGGATCTTATGCAATGTCATTCTTCACAGCATCAGACTCTACTTTCACCACCAGACACATCCACAGCTGGGAGTTCTTTCTGCTTTGGCTCGCCCTCTTCATTCCTTCTGGAGCTATTTCTCTGCTCTTCTCCAGTGGCATACTGGCCACCTACCAGTGTGGGGAGTTCACCTTTCAGTGTCATTTCTCTTTGCCTTTTCATACTCTTCATGGGGTTCTCTAGGCAAGAATGCTGAAGTGGTTTGGCATTCCCTTCTTCAGTGGACCATGTTTTGTCAGAACTCTCCACCATGGTCTGTCCATCTTGGGTGGCCCTACATGGCATGGCTCATAGTTTCATTGAGTTAGACAAGGCTGTTGTCCATGTGATCAGTTTGGTTAGTTTGCTGTGATTGTGGTTTTCATTCTGTCTGCCCTCTGATAAGGATAAGAGGCTTATGGAAGCATCCTGATGGGAAAGACTGACTGAACAACAATATAACATTTAAATCAATATACTATAATTTAATATATAATATTATAATAATCTAATACTATGTTTTAATAACTACTGATACTAATACTATAATCTCTCTCTTTTTTTGCTCCCTAATTGCCTGGCATATTTTTTTTTTCATCCCACTACTTTCTTTTGTTTTGACCCATACTTCCTTCTTATCTATTATTTCTTTTTAAATTTCTTTGACTTTTCTTTCTTTTGCTTTTAAAAATTGTTTTTCTTTTATTAGCTTCTTAAGCTGAATATTTTTTCACTCTTCCTTATAGTGAGCATGAACTTCTATTGGCCAGGCTGCTGTCTCTTCTTTCTGAAAGAACATCCACCTTCTTTGGGAGAGCTTTACATCTGCTCCTACTTCTCTCAAGAAGTGTTCTGAATAGGAGCTAGAATGAATCTGCTTCTCTCGTGGTTGAGATTGGCCAAAAGGAGGGAATCTGACTCAAGCTAGCTCAGAGACCGGCTCAGGATTATTCAAATTGGAGCTGAAGAAAATGTGTAAGGGGACTTTAGGGCAGAAGTAGGAATGACTTGGAGGGAACCTTTCCTTTGTGGCGGGAAAGGTGAAAACTTGACGCAACATCTGCCACTCTATGAAGTTCACTCTGCAGTAGGCAGGAATGAAGCTGACACACAGATGGAAACAAGGACAGGACAAATACAGGGATATCCTGGGAAATGGCTAGGAATATCCTCTCTAGCCATGTCCATTCTTCCCACTTGTGGACAATAAATATCTCTCATACTTCTAGCTGGTTCAAATTGGACTTACTTTCATCCAAAAGACTCCTGAATGGTATTTATTTGATTGAGGGAAAATAAGTATGTGATTGGGAGTATGAATACAGCTTTTGCTGCATCCTTTAACTTTTGTTATGGACTGTTTGCATTATTGTTAATTTCCAAATATCTGATCTATCTATGTAGGGAGCACTTTTCTCCCCAAATGTATAGTTTGCTCTGTTTTTGTCTTTTAAAATGTATGCCATTAGTTTCTAATTTTGTTGCCTTGTAGATAAAGAATATAGCCCGCCAAAGTTATTTTTACTTGGTATATATTGGGATTTTCATTATGATCTGAAATAAGATAATTTTTTATAAATATTCTATAGGTGTATTTTTTGATGACAGGCCACAAAGTTAAATTGATAACTTTTAATAATGTTAGTAAAAAATATATTAATAGTTAGTTAATAATATTTTATTAATTAAATACTTAATAATATTTAAAATTATATTTAGTTTACCTAATCCATCAACTTCTAATAGTGTATATTAAACTCATTCATTATTATTGTGTTTTCTGGTGATCTTTAACAGCATATATAAATTTTTTTCTTATTTATTTTTACATGTGTTTTTTGGTTATATTTCATATTGTTAAGTTCAAAACCTCTTCATGAATGTAATATTTTTTATCTATTTAAAGCTTATCAACATAAAATGATTTGTGTTACATTTGATGTTTTTGAAGTTAATTTTAATTTGTCTAAAATAGATAATTTTAAATCAATTAATTTTGGTTTATCATTGTCTTATTTCTCCCCTTCAGTTACATTGACCAACTTTTTATTATTTTATTTTTAGCTGTATATAACGGTTAATTTTATGTGTCAACTGAACCACAGCATCCAGATATTTGGTCAAATAGTATTCCAGATTTTTTGGTAAAGATGGTTTTTGAATGAGATTAATATTTAAATTGTGAATTTTGAGTAAAGTAGATTGCCCTTCGAAATGCAAGTAGACTTCCTCCAATCAGCTGAAAGCTTTTATAAAACAAAAGTGACCTTCCCTGAGCAAGAAGAAATCAGGCCAGCAGACAGCAGTGTGGGCTCTTCCCTAGGTCTCCAGCCTGCCAGCTTACCCAGACAAGACCACCAAGGTTTCATAAGTACCTGAGCCAATTCCCTAAAGCAAATCAATCTTTCTCCATCTCTCTACCTATGGCTAAGTGTACAGCATAATGATCTGACTTATATACATTATAAAATGATTATCACAATCATTTTTATGATATGTATATCATAATAGGTTTAGTGAACATCTATCTCACATAGATACAAAATTTAAGAAATAGAAAGCAAATTTTTTTGTGTGTAATGAGAATTCTTGGGATTTGATCTCTTAATTTTCATATATAACTATGGCAGTACTGATTATATTTATCATATTGTATATTATATCCCTAGGACTTATTTATCTTATAATTGCAACTTTTGACTGCTTTCATCCTACTCTTCCTCCCCTGACTTCTCTCCTCTGGTACCCGGAAATCTGATCTCTTTTCCTATGAGTTTGTTTGCTTGTATTTGAAGGATAATTAACCTACAACACTATATTAGCTCCTGTTACAGGTATTTCTATACATTTCAAAACAATCACCATGACCAGTTTAGTTACAATATCTCACCATATTTTTGTTGTTGTTGTTGTTTAGTCGTTAAGTCATGTCCAACTGTTTGCTACCCCATGAACTACTGTATCCAAGGCTTCCCAGGCTTCCCTTCACTATCTTCTGAAGTTTGCTCAAATTCATGTCCAATATGTCACTGTACAAAGATGTTATGTATTTACCAACTGTATTTCCCACACTGTACATTATGGTACTGGCACAGAAGCAGACACACAGATCAATGCAGCAGAACAAAGAGCTCAGAACAGAACACACAAGGATCTGTACAATTAATCTATGACAGAGGAGGCAAGCATATACAGTGGGAAGAGAAAGCCTCTTCAATAAATTGTATTGGAAAAACTGGACAGCAAAATACAACAGAGTCAAACTGGACTATTCTCTCACATCATGCACAAAAATAAATCCAAAATGGATTAAAGACTTAAATGTAAGACCTGAAATCGTAACACTTCTGGAAGAAAACATAGGCACTAAGCTGTTTGATATCAGTCTTAGTATTTCAGATATCTCTTCTCAGGCAAGGGAAGCAAAAGCAAAATTAAACAAATGGGACAACATCAAAGCTTTTGCACAGCAAAGGAAACAACAATACAAAAAAGGCCACTTAACTAAATGGGAGAAGATATTTGCAATTAACACATCTAATTTAGGATTAATATCTGAAATACACAAAGAACTCATACAATTCAACATGAAAAAAAAACCAACCTGATTAAAAAATGGGCAGAGTATCTGAATAGATGTTTTTCCAAAGAAAACATTCAGATGGCCAACAGGAACATGAAAACATGTTCAACATCACTAATCATCAGGAAAATGAAAATCAAAACCACAGTGAGCTATCACTTCACACCTGTCAGAATGGCTATTATCAAAAAGACAATAAATAACAAGTTTTGGCAAGCACATAGAGAAAAGTGAAGCCTCGTGTACTATTGGTGGGAATGTAAAGTGGTGCAGACTCTGTGGGAAGCAGTATAGAGGTTCTTCAAAAAAATTAAAAATAGAACTACCATATGATCCAGCATTTACCCATTTACCCATATGATCTGGGTATTTATCCAAAGAAAAGATATACACATGCTATGTTCATTGCAGCATCATTTACAATAGACAAAATATGAAAGCAACCCAAGTGCCCATCAAATAGATGAATGGATAAAGAAGATGTATATACTACAAAGAAACGTTGTTTAGGCACTAAGCCATGTCCAGCTCTTTGCAACCCCGTGGACTGTAGCCTGCCAGTCTCCTCTGCCCATGGGATTTCCCAGGCAAGAATACTGGAGTGGGTTGCATTTGCTTCTCCAGGGGATCTTCCTGACCCAGGGATCAACTTACATCTCCTACATCAGTAGGCAGTTTCTTTCCCACTGAGCCACCAGGGAAGCCCACAGTGAAACATTACTCTGTCATTAAAAACCATGAAATAATGCCATATGCAGCAACATGGATAGACCTAGAGGTACTATGCTAAGTGAACTAAAGCTGACAGAGAAAGACAAATATCATGTGATTTCAGTTATATGTGGCAGATAAAAAATAATGAACAAACATATCAAAACAGATACAGAGAATACACAGGTGATGTCCAGAAAGGACAGAGCTAGGGGGAGAAAAGAAATAGCTGAGGGAGATTAGGCAGTACAAAATTCCAGTAGCCCATATAACTTTATCAGTATTGAAGACTCAAAGATTGAAACAGTATCTTACCAAATACCCTAGAAAACTCTACATGTGTTTTATTCCAGTCCTTGTCCCTAATCTCACCTTCAAAATATAACTGTATCCAGACTTTTATTATAATAACTTTCTTTAGGGTTTTTCTCACCCAAGTGCACATCCTTTTTTCTTAACCACCATCTGTCTTTTAAGTCTGTTAAACTTCATTTTCTCCCTTCATTGTTTATTTTCCTTATAATTAATGGGATGAAGAACCAAAGATTTTAAATTACAGAGATTCCCACAGCCTGTTTTTGCTAGTCACACACTTATTGTGCAGTTCAACATGTTTTCCATCCTTTGTGTTGCCTGCATATGAGCAGCTGGATCTGGAGGCAAATTCAATCCCACTGGTAAGACAATGGGAAACATATAATGTCTGATTTTATCCTCTTAAGATGTTAGTAGCCATTTGTGATCAGAGTTATAGGTTGAAGTATGATAACGTTAAATTCTAACATTTTGTTTCCATTTATTACCTGGAAATAATTTTATAAAAAGGTGTTTGCCCTCATCCACCATTTGATTACTCTGTAATACAACTGATACAGAAGAAGCAGTTCATACAAGATAAACTCTTCATTCCTTTCTTTTATTCACTTGGTTTTCAAGTTAATGAACTGTTTCCCTGTCATCTTCAGGAGGTGACCATTTGTTTTGTCAAAAATATTCCATGAATTTAGAAATATTAGATGGATTTCAATCTATTGCAATCTTTATCTTTAATAAAACTAAATTTTATGTGCTAATTGTATCTCGATAAAGTGATTTTGGGGCTTCCCAGGTGGCACTAGTGGTTAAGAACCCACTGCCAATGCAGGAAACATAAGAGAACATGTATTCTGCTTGGGAAGATCCTCTAGAGGAGAGCACAGCAACCCACTCAATTATTCTTGCCTGGAGAATCCCATAGACAGAGGAGTCTGGGGGCTACTGTCCATAGGGTCACAAGAGTCAGACATAACTGAAGTGACTTAACACTCATGCATGCAAAATGGTTTTTAAAACCTCAAAATGTTCTAATTTTGACTAATAGGATTTTCTTCTAATTGACTGTGAAAGTTATTTTTCTATTCTACTAATTTTTGACAGTTTTCTTGCTATCTAGAATGATATAAAAATAATTTTGTATTTAATTATATGTGTATATTCATTCCAATCCCAAAGAAAGGCAGTGCCAAAGAATGTTCAAATTACCATACAATTGCATTCATATCACATACTAGCAAGATTATGCTCAAAACCTTCAAAGTAGGCTTTATCAGTACGTGAACTGAGAACTTCCAGACGTACAAGATAGGTTGAGAAAAGTCAGAGGAACCTGAGATCAAATGGCCAACATCCTTTGAATCATAGAGAAAGCAATGGAATTTCAAAGAAACATCTAATTCTGCTTCATTGATCAGGCTAAAGCCTTTGACTGTGTGGATAACAACAAAGTGTGGGAAATTCTTAAAGAGGTGGGAATACCAGACCACCTTACCTGCCTCCTGAGAAACCTGTATGAAGCACAAGAAGTAGCAGTTAGCACCAGACATGGAACAATGGACTGGTTCAAAACTGGGAAAGGAGGACATCATGCCTGTATATTGTCACCCTGTTTGTTTAACTTATATGCAGAGTACATCATACGAAACGTTGGGCTGGATGATTATATCAAACACTTCAGACATGCAGATGATACCATTTTAGTGGCAGAAAATGAAGAGGAACAAAAGAACCTCTTGATAAAGGTGAAAGAGAAGAGTGAAAAAGCTGGCTTAAAACTCAACGTTCAAAAAACTAAGACCATGGCACCTGGTCCCATCGCTTCATAGCAAATAGATGGGGGAAAAGTGGAAACAGTGATAGATTTTATTTTCTTGGGTTCCCAAATCACTGCAGATGGTGACTGCAGCCATGAAGTTAAAAGACGCTTGCTCCTTGGAAGAAAAGCTATGACAAACCTAGACAGTATATTAAAAAGCAGAGACATCACTTTCCCAAGAAGGGTCCATACAGTCAAAGCTATGGATTTTCCAGTAGTCATGTTCAGATGTGAGAGTTGGACCAGAAAAAAGGCTGAACAAAAAAGAATTGATGCTTTCGAACTGTGATGCTGAAGAAGACTCTTGCAAGTCCCTTGGACAGCAAGTAGATCCAACCAGTCGATCCTAAAGGAAATCAACCCTGAATATTCATTGAAAGGACTGATGCTGAAGCTGAAGCTCCAATATTTTGGCCCCCTGATTCGAAGGGCAGGCTCATTGGAAAAGATCCTAATGCTAAGGGTTGAAGGCAAGAAGAGAAGGGGGAGACAAAGGATGAGATCATTGGATGGCATCACTGACTCAATGGACATGAACTTGAGCAAACTCAGGGAAATAGTGGAGGACAGGGAAGCCTGGTGAGCTGCAGTTCATGGGGTCACAAAGAGTCAGAAAAACTTAGTGACTGAACAACAGCAATATGTGTATAGTTTACATATATTAAAATGCATTTAAAGAACATACTGATATTTATAATTCAAATTTAAAACCATGAGACTTTTACTTAACCTCTTCTATATGATATCTGCATTTCTTTGACTCCATTCTAACAATCCTAGTTCTCAAAAACACAAAAGATTATAGAATATCCCACAGTCACTCATTTGCTTTACACTTTCTTCACATACAACAGTCTTAGAATAACAACATGCAAAAATACTGGAGTGGGTAGCCGTTCCCTTTTCCAAGGGATCTTCCTGATTCAAGGATCCAACCAGGTCCTCCTGCATTTTAGGCAGATTCTTTACTTACTGCCTGAGCCACTGAGGAAGCTGCAACATAATATCACCATCAACAATCATAATTCCCGAAAACAGTTAAGAATTTCTGTTTGCATGTGTTCGCCTCTTTTCCTACATGTTTTAAATGATTGGATGATTGAATTATCTGTATCCTCATAGCATCTTGCCATTGTGTAGGGTAATTTCTTCCTTTTAAACCTCATTTAGTCTTATTTCTGCAAGTAAATAAGTGTTTAATATTTACTACGAGTCTTTAGGTTGAAGTCTCACTAGTCATATTGCTTGTCTGACATTTGTTTTCTTGTAGATTCTTTCGTAAAATCTCATGGGAACAATATTTCCTGAGTTCTTGAATGTTGATAACAGTTTCTGTATCCTTTATATTTGAAAGCCAATTTTTTTGGACATAAAATTCTTGGCTTGTATTTCTTTCCTTGACTATCTTAAATATGTTACTTCATTTATTCTGACATAAGTGTTAATGTCAAGAAGTCCAATGATAATCTAGTTTCATTTCCCTTGTAAGTTACTTACTATTTTTGTCTAGATTCTGAAAGGATTTTTTTTGTCTGAAATTTTTAATAATTCTGTTATAATATGTCTTGGTACAGGCCTTTCCTCTTAAGAATACAATATGTTCTTTCAATGTGTTATTTAAAATATCATTTTATTTCAGCAAAATATCCTTGAGTTATAGACTTCATTATTTTTTATATTCCATTCCTTCCCTTCCCTTCATTAGAGACATCTGTTATCAATATTTTGGATCCCCTTTTCCTAACTTTAATATTTGCTGTTTTCTTTCAACCTTTTTTTTGTCTCTTTCTTCCTTTTGATTTTCATGTTTCCTCCTTTTCATGTTTTGCTTCAGCTTAGATATCTGTTGTGTTTATTCATTCGTGTTTTCCATCTAGTTTAGTCATTTCTAAAATGATGTTTTTCCTATATTTTTAATTCTTTGGTGAATTGGTCATCTCTTTGTTTAGGTTTTCTAATTCTTATTAATGTTATTCTTTCATGCCTGTATCACTTTCTTTATCCTTTTAGCTTGTTTTGAAATAACTCATTACAGTTTTATCTGTTTTTTGAACATGTCTTTCTGGCATGCTTTCTTTGTCTGTGGGATGTTATTCTACTTTTTAATCTCTTTTTTTTTCCTATAATAATTTTACATAGCATTTGGCCTCAGTTCTTTTCTATTGCTCATTTTCACGTGAATTTAGTTTTCCTGAACGTTTAGAAGGAGGCTTGGTTCATAGAGCTCTTCCAGCTGCACAAAACAAGCACTTCTACTGTTTTTCTATAGTATTTTAAAATACAGTGGCTCATTTTCTAAACCCTCCTGGCTCTATTGCTTCTACATCTCTCTTCCCTACAATTTGTCCTTGGTGTGGAGCCCTAGCCTAAAAAGGAGTCCTGGCGGGTCTGTTTTGAGGTTCCATGAGGTACCCTGCTTCAGGCACTTTAGGCTTACAGCAGGCTTCCCAAGTGGCCCTAGTGGTAAAGAACCTGCCTGCCAATGCAGGAGACATGAGACTTGGGTTCGATCCCTGGGTCAGCAAGATCCCCTGGAGGAAGGCTTGGCAACCCACTCCAGTATTCTTGCCTGGAGAATCCCATGGACAGCAGAGCCTGGCGGGCTACAGTCCCTAGGGCCACACAGGGTTGGACACGACAGAAACAGCTTAGCACGCACTGCACGCATGAGCCCCTTCTACTCACCCATTACCGTGGCAGCAAAAAGCCTCTCCACTCCCATCTGGTTTTCCAAATCAGCTGTCTTGTCCTCTCTGTGAATGACTGGGCTCTGTGTTCTCCCGCTCACAGATAGATCCCTTTGGTCTCTAGCACAGATGTGGTAACATACAATCTTATGGCTGTGTTGGTTGATTACCACTTACTTATGAACGGTTGTCACTGAGCCATGAAGGATGCCAGGATTCTTGGCCTTCAGAGGAGAGGAATTCGATCCGGAGCCAGTGATGAGGCTTGATCCCTCAGAGCTTCTGTGTAATAAAGTTTTATTAAAGTATAAAAGAGGACTTCCCTGGTGGCTCAGATGGTAAAGCGTCGTGCTTACAATGCAGGAGACCTGGGTTCAATCCCTGGGTTGGGAAGATGCCCTGGAAAAGGAAACGGCAACCCACTCCAGTACTCTTGCCTAGAAAATCCCATGGACAGAGGAGCCTGGTAGGCTACAGTCCATGGGGTTGCCAAGAGTCAGACACGACTGAGCGGCTTCACTACTTCACTTTAAAGTATAAAAGAGACAGAGAAAGCTTCTGACGTAGACATCAGAAGGGGGCAGAAAGAGTGCCCCTTTGCTAGTTTTTAGCAAGGAGTTTTATTCCTATTAGCAAGCTGCTAATTAGAAAAAGGAAATGTCTCAAAACTCAGAGAGTGACACCAGGCCCCTCACCCAACAGCATGCATTTTTGAGATAGCATTGGCGCAAGGTGAGTCAGCCATAAAACAATTGACATGAATCTTGAAGAAAGGCAGATTTCCAAGCAAATACATAGTTTCACTAACATAAGAGAATATTTCCATGAGTAAAACATACTGGTTTGTTGAGCCAGTTCTGAATCTTAGGCGGAACCGACTTGAAGAAAGACAGAGTCTAAGGTAAATACATAGCTCAATAACATAGCTTAAGAAAGACATTTCCAGAAGAAAAACACATTGGTTAGCTCAAGGTCTGAGAATAGTTAGGTTCAGGGGGAACCAGGTGTCATCATGGCAACAGAGAAATTTAAAAGAAACCTTTTAATTTTGTATAAAGAGGAAAAAAAGCATCTGACACTTGGAGTTTGTTTTCTCCTGCCGATTAAGAGAGAGAAAAAAAGGCTGACATTTGCAGCCTATTTCCTCCATTTGGAGACCCCTAGCCTTCCTGCCTGTTACCCTCTCACTTATATTTGATTTTTCGAGATACACTGTCACTTAGTTTTTCTGTAAATTATTTCCATGACTTTGCTTTTCTATCTACATACTCTGTCTGTTTTTATGTGGCGATTCAAGAAGATTCAAAAGCTATGCAGCCACCCCCAAAGCTGTCATCCCTCATTTACCCATTCTTGAGATTTTATTCTTATACCCACTTGATGAGCTCAAGCATATCTTAAACTAATGTTTTTGAGTGTTTCTTTCTGGAAGATACGTAAGTGATTTATTTTCCGTGCCCTTTTTTATCTTGGAATTTCTTTCATATGTAACAATTTGCTGAGTACAGAATGCTTGACTCTCAACCATTTCCTTTAAGTCCTGTATTCCATGTTACACTGTCCTCTAGTTTTTAGCATTGCAAAAGAGAATTTCAATACCAGGCTTCTTTCTTCTTTTATTTTAAAGAAATCTTTGTGTTTTTGTTGTTGCTGTACATTTGATAGTGAAATGTTTGCATAATTTAAAAATTACACTAAGATGCATCCAAATCAGGTTTGTCAAAACCGCTGTAGTCATAGTCAAACTAACATGCACATAATGTTGGTTGTATGGAAACACTTTTCAGTATCTTATATATGTATGAGAGATGAATGGTTTTAACAGAATCAGTTTCCAGAAGCTCAGCTTCTACATGTAAATTTTCCTAAAATTGATCTACCTATATTGTCAAGATATCATGAGGTTCTTCTTTCTTTTCTTAATTGCCTTTCTCCCACTTTAGAAAAGAAACAAATCTGTAACTCATCCAAATCTTAATAAGGCATCATGGCAATCTTTTTTTTTAATTTTTCTGATTGTATTTATTTATTTATTCTGATTTTATTTATTTATTTTTTAATTTTCTTTATAGCATCGTGTTGGTTTTGCCATACATTGACATGAATCTGCCATGGGTATACATGTGTTCCCCTTCCGGAACCCCCCTCCCACCTCCCTCCCGATTCTTTTTAAATGGCTACAAGTTCATCAGCATTTCTTCCATAACGAGGTAGAGTCTTCATCTCCTTTTAGGTCTGGGCTAGATTATGACTGGTTTGACCAACAGAGTCCAGTAGAAGGGAGACTTCCAATGCAAGGTCATAACAGACAAAGCATCTTCTGTTTTGTTTGCTGGACTACTTGCTCTGGCCCTTAGTCCTGTAAGAAGTCCCATTGCTCTGGCCAACAGCATGTTTTGTAGCATATGGTAGCCTAAGCACACACAAGCATATTGTAGCCCAAGCCACATGGACAGGCTGTGTGTGAGCCCGCTGGTGGACATTTTCAGTGGACCTCATGCTTTAGTCATCCAACCTAACACTGGACATGGAAGTGAAGGAACTCCCAGATAATTCCAGTCCCAAGCCTTCGAGTCATCCAAACCTTTGACCTTTGATCTTTCCCTTCTGAAACCCCAGACATTACAGAGGCGAAATAAGACCTTACTGCACCCTGACCAAAATTCCTGACCCACAGAACCCATAAACACAACAAAGTGCTTGTTTTATGTCTCTGAGTTTCAGGGAAGTTACTCAGTAATAACTGAAACAGGTACATTGGCCTAGAATTTAAAAACCTCCAAGGTGACAAACGAGGCAATAGTTTGAGATACGGGTGCAGATGCTGATAAAGGAAAGCACTTGAATGACTTGGGTAGCACATCATGCTGCATGTCATTTAGCCTCTGATTCTTTGCCATCAACAAAATTGCAAGAAGACATTATGGATTTATCAGATGCTAGATAATTCAAATAACTTTAGATGTTTGGTAGTTATGTGATTTTTGGTGTACAAAATAGAAGGGATTGAAAGCAAACATGACATTGCTATAACAAAAACTCTTCTATTCTTATTGATGCAAACCAAAGTTTCCCTCATTTTCATCTATACAAATAAAATGAAATGGAACAGATGTTGAATTATTTATCATTCTAACAATAAGTAATATTCATCCATCATCATATGAACTGACTGACAAAAGGTAAATGGCCTTAACCATCTTGTTAAGAACTGCATTCCAAATAAAATCATACTTCATATGGTTAATAACTATCAAAATTTGTGATACATTTATATATTTTAATCTGTTGGAAATCAACAACTTAATGACAGCTGAAACTAGAAAAAATCTGTGTAACTTTCAGAGCCTCTGGTTATAGAAAAATTTTAAAGTTTAAGTGTATATTCATATTTAAGTGTATCTTCATATTGAAAATATGAAGATTAACTGAGAAAATCCATGCATAAATTACATTATATTCATATAAATCCTATAGAAAAAGGAAAAGTGAACTGAAAATGTGTGGAACTATTTTAAATTTCCACCTTTTAAAGATGAGTTTGTTCAAGTATTTTTTAAAGTATACAATGTTCATCACAGAAATAATTAAGCCACTTAAATCACATTGGACACTTTTTAAATAATGATGACATGTTTTTGTTTTAAAATACGAATGTTCATAGTGCACTATAAAGAAGATCCTTTACAACTGTTTAAATTTATGATAGCAACTTAGAAATATATGAAGCATCTAAATTTCTTTATTACCTTTATCTTATCAAGCTTTTTAAATCTCTTCCTACAGCCTAAGCAGCTCTCTTTTCATCTTAGTCTACTGACTTATCATCTTCTCCTTCCTCTTTTGTTTGATAAAGGACTCATTTTTGAGAATTTTATTGAGAACACAAAGCAGATGCTTTCAAAGATTTACTTTGGATCCCTTTAGCTAACTGTTTTTAATCTTACACAATTTTTTCTTTTTATCTTTAATGAACCATTTACCATTTCTTATATTTCACAGTATTTTCTCAAGCCATTTGTTGACTTTTTTCCTTTGTTGATTCACATGCCTCTGATTGTCCACTTCCTCCTTGGAAGTGTGATTGTATTACCCATGAATGTAAGCAGTAGAAGTAGTTGAGAATTCTCAATGTACTTTGACCTCACTATAACTTTAAGGATTCTACATGTGATTAGGTTAATGAAAATTCTTCCTATAGCGTAAAAGACCTTGACCCATATTCCTGCTGACGTTATTGGAATATTGCATTGGTTTCAATACTTTTAATGAGTGTTACTACAAAAAAAGCAAATTGGAAATTACTAACCAGTCACCCTGATAATCTTCAAGCTAGGAATGAGAAGCTTTCAAACGGGGATCCTTGTTTGCAGAGAGTCAGCAGGGGAATGGAGTGTGCTGAGAACATAGCATGTTGGACACACTTTAGTGAAGACAGAAACAGCAGAGGGTAACGACTCTCACAAGTCACAGGAAGAGGTGTGTGGCAATGAGTCCCAGCTCACGGTTCACTGAAAATCAGCATGCTACAAGATGCTGATCTTTGATTCGAGCATTTTCTCAGCCCAGCTGCTGCCTAAGAGCCTTTAATTAGAAGAAACACAATATTCTTCAAACCATGATGTTGGCTAGCATTCATTTGTATTTGGTTCTTACTGAGGCCTCTATTAAATGCCATCAGAGCTCACTCTGGGGAGAGTGTGAGCCGAACCTCCTAGAGCCAAAAATATCCCCCAGGCACAAACACAAACGTGGGTTCCATTCCATACTAAGTCAAAGAAACATATTATTTTCCTATAGCCAGCAAAGTTGTAAGGAAAACAAACCCTGAAAGGCAGCTCTCCAAAGAGTGTTGAACTCTGTGGACCACACCTATGATATTTTCTGCTCCATCTCTTCTGGATCCACACACTAAATGTGGGGACTTCCATGTAAGTGCAGTATGACCCCTGCCCTCCAGTGGATTGACCCAGAGGTTGGGTACCAGATCCCAGCGAGTCCAATCATATGTCCCATCTCTCTTGTTACAGCTGGTTGTTCTGGGAGCACCTACATCAAACTCTGCCAGTAAGTCCCACAGTGCACATTTGGATTTGGGACTGAAGGAGTTAGATCAATCTCTTCTCAAAGGTGAAGAGGGACCCTCCTGCCACTGTTTCTGCCACGGCAGAACCAGGCAGCACCACAAGAGATGGCTCCGGTTTAATGGGGTGCCACCTGCATCCTGGCCTCTTCTGTAGCTGAAGAATTTAACTCTTAGATTCCCTGAGAGAGCCAGGAATCTTTAAAATAAATCCCCATTGTTTTTAATTAAAATGGTTTGAATTTGGTGTCTGGACTTGCACACAGTGGATTCCTGACTTAAAAAAAAAATCAGATTTATCAAACCTGACTGCTACTGAGTAACTTGTTATTTTTATGAACTAGAGAAGTGTACCATTCCTCTTGGTCATTGAGTCATTCCTTTTGCCCATTCCTTATCGTCTTATTTTGTGCTCTACTTGGGGTTGGAAAATCTTTCCTTGAAATGGCTTCTTGTGAACAGCAATTGCTCTGAGAGTTTATCTAGATAGGCCTGTTTCCATATGCATCGTGTTTGATTGATACATGCAGTAAAATATCCAGCACTGTGACTTTTACTGCCAAAATTCTCTTAGAAATGGAAACCAGAACAGCCTTCTTTTAAGATAGGCCATATGCCAAGATTTTTTTTTTCATTTGAGGAAGAATATAGGAAGTAAAATAAATGAAAGAAAAATAAGTCACGGCCCCAAGAAGAACTGTGCACTGCTTTGCAGCAACTGCTCCATAGGGACAGGGCTCAAGGCTGCCACACAGCATGAGTCAGTCAGTCAGTTCAGCCGCTCAGTCGTGTCCAATCTGCAACCCCATGGACCGCAGCACACGATGCCTCCCTGTCTATCACCAACACCCGGAGTTCACTCAAACTCATGCCCATTGAGCCAGTGATGCCATCCAACCATCTCGGGCTCTGTCGTCCCCTTCTCCTCCTGCTTTCAATCTTTCCCAGCATCAGGGTCTTTTTCAATGAGTCAGTTCTTCACATCAGGTGGCCAAAGTATTGGAGCTTCAGCTTCAGCATCAGTCCTTCCAATGAATATTCAGGACTGAACAGCATGAGTAGGGCTCACCAGGAAGGCTGAGCACCATCCCTGCTCCAAAGTGGAGGCCAGGAGAATGAGCATCCCTGTAATGAGAGAAGACACTGTGGGGTGTGTGTGTGTGTGTGTGTGTGTGTGTGTGTGTGTGTGTGTGTGTGTGTGTGTGTATTCAGTCTCTCAAACAATTGGAATTATAAATAAAAAAAGAAATTTCTTCCAGGAGATGCCTCTACAATCAGCATAATGCCTCTAATGAAGACAGTGGGAAGGGGGAATGGTGGTCTCACTCATAAATAGCCATCCGTATCCCACTTAGGCATAGCTCCTTTTCAAGATGCTTGCCTTGCCTTTTCAGCCTCTGTTCTCAATTCTATCTCAGTGTTACTCGCATGCAACACGTGCTACAGGAAAGGAATCCTCTCCTGGGGATTCTTTCATGTTCACAGGAATTCCTGCTGCAAATGTGGTTCTCTAGAAAGGCACACGCATGAATAGAATGGAGGTGGTCCTTCATCCCACTCCCTCTGAAACATACCAGGTGCTGAGATTTCCATCTCCATCTTGAATTTGAGGATAGACATAGTTAAAGCTTTCCTCCTACTCTCCCATACATCAGCGCTGGTTAGCTCCTACCATCTGAGAATTGCTTGTATACACCTGGAAATAAATATGAGTCCCTGGATACACCGCCATGAAGCCTCCACACCAAGATCTCAGATCCTTTCCCCATCCGTTTCTTTTCATTTCTTCTGTTTATCCAGAAGATGCTGCTCTTGCTGCAAATGTTGATTGCAACTTCTAAACCACATGGACTTAATTAATTACCAGTTTGGTCAAAACAAGCAGCAGTACTGTATTTGTCTTAGATTCTTCTCCTCTGTAGTTATTTACAGCAGAGGAAACCATGAACTTAGGCACTGAAGAGCAGTTATTCTATAAAAATGGATAGTCACAGCAACATGTGGGACACAACAGAAGTTTGGCATCACCAATTACAGGACTGGAACTCAGGAGCTGAGCTCCATACCCCAGTAAGGGTTTGGGGTAAGTTATCAGATCATGCCTAGAAATCATATTAGGAAAATACCTTCTGAAATGTTGACCACCAACAGGTCTGTGGTCCTGGGTCCGAAAAGTTCCTAAGTAGAAGACCTAGCACAAGAGACCATAGGTGACTGGCAATGGAAATTCTTAAAGGATCTTTTCTTTTGCCAGACTCCTTTTTTTCCTTATCAGTAACCATTTGCTCAGCTCCAGTCTTCTCCAATCCAATATCTTGTAACAAGCTATAATGGAAAAGAATCTTTATATGTATGTATGATGATGTATATATATGATTTCAGTAGTCACATTAAACTTGTTTAAATACTCATCTGATTCCTAAAGTACTGACTTCACTTAAAGTTGTTATAATATCTAATCAACCTTTGTAATACCCTCCATTTTGAGCATAAATAAATTTCTTTTCTGCCTAACAGCCAGTGTAAAATATGTGACCAAAATGTACCTTGTCATAAACAGGGGTGTCTAAAATACATGTCATATTTTCAATAATGGACTTACTTCACACAATGACCATCTCTGCCACATTACTTTCTAAAACATGAGAGAAAATACTAGGAGCATTTCATGTGTTGTCCAGCACCTGATTATTGAACTGATAATGTTCCAAGTATGTTATTTATCACAGAAGTAATTAAAAGAAAACCCTCATATGTCCCTGAGGTCCTTGAAATCTAAAGGATGATTGAGTATCTTAATTGAGTGTCATAAATTTTTCCTCCCAGAAAGAGCCCTCAGAGATTATCTAATTCAATCCTCTCCTTTCACGTTAAAGAAAGAGTGTCAGAAGAGTAAATGATATGCACTAGACCATACAGCTGAAGCCTGGTTAGGTTCTCCTCGCCCTCAGCTCTGCTTGTTAAGGAGCCCTGAATAAGTCTTAACTGTGACTAACCCATCTCCATGCAAACTTCCGTTTAACAAGACATTGCAGAGAAAGTTAAAGGACAAGTTATTGTCAAGGAAAATTTTGCAACAAAGAATTGCTTCCAGATAATTTGGGATGAAGTGGAGGGTAGAACTGACAGATGTGAAGATGGATTGGTTATGAAGCATAATGAAGAGAGCTAAGTTAAAAGACCTATCTCAGTTTTCCAGTGGAAACAATTCTGTTCCTCTCACTTATGTCCTCTATTGTAGAACTTGTAGTATAAAACTAATTTTTGCTTATAATTCTGCATCCCCCACTAGACCGGCCTCCTTTTAATGTAAGACTCAAGTCTTTGACTCCATAGCCTCAATAACAAAAGGGCTCCAGAACAGTTCTAGAACCTGAGCTTCTGCCTGTCTCAATTATTTGTTGGCTGTGGGAGTTCATGCAAGTTATTTCACTGCCCTGGGCCCAGCTTGCCCACTTGTGTGATGATGAGAGTAATAATAACAAAGCCTGCTTCAGTGGTCAATATGTCAAATGAGTTAATACACATAAATTGTTTGGCACAGTAGTAAAGAATCTTCCTGCCAATGCAGGGTGCAGGAGATGCAAGTTTGATCCCTGGGTCGAGAAATGTCAGTGGGAAATGGCATTCCTGCTCCAGTATTCTTGCCTGGAAAATTCCTTGGACAGAGGAGCCTAACGGGCTCATTATAGCTTATTACAAGATATTCTGCAGGACTGATTCATATCAGACAAAGTTTATAACTGTGGACAGAGGAACCTGGAGGGCTGCTGTCCGTAGGGTTGCACAGAGTCGGACATGGCTGAAGCGACTTAGCATGCATGCATGCTTACCAAATGCAATTTGGTTACATTGAGAATTTTACAAAAACTTACAAAAAGATTGCCAATGCAAATAATTTGAATTTGATTTGCATACCCCCTTAAATGTAGGAAAAAGTGTTTAATCTCATTGTGGGACCTACTTTGACTTGGGAACTCTGAAGCAGAGAAGAAGAGACAGTGAGGTAAATGGTTGGGGCCCCTTCCTTCCCAGGTTTTCACCATGACCTCCACGGCCCCACCTGATCTAGAGCCCCTCCTTCTACGACCTCATCTCCTTCCACTGCTCTGAGCCCTTTCCAGCTCTACCTGTGGCAGAGGAGAGTAGGGGGAGGAAGAAAAAGGGAAAAAAGCAGCATGTTACATCATTCTAGTCTAATTCACAGACAAGTCCGGCAACAGTTTACCTGATTTTGAAACTCAGCTTAACATCGGGGGGCATTGTCAGAACTAAGTTCCCACCCTGAATCCCATATGAATCCACTCTTGTTCCTGCTATCCCATCACCATCTTTACCCTCCCCTCCTACCCAAATTAAATTTTAACCCAAGCCAATCAGAATCCTGGCCCCCAACTACAGCCCCATGGTTGGGGCAGCCATCTGCTACCAGGCCAAGCTGGGCTGACCGCCAAGATGCCAGTCTGCGGCATGATTCCACTTGCCTAAGGAATTCCCCGTTTTTGGTCTGCTCACCTCTCTTTGTCTGGGCTACCAGCATAATCTCCAGTGAGTGGGTGCAATGCATACGACCAAACTTCTATTATCATCTTTGCCAAACCAGAGGACATGTCTGACTCAGAGTCCAAACCCTTCCTGTCTGCCACATCCCTGCCCTTTCTCATCCAGTTGTAGCAAGAAGAGCCCCAGGCTGGCCTCCTTCTCATCGTAATGTTCCCTGTCAAGCCAGCCTAACTCAGTCAGGCAGCGGTCCAGCAAGCCCAGACCGACACATGGTGATATAGAAACGTCTGCAAAGCTCTTGTCAGAGCTCTGAATGAAGTTTAGGACAAGCAGAAAACTACAGATGACATAAGTTGAAGAGGTCAGTGACACATCCGTACCATGCACCCACTGTGTCCAGACAATTCCTGGTCGCCAAACTTTCCTTTTTAAAAACAAAAACAGAGCTATTCCCTTCTGGCCTCCTGCTCCTACCCTCAGCTAGTCCTTCTCTCCCAGCTATTCCAATCAGATTCACGACAATTGATTTCTCACCGAATTCCCTTTAAAGCAATCCTAAACCCACAAGTTGAGCTAGCTTTCCAAAGGAATCTTGAGTTTCACAGTTAATAGACATGTTACAAAACAAAAACCAAGCAGAACATCACATTGGGTTGGAGCCATCACGGGGATCTTTTTTTTTTTTAAACCAGAAGTGTGGATTTGTGATACAAGCAGCTGCAACAAAACCAAACAAATGACAGGACTCAGCTCAGAGTTTGAGCCTACCCAGGGGCTGAATTATGTTTGCTTTGAGGTTTTGTGAAAGGTCATGAAGCCTAACAAAGTTCAGATGAGACTTGGCTGCTTCTCTGTTAGGCTCTGGCTCAGAACTTGCGGCGTTTCATGTGGTTTGGAGTTTTCAAACACTGAGCTTTGCACAGCGCTAATAAATGATTCTTGCTCAGCATGGAAAGCAATTAAACGTATGGCCTCTTGGGTTTTTGGTCTTAGAATCAGTATTTATTTATTAGGAGCTGCGAGAAGGGCTAAATGGCCTAGAAGAGGGGTCACACATAATGAGAGGGGTAAATTTGCTGAAGACACCACATTTTAGACGACTAGAGGCCTGAAAAGCAAGAGAGGAACTCCTGAGGAACCAATAAAATTAGGCCACTGGGAAACTTGCTAATGAATTGAATTTAGCATCAGCCTACAAAGAACGTTAGAACTGCTTGCAAAGCTCTGGGAAAGGCCACGTGAAAGGAGCAGCACTATCTGTCTTCAGCCTGCAAGGGGCCACGCTGAAGGGATCCCATGAGTTTCCCGGACCTGCAACACTTGGCACTTCATCTGTGGGCGAGCCTCTTCCAGGCTGTCAGCTTGGATTCCTCTGACTCATATCGGGAGTGGGCTTGGGAGAGTCCCTCCAAACAAACCTCACTCCAAATAAACTGTTCCCTTGTAAGAAAGGGGATGCATTAATTTGTTAGGGCTGCCATACAAGGTAGCGTAGACTGTGTGACTTAATAGAAATCTATTTTCTCACAATTCTGGAGGCTGGAAATCTGAGCTCTAGTATTGGCAGGGTTTCTTCCGAGGTCTCTCTCCTTGACTGAGAGTCAGCTTCTTCTCCCTGTGTCTTGATGTGGTCTTCTCTCCATGTGTGTCTGTGTCCTAGTCTCTTCTTGTAAGAACACCAGTCATGTAGAAATAGGGCCCACCTACATGAATTCATGTTAGCTTTATTACCTGTTTAAAACCCTAATCTTTAAATGCAGTCACATTCTGGCATAGTAGGGGTTGGGATTGCAACACATATGAATTTAGAGGGGAGACCATTCCATAACAGAAGTATCATATCCTTTAGTTAGCGATGTCATCTGTTCAAGCTGGGAGCTTCCCTGGTGGCTCAGACCATGAAGAATCTGCCTGCAATCCAGGGGACACAGGTTTGATCCCTGGGTTGGGAGGATCTCCTGAGGAAGGGAATGGCAATCCCCTCCAGTTTTCTTGCCTGGAGAATTCTATGGACAGAGGAGCCTGGTGGGCTCCAATCCATGGGGTCGCAAAGAGTTGGGCATGACTGAGCAACTAACACTTTAACTTTTCTGTTCAAGCAATGCAACTGAGCCAACTTCCTCGCCCCCAGTGGAGAGCGATAGGTGAGACAATGCCCCCACGGAGGGACAGCTTTTCCTTGACTAGATTCACCTCACTTTATCAAAACCTGAAAGAGAGAAAGTGAAACAGCAAAACAGCAGGTCGAAACGTGGAGGTGTGCACGCATGTTCAGCCCCTCAGTCATGTCTGACGCATTGCAACCCCGTGGACTATAGCCCACCAGGCTCCTCTGTCCATGGAACTCTCCAGGCCAGAGTCCCGGAGTGGGCTGCCGTTTCCTCCTCCCGGGGATCTTCCCGCCCAGGGACCACGCCTGCGTCTCCTGCATTGCGGGCTTCAATGCAACTTTCCTGTGAGCACATGTGTCAGAGCCACTGGAGGTACAGCTTAGTGGGAGATTCTGGCCAGAAACAAATCCGTCATTTGATAAAGAAATCATTCTCTGTTGCCTGGATTCAGGCACCCAACAATGACTGGCAGATGACTTGTCACCATGGCACCAGCTCTTTTTTGGCTTTTCTAGCCATGTCGTCTGCCACGTGACTCTGCGGTTTCTCTCATCAAGAGGTGGAGTCTATTTCGTCACTGACTCACTTTGAACCGTAGGATGATGGCAGTCATCACACAAGCAGGAGCTTGGTCAAGAGCCTGCACGTTTCTGATTCTGCTCCTGTGCCTGGACCACTCTGCTCAGAACCAGCCCCGGCTAGCCCCCTGGAGGGAGAAACATGGGGTGAAGATCTACATCAGAAACCATCTGACCACTAGCCAGTGGTATGGATCTTCAGCCAACAGACTATATGACCCCCAGACACATGAGTAAGACCAGGTGAGACCAGAGAAACTTCCCGGCCTAAACCACCAGCCCACAGACTTCTGAGCTAATAAATACCTATTATTTAAAGCCCCAGAGTTTGGAAGTAATTTGTAACACATTCTCATGGCAATAGCTAACTGACCCAGGGATCGAAGGCTCCCAGTGGATGTAAACCTGTCTGAAGAAGGGGGCACCTTAAGGCACTGCTGGCCACTCATATCTCGGCCAACAAAGTGTATAAGTCAGCTTGTCAAGGCTCTGAGAGGTGGGGTAAAGATAAGAGGTGGAGACTAGATAAAATCTCTACCCTATGGGATGAAGGCAATGTGGGGAGTGGAGCCTACACAAAGATTCAAACAGCCATGGCCTGACCTGCTTGCAATACTTCCTAGGTTTTCTGTGACCTTCAGTATAAAATTCAGATTCTCTGTTCCCAACATTGGAGGTCCTCCTGTCTGGTCCCTGCGGTTTCCCCTCCAAAATCACTTTCTTCTGAGTCACATGGGGCTAAATTTCATGCACAATGTTCACCAAACTTCCCCCCCCCCACCCTCTGGCTTCTGGTCAGATTAATTGGTGAAAGGCAAGAACAGTAGGTTGGAAGGTGGGACAGCAGAACTTGTATTCCTCTGGACCTCTCCCTGCCAGGATGCGGTTTGACGTCGCTGTGTTTTTCTATCAAAGACCACAACCCCCACAGAGTAGCCCCCCTACAGTCACAACGCTGCACCATCTCACTGTGACTCATTGCCCTCGGGCCTGGGGAAGGTGACACTTCTGGCTGTTGCCCATCCTAGGGTACTTCATCACTCCCTGTCGCTTTCCATTAACCCAACCCAAACGTTGCATAAGTCTCCCTCATTCAAACATTTTTAAAGGCTCTTTAATCACCCTCTTTTAAAGTGCCATGTGTTTCCCAACAGAACCTTCCAGTGCATGGCTTTTCCAATTTCCTTTGTCTCCACCACTCTCTTCCCCAAACTGTACTCTCAGCCACAGTTTCATTTCCTATTATGCTGCATATCCTTGCTTCTCTTGTACTCTTCTCCCTTTTCTTACAATGTCTTCCCCTTCCTTGACTAGACTCTCACTCAAGCTTAAAATCTAAATTCAAATGTCACTTTTTCCAGAAACATCCCTTCATCACCCCCCCCACCAGCACATCATCCTTTCAGACTGGATTAGATGCTCTTCTTATCAGCTCCCATAATTGTCTCCTCTCTTCCCCAATCAGTGCACTAATCACAGTGGAGCAGGTAGCTGTTCCCTTCTCCAGGAGATCTTCCCAACTCAGGGATACAACTCAGGCCTCCTGCATTACCATCTGAGCCTCCAGGAAAGCCCAAGAATACTGGAGTCCCTTCTCCAGCAGATCTTCCTGTCCCAAAAGTCAAACCAGGGTCTCCTGCATTGCAGGTGGATTCTTTACCAGTTGAGCTACCAGGGAAGCCCCTAATGATTACCCGTGAATATGTCTAAATATGTGAAGTGAGCATAATCATGGCCTCCCAAAGATATCCACTTCCTAACCCCGCCAGAACTTATAATTAGGCTATGTTACATAGTCAGGGGGAATTAACTTTGCAAATCAGATGGCTTTAAAATGAAGAGATTATTCTGGATTACCCATATATGCCCAATATTATCACAAGTGGCCTTAAAATTGGCAGAGGGAAAAATGGTACTGATGAACCTATTTGCAGGGCAGGAATGGAGATGCAGACATAGAGAACAGACTTGTCCACACAGCCAGGGAAGAAGACAGTGGCAGGAATTGAGGGAGTAGCATTGGAAAAAAAAAAGTATACATATATATATCACCATATGTGAAATAGTTAGTGGGACACTGTTGTATAACACAGGGAGCTCAACAGTGTTCTGTGACAACCTAGAGTTGTGGGCTAGGGTGAGGGTAGGAGGGAGGTTCAAGCCGGAGGGGACATATGTATACTTATGTCTGATTCACGTTGTTGTACAACAGAAACTAACACAATATTGTAAAGAAATTATCCTCCAATTAAAAAGAAAAATTGGCAAAGGGACACAGAAGAGTAAAAACCAGAAAGGTGATGATGGGAGAAAGACCTGACTGGCCATTACTGTCGCTGAAGGTGGAAGGAGGGACCACAAGCCAAGGGATATGGGCGACCTTCAGAAGCTAGACAAAGCAAGAAGACAGAATATCCCCTAGAGACTCCATAAAGAAGACAGACCTACCAGCTTGTTTTCCAATAAGATCCATTTTGGACTTCTGACTTCCAGAAGTGTAAGATGACAAAATGAGCTGTTTAAGAAGCTAAGTCTGTAAGAATTTGTTTAAGCAGAAATAGGAAATGAATGTGATCCACCAGTAGAGAGTCAAATCCTTGCAGACAGGGACCATGATTCTGTTTTGTGTCTTTGAAGCTCCTCTCACAAAACTACTGTCTTGGAGTGGTTCTCGGACATTTTTGTTGAAGAAAAGATGGGATATGAAATTATCTGGCTTGTCTATATATTTTGGATTCTTCTAGGTCTATGGCAGCATATAGCAAAAGTCTGTCTGAATGAAGAGATGTGCATTTACTCGCATAATCGTTTTACAATCTTTTCAAAGGAGTGCTGTTATCAGCCTACCATATCGTCATCGGGAAGAATAAGGTAACCAGCTGCCAAGGAGAACTAGGGTGCAGGAATGCTCCCAGGGTCCTCCCCCTGGGGAAAGCAGCTGCGCTAACTGACAGTGGCCTGCCTTGGGACATGCCCTGCTTCCCGGATGGGCAGGGAAAGAACAGATTGTTCCATCCCCTGGAGCAGCTGGCCCTGGTTTTGGCTGCATTTGGATTCCCGGGCACTGTTTACTACAGTTTGGCAAGAGCACCCTCCAACCCTGCATTTCCAGAAGGGCTGTTCTATTACTAATCGGGAGCAGACACCTCCTAATCATCACCACAATCTTGTTCTTACAACAGCACCAGCAACAAGATGACCTGCAAATCCCACAACCTCTTGATGAAATCAGACCCAGTGCCTCGGTTTAAAGCCTCACTGACGATTCTCCCGACGTCGCTGAGAACTCGGGACCCGAAGCCTTGGAGCCCTGGGGTCTAGTCTGGCTCTGCCTCCTTCCGTCTTGATCGAGTCACTTTCCATTCCTCACCTAAGATGTCAAAGGGGTGGACGTCTGTGGTCACTGCGGGCAGTGGCATTCTAAGAGTCTATGACAGTTACACAGATTCCCTAGCTCAGTTATGCTTGAAAAATGCCAGTGATAGTCTGTCCCCACTAGGGAGAGCATTTCATTGACAGAAATGAAGAAGAACTAGAGCCTGAGAAAAAGAAGAGAAGAAGGAAGAAAAGAGGGAGATGGAAGAAGGAGGGGAGAGGAAGAAAGACAAGGAAGGGAGGAAAGAGACGGAGGGGAGCAGGGGAGGAGTTACTGAACCGTATGGACTCACCCACACCCCAGGCCAGAGCTTCACAGAGTTTTCCACCAAAGCACCCCTGGCCTCAGAGAACAGTGACAAAACCCCCCAGAAATCCAGTCTGTACCAAGTAGGAAAGCTGACATTTCATTTAATCTTTAAAGTAAATGTGAATTGTATATTCTACTCCATCTGCAGTAGTTTTATAGCTGAGCAGGATTCTATGGGGCTTTCCCAAAACAAGACTCCCCTACTTCCTCCACAAAATTTGTACCAAATCAAGCTTGGGTCCATTTGCCCACATGCAATAAATCATATCTACTGATACCAGGTGTGATGAAGGAAACTGTAAGGCTTATTGCAGGGGCCCAAGCAAGGAGTCCAGGGCAACCAGTTCTGAAAAGCTGGTGCTAAGTCACTTCAGTTGTGTCCGACTCTTTGCAGCCCCATGGACTGTAGCCCGACAGGCTCCTCTGTCCATGAGATTTTCCAGGCAAAGATACTGGATTGGGTTGCCATTCCCTTCTCCAGTGGGTCTCCCTAACCCAGCGATCGAACCCACCTCTCTTATGTCTCCTGCATTGACAGGCGAATTCTTTACCACTAGCACCACCTGGGAAGCACCCCCCTGCCCCGGCAATAAACACTACACTTGCCTTCATCACAGCCAGGTGTCTATACACTGGCTCTACTGTGTGTGGGTAAAGTGGATGCAAGTTTGGTTTGGTAACAGTTTCATTTCTGGCTGTGGAATAAACCTGTTGTTACAGAAAGATGCAGCATGTTGATGAATCCTGTGGTCTGCAAATCCTGTTTCTCTCTGAGATGGGATGCTCCAGGTCCAGAGAGAGGGACCTGGCAGTTCAGAGGTGGGACTTATTCACCAACCCCACCGAGGCCATGAGCAGACTGGGAGGTTATCCAGTTTATTACAGCTACAGAAACCAAGCAAATCAAAGAAAGTTCAACTAGTCCAGAAATGTTTGTCTCCAGAAAATTGGGATGAGAGGTTTACCGGGACAGTCCTGCCTCCCGGGCAGTCCGGGCCAGAAGAGGCTGTCTCTGCTTATGACTCTATTTATGACAGTGAGACACATTAATACTCCGTGTGCAGCACTGTCAGCAACTTGTTAAGGCAGATTTGGGGCTGTTTATTTTCGAAAGCAGTAGAAGTCGGGGGCAAAAGTCCCATGGGATAGAGACCACATGCTTGGGGGTCAGACAGCAGGGCCCAGCCTCAGAGAATATCTCAACTGCCAGCAGGAGGGGGACCAGCTGGGACTTAGCCATGGACTCAGCAGAGAAGGGAGTCGACCGCATGTCAGAGTCCTGGAAGGTCAGCTGGGGCCAAGTTCAGATACAGGGAGTACAGCAAGCCCCACTGATGATCCGTAGAGCTGCTGTGTAAAATGAGCTGCCACATGTCTGACACATACTAACTGCAAGTGTTTGCTAGTATTATTATTATTATTCAAAAGTGAGATCACTTGTCTTGGTGGCAAAATCAACCATCAGGAGAGAAATCCAAAACCATATAGCCCACCAGGCTCCTGTGTCTATGGAATTAATTCTCTTGGCAAGAATACTGGAGTAGGTAGCCATTCCCTTCTCCAGGGGATCTTCCCAAACCAAGGATCAAACCTGAGTCTCCAGCACTGCAGGCAGATTTATTTATTTATTTTTTACTATTTGAGGTACTGAGGAAGCCCATTTGGTGGACAGGAGACAGGAAAAGTCAATAACAGACCCAGCAGCCAACACGCCTTATTGAAGCCACAGAAAAGAGACTTGGAAAGGGACTTTTTTCTCTCAAGCTATTAGGAATTAAGACTTGAAGGATTCAAAGAGGTGCTAGGTACAAAGGGACTGAACATCACAACATTGTAACTGACAAGAGGAGCAAATAATGGGGAAGGAAAGCGTGACACAAGTCTGAATCCTGACTACACATCTGGTGTGTGGGTTTTGACAAGCCATGGGAGCTGTCTGGGCCTCTTTAAACTGGAAGTTACTAGGACACCTCTCCCGTAGGATTTGGGGAGGTTCCAGTGGGATAATTCACAGAACTGAATGAATGCTATTATGTAGCAATTGCAAAGTAAGTAAATGACACTTTGTCTGTATTAGAATTCTGAGATTGGGTAGGGAAGATTTTATAGGAAAACAAAATGCTGCTTCCTTGCCCCTAGATTTTCTTTTGGAATAGTCAAAAATTAAGAAAAAAGAAGGAGGAGGGGGAGAAAGAGAGAGGATGGGAGGATGGAGAAAGAGGAGAGGATGAAAAGGAAGAAGAAGAAATGGAAAAATAAAAATTGATGTTGGAGAAGGAGATGAAAGGGACTGAAGGAAGAAAAAGAAACAAGGAAGCATAGTCCTGGTAATTATCAACAAGACAATTTAATGTGAGGATATCCCAGAACAAATCATCAGTTGGCCCCTTGTTCTCCATTTCCCGCTCTCCTCAGTTCATTGCTTGCATGGTCAAGTCCTACAGAGTCCTGCCTTTGGCTCTATTCTCCTCTCTCTTTACAGCATCTTCTTGGACACATCGCCCATTCCTATGCCTTCAGTTACTATCTGTTCTTTATTTCTGAAGCTTTTATTTCCAGCCCAGATATCTCTCTTGACCTCCAAGTGCTTATTTCCAATCACCAGCGGAACATCTCTACACAGACAGGTCCATATCAACAAATACAAAGACATCTTGCTTTCCCCGTAACAAATCGCTGCCTTTCTACCTTTATTCCTCATTGGGGTTGAAGGTATCGCCATCACTTCAAGTCAGAAATGTGGTACCCATGCTGGACTTCTCCCTCATCCTAGCCCTCTGACATTTCTCCCACCATAATTTTTCTTGAAACCAGTTTCCGCTTGGTACTTTGTCCCTTAACCCTTAATCATCTCCCAACTGGTCCTCCTGCCACCAGGCTCATGCCCATGTAATCATCCTCTATAACCAGACAAATGTGATATGATCCATGACATTCTCTGGTGAGCATTTCAAGGACTCTTCTTCTAATGCACAAGTTAAAGATAGACATTCCTTGGACCAACATGCAAAGCCCTTTTCCTGACACCTGCCTATTTTTCCAGCTTCATCCATCTTTCTCTTTTCTGTTCTCCAACTCACATGCACTCACACCCACATTCCATCCTTGTTTGAAGATGTTCTTGAGCTCCTTATTTGAAAATGTTCTTCACTTCTGCTAGAAATTTTCCAATTATTCCATCTGCCTGCCAAACCCCTGGCCACCTTTGCAACTCAGCAAATATTACCCTCCTAAGGGAAGCCTTCTTTGACTGCTATGTGTACAATTAATCATTCCCCTTTTTCCCCCTACAACTTAATTGCAGAATTTAACATATTATGATTATTTTAAATGTGTGTTTTTCCAACTGGAGTGAAGTCTTCTAGAGGCCAGGGATGGTGCTGTATGCATCAGGGTACCCTCACTATCTAATAAAATGCCTGAACAGAGTGGTCATCAATAAGAAGTTGTTACATGGAAAACTGAAGGAATGGATAAATAAAGAACCTTTTGAACATAAATATGAACTGAATTCCAACTAACCATAATTTGAACAGACTTAAACTAATATTTAACTCTTATATACCTTGGGAAAATGAGATAAAGAGCTCAGCTACAGAGCTCACTGGCCACTCAGGTCTTGCTACCATGGAGCTAGAGTCCAGTGAGGTCACGACCGGTCATCAACGATCCATCTGTAATCCTAGAACTTCCACTTGGTCTGTGTGCCTCATGGTGCTCAAGCTCGGGAGAATGCCAATTTGTTAATTAATCATAACATTGTAACTGCCAAACACCTTCACTGCCAGCTTTCTATAGTCAACACTGTTTCAGTAGGAGAATCTACAGGGAAGACAAGATTATAATCAGAAGGTTAGCTTGATAAGCATGAAATAAGCAATGAGTCCATCCAATTTACTCACCCAGTCAGCCACACAAGCTCCCTATCCTTGATGACTGAAGACCAAACAGAGTGCCATCTTTTCTGATAGAGATAGAGATGCTCTGGAAGCTTCTATAGAGATGCTCTGGAAGCTTCTATAGAGATGCTCTGAAAGCCTCTTTAGCTTCTCATTTTCTAGACTTTAATGCAGCCAATCCCCTTGGGTTGACCGGCAGAAGCAATCGACGAGGTCTCAATTTTCAACAGACTAGTAAAGTCACACACTTCTAAGGCTTCACTTAGGTAAATTAAACATTGTGGACACTTATGTTCAAATTATTCCTTAGGGAGAGTTGATGTTCTCAGAAGAATGGTCTCACACAAAGTAAGTTTTCCTAAGTTTTGAGGGAAACCCTTTGTTATGCCTTTGTGCTAAGTTTACTATTTGGGAAGATTAAACACATTCTGAGTTATCAAAGCTTTACAGTAGTGGGAAACATTTAACACAGACTGAGAGGCTAAATAGGAAAAAAAGATACTAGGTCAGAGTAATAATATAAATTTATTTGATTCCTTTTATTATTTCATAGGGGCCCAGTTATAGAATGGAAAGATTTCAAAACTTCTTTAAAAAGGAATTTACCATTATAGACTAGGATTTGTTCATCTCTCAGCCTGTGTGTGGTCTCTATCTTTTCTGAGCATCACATGGAATTGGTTCATGAGCTGGATTGGAGGAGACAAGCTGGGTTGGGCTGGACAATGGCAGGCAACTTTCTACAAGAGGATCTGGGTAGCAAGATGGTGAAGCAGGACCACTGGAAAACGGAAAGCCCTCTTGGCTGAGACACACCTGTGAGTCTGAAATAGACACAGGTGGAAATCCCAGGGATGCTCATGGTTTGGACACCAGATTAGAAGGTCATAATCAAAAAGTAATTCCTAAGAACCCCCAAAGGAAACAAACTTTGGGTTGAAGCATCCTCCCAAGAAACTCAAAGCAATTTCCTCTCTCATTGAGAGATAAGATAAATGAGGAACTTTTTCTTTCCTTTGGGTTTTGTCTTTATTCCTACTTCTAGTTTTTCCAGATGCTTGTAGTCATAGGATCTACTGTAAATTAATTCTGACTGAGGAGTCACCTGGGTGGATCCAGGTTTTGTGGGGCCTTAATAAAATTGAGAATTCTACTTCATTAAAAATAATACAATTGTCTTATACAGTATTAAATGTTAAATAATACTGTTTTTATTTAAGAAATATTTTGTATTTATTTGTAAAATAACATAACATTTGCAGAATAGTGAATATTTATTAAGAATGAGAAATATAATTCTAACAAATCACTTTTAAAAGGTGGCAAATATCACAAGCATCTCAGACCTGGAAAAATAATATAATGATATTGTTACATCATTATTACATTAAATATTATTAAATCTTATTAATGTTATAATATTAGTGCTAATTCACTTCTGATATAAACTTTAGGTAATGAGGAGACAGGACAAGATTTCAAGAAGAGCAATCAGCTAACCAGATCTACATTTTAGAACTACCTAGAGTAACAAAGCAGAAATTATTCTTGAAACTAAGTCTTCTGCTTGTAGTTCTTTTATTGAGAATGTTTTGTGGCAAAACTTACTGAAATGATTGCATTATACTGTCACTTGAAAATAAAGGAAATTGTCTTTTTCAGTTAGACATATTTAAAAATAACTTCAAGACACATCTTATTTTTCAATATCTTATTTAGGGAAGAGTCTTTAAAAGCAGAATAGCACATATGGTACAAAGCACTGACCCTCTGACCAAGAACTGGTGAGAAGGTCACATTGGATTAAGACCCAAGTTGGCTCCAGGCAAAAGCATGTGGGAATCTAGCCTTTGGACCCAGGAGAGACATCTGCTGGTGGGACTCAAGAGACAGGTCTGGGTTCTCTGCAGAGCTTCTGCAGAAGTGAAAACAAAGCACAACGTGTGTGTGAGTGTGTGTGTGTTTTGTGGGTCTTCATCTGCCACGTGAGCTGAATCCTGAAAGGAAAATTGCCTAGCAGGGAATGCAGATGGCCAGGCTGCGCTGAGTCAGCAAACAGAACCTGTGCATCCTCAGTCTTCAGAGAGCAGTTGCCCCAAGGGGAGACTTCACCACCAAGGAAAACGTCCATCACCCTGACGCTCCTAACATGAGACCCTGATATTCCAAGGGCACCACAGGAAAAAGATTCCACCTGCACCATCCAGGAGCCAGACCTTCTTGGAAGGTCTATATTTTCTTTTTCCCCTAGATTTTCTTCCATCAGTTCAGACCATCTCTAAAGAGGATGAAATTGATTGCAGACTTCCGTTTCTAAAGTTAATCATACTTTGCTATTCGGTGGCTCTATATCAGCTCTAAGCACTATGCCCTTCAAGGCTGGTTTCAATTCCCTTGTGATCCACTGTTTATCTATTTGCACACCCCCTTACAACTGTTGGACATTTTCACATGAAATTAATTATAAGAGAGAGTTCCAGTTCTTACCTTGTTTCTGTTAGAAGCAGAACAGCAAGGAGAAATACATACTGCTTTTTACTCAAATGTCATTCCTTTCTACACTTCACAACAATGGATTCTTTATGACAGTTATTGCCCCCAAAATGACCTCCAAATACTCCCATAAACTGAATTCAAATTAAGAACTTTGCATTCTCACTGCATCATAATATGCACAGAATAATACATTTTACAAACTTGACTACATAACTTAGGGTTTTGATTTCAAGTGTAAGTCCTATTACAAAGCTGATATTTTCTTTGAGAAAAGGATTCATATTATAGTCCATGTAGATAAAAGTGCTCAATAAATATGTCTGCTACAGCAGACATACAATGTATTTCTAAAGTTTAGACATCTTCATATTTTTAATGAAACTGCTCCATGCCACCCTGAGAACATGGTCTCATAAGACAGTCTCATCATTTATTCACACCAGCCACACATTTCACAAATTTTATGAATTTTTCCTGGGTTTATAGCTACTTCCAAGGCAGTTATCAGTCTGTGGCATCAACAAAACAAACTTAAGCTGGGGACTGGGGATGGGGGGAGGAGGAGTGAAGCTAGTCTTCACAGAATCCACTGGGATCCTGGCCAAAACACTTGCAGGTTAAAATGAGAAGGGAATTGAGAAAGTGAAGAAAGAAATGTGGCTTCATTTTAAGTTGATCAGTCTGCTTGGGTGAATTCATGATGAGTTTAACATTAAGGTATATAATCTCTATTTTCTTATTTCTGGAGAACAAGAGTCTCCTTTTCCACCTTCCCTATATTATATTCTTCCTTCTTCCCTCCTTCTCTCTCTACAAAGCAGGAGACTCCACGAATTTTTTTTTAATTAGTCTTAGTTATAGGTCAACTTCCTGTCCGGCTCTTTCACTGTTGTATAGAGGATTTTCACACTTCTGACCTAGAGTGGATTATATAGAGCAACCCATTAATTTGGCCCCAAACCACTCTCTTAGTCTGTTCAGGATACTATAGCAAAAATGCCATAGATTGGGTAGCTTAAACAGCAAACGTTTATTTCTCTTGGTTCCGGAAGGTGGAAAGTCCTATATAAATACACCAGCAAATCTAGTATCTTTTGAGAACCCACCTCCTGGTTCTAAGATGCTGTCTTCTCACCATGCTCTCACATGACTAAAGGGGTGAAGGAACTCTCTGGGGCTTCTTCCATCAAGGCACTAATTCCACTTATGGCAGCCCCACCCTCATGTCCTAATCACTTCCCCAACACCATCACTTGAGAGTTAGGATTTGAGCATATGAATTTGGAGAGCAATCAGATATTCAGTACATAACCCTGAACAAAATCTTAGCTGGCTGACAGTGAACCTCAACACTAAAGTCTTTAGAGCTCTGGATATGAGCTCTGGAGAGCTTACAAAGTGGCAGTACTGTTCTGTAGCAGGCGGGTCATCTCAGCAGCCTATCTGAGGCTGCACAGTATCCTCCAGTTGGGAAGAAGACCCAGATGATCACCAAAGTCCTCCTCCTTTGAGACCAAGGCGTTACTAAGCAGCCTGACTTACCCGCGATCACAAACACCCACCTCAAAGCAAATATAGCACTCAGTGTTCAGTAAGAGAATTTAGAAAAAAGACCATGGATCCTGGGATAGGTCACTCTGAGAAATAAACTCTTTAATACAGAAAGCAACAACATATTTTATTAAATTTTAAGTTACAAATGTGCTATGTTTTCATCATAGAAATTTTGAGAAATACAGAGGAACACAAAGAAAAAGTTTTAAAATGAACCATAATCCCACATCTCAGATATAACCATCATTCAAGTTTTGGTGAACCTTATATCTTTCAAATTCTTTTCTGAATATACAATAAATATTTTATTTTTTAAATGGATTGTTATAGTACATTGTGTCTTATAACCTGCTTTTTTCAGTCAATAATATATTGTGACTATTTCTGCCATACTGTTTTCAAGTAACATTTTACCAGGTATATTTTAATAGCTGTAAAGTATTTTAGTATATGAATACAGCATCACTGTTTATAAATTACTCCCCTCCTGTTGGACTGAGAAATTGTTTCCAGTATGGAGCTAACATGATGCTACAATGAACATTCCTCTAGCATCTCCTTGTCTGCTTCTGTAAACTTTCAGAAGTAGAATTTCTGGATAAATGAATATTAAAGAGTTTAATAGTTTGCTGCTCATCCACTTGGACAAACGGAATCCCAGACATTCCAGGCTCTGGGGATATAGCTGTGAGCCAGTCAGGTAAGATCTCAGCCCACATACAGCCTATACTCACGGGAGGAGGCAGACAATTCAGAAGTGAGAAATTAAGCTCATGAAGTGGTCTCAGAGAGCGATGAACACTTTAGAAAAACAGAGAAGGTCAGAGTACAGTGACAGACTGGCATTTTAGAGAGGATAGTCAGGAGGCATCCCAGAGAATATTAGATTTGAATGGAGTCCACCTTCTAGAGGCACTTGTTCCAGGTGGAAATAACGCACAGAAGGATCTGCAAGGTGGATTGAGCTGGGCAGGTTTGAGGACTTACAAAGCTGAGGTGGCTGGAGTGGAGTGAGCGTCAGGAAGATATGGGGAAGGCAGGCAGAAGTCAGATCACGAGGGCTCTACCTGTACCAGGAAGCCTTTTTCACAATAGGGGGATCCGATTGTGGTGAGCTGCTAAGAAAGTCACTGGTTGCTGGGTGGAGACTGGATGATGGGAGGCAGCGACTCGGGTAGGTGTGTGTTAGAATTGTCCAGACAAGAAATGAGGGTGGTTTGCACTGGGGGAGGTAGGTAACAGGGTGGTTTCAGAATGTGTATTTCAAAGCAGAGATGGCAGGCGTTCCACAAGGAGTAGGTGCGGAGCGTGAGGGAAATACAGGCGATCACGGACGCCCACCAGAAAAGTCGTGGCACTCAAGAGTGTGCCACAGACCGTTCTTTCCCACGAGCTTACCAACTTAATGTTTTCCTCTTTGTCAAACTGATAAGCAAAAAATATTAAATACGTTTATACTTCTTCACCACTACTGAGGTTAGAAGTGTGTTTGTTTATGTACCATGTCTGCTCCTGCGATCGTGAAGATGGTATTTTTAGCCAAAGTTGCTCTTTTTGATAA
The DNA here is from genome assembly GCA_007570785.1 of Antilocapra americana. Taxonomy (NCBI): domain Eukaryota; kingdom Metazoa; phylum Chordata; class Mammalia; order Artiodactyla; family Antilocapridae; genus Antilocapra; species Antilocapra americana. The sequence goes on along the minus strand of ML661887.1, from coordinate 4,125,646 downwards.
ACCATAAGAATACGTGTCTGTCTTCCCCATAGAATATGAGTTTCACAAAAGCAAAGGACAAAGGGATTTGGCTTGTTTGCATCACTGTTCTGTTGACGGTACCTAGAATAGTGCCTACCATATAGGTACTAACCTATGGATGCCTTCGGATACAAACCACTAACCTTTGGACGTCTTAGTATGTTTCAGGCACTGTCCTAAGTTCTTTTCACATTAAAAATTCACTTATAAAAACCCATTTACAGATGAAGGAACTAAGCTATAAAGAGGTTATGTAACATGTCCAAGGTACAGGCAGTCTGGCTTCAGAGCCCAGCTCTGGACTCACTCACTGTGTTCTAATGCTTTTTGATAGCAAATGCCAATATAGACTTGAGTATTGATTAGTTAACTTTCCAATCTACAAAAGCTGAATAGCAATACATGTTTAAACATAAGTGTTTGGAAGAGAAAAGTGAAAGCGATAAACAAAACTAAGCAAAATTTTAAAAACTCACTATAGAAATAGAGGAATGGAAGGGGAACACATGTATACCCATGGCGGATTCATGTCAATGTATGGCAAAACCAACACAGTAATGTAAAGAAAAAATAAAATAAAATATAAAAAAGAAAGAAATAGAGGAACATTTACTACAGAAGAAAAATCATTTAAAATCTATTTTGTGAGTAAATTAAGAAGAGGATTAATGTAGTTTTGCACTCTAGGATAATGCTTCAAATTCTCAACAAGAAAATCCATCCATGGTTAATGACCTAGAGGTGTTAAGTGAAGCTCTAGAATGAACATTAGTCTCCAAGCTGTCTCCTGGCCTTGACAAAGCTCAAATCCATCCCATACTCCCTGCTAATTAATCTTCCTGAAACATGTGCTCTTGCTGAACACACGTCCCTGTCATCTTCTCCTTAATAGCCCTTCACTGTAGAACAGAAATTTTCTTGTTGAAAGAAGTGTGGTATGCAGGGGAAATAACTCCAGCATTGGCTCCTGGGAGTGCTGAGGATGAATCTCAGCTTCTGCAGTGACTGTGAGAGAACTATTTTACCTCTATCATCCTCCATATCTCAGCTATAAAATAGGAATCATAGGCAGTGGTGAGAAATGAATGAGGCAAGGTATGTCTGACGGTTAATATGTGACTAAACCATGAAGTGCTCAGATATTTGGTCAAATGTTCTGGGTATGTCTGTGAAAGTGATTTTGAATGATACTAACATTTGAATCCAGAGACTGAGTAAAGCATATTGACCTCCTTAAAGTGGGTGGGCCTCATCTAATCAGTTGAAGGGTTGAATAAACCAAAAGAGCTGATAACCCCTAAGTAAGAAAGAATTCTTTCTGCCAATGGCCTTTGACTAGGATGGTGACCTTTTCTCTGCCTTTCAGATTCAAACTGGATCATCTGCTCTCCCTAGGTCTCAGCCTGTCAATCTTGAGATTGAAACCATACCAGTAGCTCTCCTAGGTCTCCAGCTTGCTGACAAATTCTGCAGACCTTTGGGTTTGCCAGCCTCTGTATTGCATGAGCCAACTCCTCATAATAAAAAGTAAACGTTGCTTCTCTTTCTCTGGAGAACTCTAATACAGTGTGCTGTCTATATCACTCATTGCCTGCAGTAGCTGCTTAGCAGATGTGCTTCATGGTCAGATGTTTCTCAATGTCATCCCTGCTCTGCCATTTTCAGTTGTTAATTAGGACAAGTTAAGATCATTTGTCTATGCCTCAGTTTTCCTTATTTTTAAAACAGAAGCAATACATAGCGCTTAACTCTGATAAGAAGATTAAATAAATAAATTACAAAAAGCATCCAAAATACGGTAAGTGCTCAGTAAATGGCATGTACTATTATTATGCCTTTTCACAGGTGTCTGAAATAGGACTGTCTCAAGGGGCCAGGAAAATACTATAAATGAGTGAAGGGTCACAGGCAATATTTTTCCTTAAATACAAAGCTGCACTTTACAGGAGCAACTTAGTTCATTCATATTCAAAAACAATTGTTAAAATATTGGTCTTCTTCAGTTCAATAATCATTCTATCCATATAATTTTCATGTGTATGACAGGCATAGATCTTCCCACACTTTGCTTTATAATGGGATGCTAAATTATATTCTTTAACATAGGCACAGTTTGACTGCCTATTGAATAAATGGATGCTGCATCTCCATCTCGCATTTACCACTTCATTGCCCCTTGGCTTCACCTACATTTGGGATCTGTGACCATTTGTTTCACCCCAGGTTCTTCATCAGCGGTCATCGCTACAGGTATTCCACTCAGTCGCCACCAGAGCAATAAAATTCACCAGAGCACGAATCCAGTAGCACCTTTTCTCATTCCCATGTCACCTGCCTCTTACCTTCAGCCTTAGGGTGTCCTTGTTCCTGCAGAGGCAGGAGATGGCACAGGACCCATTTTGTCTCTATACATGTCCCGTGCCCTCCCAAACCAAAAGATGAGGACGTTAGCGCCCATGGAGGCAACAGTTTGACTGTAAGAGATTAAATGACCTCTCCGAATGAACTATTCTGAGGCGCAGGAGTTCATGCAGCCCTTAGAAACTGGTCTTCTGAGTCTGAATAGAGAGGTGCATGTGATGTCAGCTGGAAGTCATGCAGTGATTTAGCCTTGTATTGCATGACCTCCTTTCCTAACTACTCCCATTTCTCCTGATTCTCGCTTCCCAGAGATTTCATTTCCTAATAAAGTATCAGCACATGGGTTTTTATTTTGGGCTCTGCATCCAGAGCATTTTAGTGTAAAACAGTAGCCACTAAGAGTGACCCTTAGGAAGCTGATTTTGGAAGTGAATTACACAAGGGTCTGAAAGCAACAGGGACCTCACTGATGGTGACATCTGGGGTGGTGACAACTCTTGGCTAACAATGGCATCACGATTATTAGGAATTTCGCCTGTGTTGAGTCAAGAGAGTAAATATTAATACAAATAGTAGTGTATATAGGTGGTAAGATGTTGAATTATTCAGTACTGTGGCACTTGAGTAATACACAAGCAATGAGCATAATGGATTTGTGCAGGGTTGACTTTTGGTGATTATATTGGAAGCTTTGAAAATATAAATTGAAACTCCTAGAGGATAACATAGGCAAAACACTCTCTGACATAAACTAAAGCGGGATACTCCATGACCCACCTCCCAGAATATTGGAAATAAAAACATGAATAAACAAATGGGACCTAATTAAAATTAAAAGCTTCTGCACAACAAAGGAAACTATAAGCAAGGTGAAAAGACAGCCTTCAGAATGGGAGAAAATAATAGCCAATGAAGCAATGGACAAACAATTAATCTCAAAAATATACAAGCAACTCCTGCAGCTCCATTCTAGAAAAATAAACAACCCAATCAAAAAGTGGGCCAAAGAACTTAACAGACATTTCTCCAAAGAAGACATAAAAATGGCTAACAAACACATGAAAAGATGTTCAACATCACTCATTATCAGAGAAATGCAAATCAAAACCACAATGAGGTATCACTTTACACCAGTCAGAATGGCGGTAATCCAAAAATCTACAAGCAATAAATGCTAGAGAGGATGTGGAGAAAAGGGAACTCTCTTACACTGTTGGTGGGAATGCAAACTAGTACAGCCACTATGGAAAACAGTGTGGAGATTCCTTAAAAAACTGCAAATAGACCTGCCATATGACCCAGCAATCCCACTGCTGGGCATATACACCGAGGAAACCAGAATTGAAAGAGCCACGTGTACCCCAATGTTCATCGCTGCATTGTTTACAATAGCCAAGACATGGAAGCAACCTAGATGCCCATCAACTGACGAATGGATAAGAAAGCTGTGGTACATATACACAATGGAATATTACTCAGCATTAAAAAAAAATTCATTTGAAGCAATTCTACTCAGATGGACGAAACTGGAGCCCATTATCCAGAGTGAAGTAAGCCAGAAGCAAAAACAACAATACAGTATATTAACACATATATATGGAATTTAGAAAGACGGTAACGAGAACCCAACATGTGAGACAGCAAAAGGAACACAGATGTATAGAACAGACTCGTGGACTCTGAGGATGAGGGTAAGGGTGGGATGATATGGGAGAATGGCATTGAAACATGTTAATTATCGTATGTCTAATCAATCGCCAGCCCAGGATTGATGCTCGGGGCTGGTGCATCGAGATTTCCCGGGGGAAGGGAGGAGGGAGGAAGGAAGGAGGGGGGTTCTGGAGGGGGAGCATATGTAAACCCATGGTGATATCATGGCATTGTATGGCAAAAACAATAAAAAAAAAAAGAAAATATAAATTGATAGGCTTAGGGCATCTACTGAAAACCAGGATGCCTTTATGGCTGCTTTAAGGAGACTCTTCTCTTTCAGTTTCTGCCTTTCAGACTGTGCCCAGGATCTGATTGGAACAATGGCAGAACTGCAATAGAGACCAGACATGTAGCCTTGACTGGTCTCTCCTGTCACAGTTAGGGTCTTGAAAGGAAATGCGGTAACTTAAAATATGGAATAGAGATATTTGCATCCTTGGCCTTTGGCCCTCCTACACTCTCCTACACTTTAGCACGAATTCTCCTTTGAGTAAGTTTCCATCTGCTGACCCCCTCATTCTGCTTGCTGGCTACAAACCCTCAGCTATCTTCACTATATTTGAAGGTGAACCTGACCTCTCTTTCTCATTGCAACACTTTTATTGCAATAGTCCTGAATAAAATCTTCCTAGCCATTTTAACAAGTGTCTGAACAATGTTTTCTTTAAAAATGGTATTGAGATAGAATTCAGATGGCTGAGAGAGGTAGGATATAAGAATGTATTATTTACAGTCAATTTTTTTTCAACAAGCATACTTTGTTGAAACTTTTCAACAGATGATGCTGGGACCACTAGATATACACATGTAAAAGGATGAAGATGAACCTTTACCTCACATCATATGTAAAAATTCACTCAAATTGGGTCAAAGACTTAAATGTAAGAGTTAAAATTTACAAAATTCTTAAAACATAAGTGTAAATCTTTGTGATATGATATTAGTCAATGTTTCTTAGCTATGATACCAAATGAACAGGCATCAATAGAAAAATAGATAAATTGATAGTATCAAAACTAAAAATAGTTGCACTTCAAAGAACACCATCATAAAAGTAAGAAGACAATCCAAAGAATGGGAGACATTTTTACAAATTATATATCTGATAAGGGATCTAGAGCAGTCAAAGAATTATTAGAACTTAATAATAGAAAACTAAATAACCTAACTTAAAAATTAGTGAAGAATCTAAGTAGACAGTTCTCCAAAGAAGATATACAAATGGCCAATAAAAGATAAAAAGATGCTCAACTTCATTAGCCATCAAGGAAAGGAAAATCAAAAATGAAAATGAGATACCACTTCACACTCACTATAATGACAATAGTTAAAAAGATAGATAATAACAAGTGTTTCTGAGGATATAGAGAAATTGGAACTCTCATACACACTAGTGGGATGAAAAATGGTGCAGCAAGTTCAAAAATCAACTGAGGTTTCCTCTAACACTTATATATAGAGTTACCCTATTATCCAGCAATTCCACTCCTAGGTAAACAACTAAGAGAAATGTAAACATATGTAAACACAAAAAAACTTGTACATAAAAATGTGCACAGCATCATTATTCATAACAGTCAAATATGGAAACCTCCCAAATGTCCATCAACTGTAAAATGAATGAGTAAATAAAATGTAGTATACAATGGAATATGATTCAGAAACGATACATTCTACAAAATTAATGAACCTTTTAAGCATTACGCTTAAGTAAAAGAAATCAGTTACAAAGGACCATGTATTACGTTATTCCTTTTATACAAAATGTCCAGAACACACAAATCAATGAAAAAGGAAAATTAGTGATCACCTAATCATTCCTAGGACCAGGAGTATTGAGATAATTAGAAGGTAATGGCTAAAGGATGCAGATTTTCCTTGGGAGGCAATGAAAATATTCTAAAATTGATTGAGGTAATATATGCATGTGAATACACTATGTTACTATACTAAAAGCTATTGGATTATATACTTTTCGTAAATTTATCTTAATAAAGCTGCTTCAAAAAAAAAAAAAGAATGCATCAACTACACTAATATTACCTGGTAACTCTCCACATAACAGTGTTCCTGGCAGGGTCCTGAGAATATTCAATTCACTAAAGCATTGAGGAATGTATTGGTAAGAAGGGATAATAGCATAACCATTGTGTAATCAGAAGTAAACAAGGAAAGGTAGGCAGAAGGGGAACAGTAGCTCCCATAGTGAAAAACACAGTTTTTACATTGCATTCAGTTCACAGACCCAGAGTCCACTGATTAAAGAGGGGCTGAGGTGTTGGGGGTGGTGGAGGCTAGGTTCCCTTGAAAAGAGACAGCTCAATGCAACCACAGATATGACCAGTCAATAGTACTAGAATCCTTCTACCAGGGCTGACTATGCTCATTTGTCAGGATAACTGCATTAGGGGAAAAGGAAGAGCCAGACTTTTCTTGAGGACTTTTAGATGTCCTGAGATGATACTAATACCAGAAGACTCAAATACTAATACCAGAGGACCCATCATGGTCCTCCAGTAGAGTGAGAGTTTATGGGGATCATACCAGAAACAGAATTTTGGTTCTGGTCCTTGATTGCATATTAAGGTAGCGATAATCATCAGCTGACAAAATCCTCAGGTTTGTTCACTGGTTTTGTAGGCCAATAAACAGCTTCTGGGTCTCTTTGCCTCTGCTTCCCTGGAATCGTGTGGGTGTGCTAGTCACTCAGTCATGTCCAACTCTTTGTGACTCCATGGACAGCCAGGTTCCTCTGTCCATGGAATTCTCCAGGCAAGAATACTAGAGTGGGTTGCTGTTTCCTTCTCCAGGGAATCTTCCTGACCCAGAGATCAAACCCAGGTCTCTTGCATTGGCAGGCAGATTCTTCACCATCTGAGCTACCAGGGAAGCCCCTGGAATTGTACTTATTAATAAAACAAGCTGCTGTCTCAGGCTCTGATTTCTATGGAACTTAAGTTAAGACAGGTATATTCTTCACGCTAAGAAAGAAACATGAAATTTTCTATTTTTTCTTGAAACATACTATTCTCTAAATCCTGATCATTTTTGACAAATATGTGAGTATAAGAAATATTACATTCCCTCTTAACTCCACTATAAAAAAAAAAAGACAATCACAATACAATGATTAATGACAGTAGGCACTTGGCATCTGACTGGGAAACAACCAGAAATGGTAGATTTGGGCAAACTTGAGATCAAGCACCCATTGGTAGGGGAGAGCCAAGACTCAGCTCCCACTGGTCATGCTGTGTGAAAAAGTATGGATCAACACTACTAGAGCTTTTCACTTTTCTAAAGAAGCCAGAATTCCAGCTTTTCATGTAGAAACTATTAATTGAAACACTTTGACTGGCAGGGTTTTTTAAAAAGATACTACAGGCCAAATAATCACATCTCTTGGGTGAATTTGGCCCAGGAGTCCACAAATACAAACATTTGGACTAAGTAATAAAGTCTTACTTCTTTAGTTTTGTTGGGGGTGGGGTGGTATTTACTGGTTCAGTTTGTTGTTGCTAAGTCGTATCCAACTCTTCTTCGACCCCATGGACTGTAGCCCTCCAGGCTCCTCTGTCTATGGGATTTCCTAGGCAAGAATACTGGAGTGGGTTGCCGTCTCCTTCTCCAGAGGATCTTCCCGACCCAGGGCTTGAACTCAGGTCTCTGGCTTGGTAGGCCAATTATTTACCACTGAGCCACCTGGGTTCATTGCCATGTGCCTGTTCTCTAGTACAGTGCCTAGCTCACAGCTGGCATTCAAAAGATACTTGTTGAATGACTGTTATTTAAAACATCTATAAGAATCAATCTATATAGCTATAATATGTTAAAAAGAAAATAAAGTTCACATTTTTTGACCACAATAATACAGTTGTAGAATTCCAAAGTGGATAAAACTCAGTCCAATTTTTCAGTTAACCTAACATCTCTAAATTTGAGGAACTAACTGATGGGTCTCAAGATGGAGCTTTCATCAGAATCATCTGGATGGAGGGTTTGTTAAAATAAAAATGGTTAAATCCCACCCTCAAGGTGTCTTTCAGCAGGTTTGGGGTGGGGCCCGGAAATTTGCACGTCTAACAATTTCTCAGACAACGCTGATATCCATCTGGTGCCCACATTTTTGAAGTGCTGCTGAAAAATCCACTTATAAAATCTCTTTATATTGCAGCAGAGCCTTACCTGTTCTAAGGGTCTTTGCCGACTTTTGCCACCCCAGGAGACTTCAGCCCACTCCCGAGCCTCACCAAGTGGCAAGAAAAGTTAAATGAATCCAAGTCAAGCAATGTTGTGCTCTGAGACCTCCCTTTCTGCGAGGTCCTTTTCCAGCTTTAAAGGTTGAAGCTCTTAGTTGACGTGTCACGCCTGTCTACCTTCTGGGGCTTACCCAGAAGAGGGGTCAGGGCTCACAGAGCACAACGCAGCCCTCCTACTGGAGCAGGACTCGGCCTGTGAAGACTGCCTCAGAAGCCCCCCACCATGCTCATCTTGGCTGTGGTTCCATTCTCACAACAGAGAGCAAGCACACACCTAAATCCATCCAGAAGGTCTATTATCCTCACCCTTCTAACTAAACCAAGGCTCCACCCCCAGGCAAATCCTTTTTACTCCAAGTTCCTTGACAAGCATCGATAAACTGCTAATCCAGGCTCTTTATTATAGGTGAAGCTGGGGAGTGTAGTCCGAGTGTGAAGGTACCATATTGTACCTGTTATGTTGCTGGCAGAAGGAACGAAGATGCAGACATGGGTGCTGGGAGACTTACCACAGGAAGATTCCTAAGATGGAGTAACATTCAATTTTAAAATGTCCTTTTTCCACAGGTCACTTACAATTCCTATGTACTTAAATCCTCTGCATCCTCAAGAACAAAAACTAAACAAAAGGAGGGGAAAGAGTACTAAGAAATTTTTTAAAGAAATTTTTATAACTCAAAGTAAAAGAACAAAACTAAAAGAGCAGAGAGGTAAACATCTGCTCTAAGTCTCCCAGGAATAATATTTAAGATTTTGAAAACATATATTCTTAGATGCTCAATAAAAATAATTAGTATGCAAAGTCCAGAAGTATACCAGAAAACATGAAATACAGAGAAAGTAAGAAGATGTAACCTATCAAAGTAAATGAAGCCTAGGATTAATAATCAAGGTATGATTTTTCAAAATCTAGAATTTTTGAAAGAATCTGTATGTGCTCAGTTGCTCAGTCATGTCTGACTCTGAGACCTCATGGACTGTAGCCCACCAGATTCCTTTATGGATGGGATTCTCCTGGCAAGAATACAGGAGGGGTTGCCATTTCCTCCTCCAGAAGATCTTCCTGACCCAGGGATCGAACTTGTGTCTCTTGTGTCTCCTGCATTTACAGGCGAATTCCTTTACCACTGAGTCACCTGGGAAGGCCCTTTGAAGAATGAAGATTATGAATTAAAATAATCAGCACTGCCTCAAGTTAAACACACAGAAACTAACTCTAAAAAGTAATTACCACTAGTGTCATCTGGGAAGCCCAGTAAAGCTGCTGAGTTCCACCGGAACTGTGACAACTTTTTTATGGTGTCTATTTGGCTACACTTGATCTCAGTTGTGGCAGATGGAATCTAATTCCCTGACCAGGGATTGAACCCGGGTCCCCTGCATTGGGAGCTTGGAATCTTAGCCACTGGACCGCCAGGAAAGTTACTGAACTGTGACATCTTTACTTAAATTTTAGAAATTGTTAAATTTTAAGAATAAAGGCTGCACAACTTTAAATGTCACAATTAAAATTTCTTCTTTATTGGTTTCTTTACTGCTAACCCAAGATAATAGAGTCAGAGCTTTAGAATTCTTAAAGACAAAAGACCAGTCTAAGAACACAATACACAGCCAAACTCTGAATAATAGGTAAAGACAAAAATCTTAAATGGTCAATCTTCTAGAAAATCTACTGAACACGCTCTCTGCAGGGATCACATGTACTGTCAACCAGCTCACCAAACCCTGTAGTAGGGGTATGGGAAGAAATCCTTGAATGAGAAAGTTGATGCTGAAAATGATGTACAGTCTCCTGTGAAACCAACTATCCTCTTTTTTCTTAAAAAAAATAAGTAAATGTTAATAGGAAAAGGGAGTAAGTCAATACTGATAAGAGTAAATATGTAAAAAAAAAAAAAAATAGAGGAGACTGACATTGCTGAGACACCTAACTAATTGGAATGATTGTTTAAACAAAAGTAAAATGAAATAAATCAAAAATAATGAAGGCATAAGAACCTCAGATTAAATAAATAATGAGTAGAAGAAGTGGGGGGCAGGCCAGGAAGTGCAAAAAAATGTCATCCTCCACAAAGGAGAAACCAAAGTAATTATGTTTAAATGGACAGATTTAAATTAACAATTTGAATACTAAACATTTACTAAAAATAATTGTGACCAATTTTGTAGTCATAAATTAATGACTACTGCAATTGAGAATGTTTATGACCCATTTTTAAGTAATCATAAGTATAGAATAATTAACTTTTAAATTATTCTACATGAAAAAAATACATTACAGTCCATTTATCAAAATTGATATCAAGGAAAAATGGAAGTTTTACTTTTAAAAACTTAAAATAAACAGAGGACTGAACAAATAAAATAAAGAACATAAAAAAATAAAATTACTTAGTTCACTCATCAAAAAACATACTACTTGATTATTTAAATCCATGTATGAATTTAGAAAAATATAAAAAGCACAAAAGTACTGAAGAGTTTAAAATATAATATGGGCAAATATTATTAGTAATCTCTTGTAATTCAAAAAAAGATCACTATGTTATGATAGTAGATACATTACTTACAAATACATGACTTTTAAGGAAGTTTTGTATGTATTGAATTTACAGCCAAAAAAATACATACAGACAGAAGAAAAATGTTAAAAAGAGAATTAATAAAAATCATATTAACTTAGACATTTTCATTTTATAAATACACAAAATCTAAATTTTAATTAGATATTTTTAACTGTCAGATATAATTCAACAGAAATTTAAAAGAAAAACATCACAATCTACTACTTGTTACCTCAGAAATGTAACTATGACTCAATATTTTAAAAGCCTAATCAAATAATGATATCAAAAATCTTTCATATGTATAATAACGGCTGACTTGAGCTGTTATACCACAGAAACCAACACAACATCGTAAAGCAATTTTCCTCCAATTAAAAAATAAATTAAAAAAATCTTCCAGACAAAACTCATTTGTTCAGTAGGTTGTGAAACTGGTCACTTTTATTTTGAATGGTGTACTCAAACCGAAGAATAAAGCAAAGACGCCCACCAACACCTTTATTTTAATATACTGGAGATTCTAAATAATGCAAAATGTTAGAACAAATGAGATGATTATGTGTTGAAAGGGAGAGACAAATTAATAGTTGAAGATGACAGGATTTAAACATGTATTAGTCAGGGTTCTCCAGAGAAAAAGAACCAATAGGATGTTTATAGATACACATAAAAGGAGATTTATCATCAGAATTGGTTCATGCAGTTATCGAGTCAAAAAAATCATGAGAAAATCCATCTATATGTCATTTTAAGTTAGGTAAAAGAGCAAAGTTCAAAATAAATTGTGAAGGAGCCATATCACTGCTTTGTACTGGCAATAATTATTTAAATAGTGCATCATTTTTAGAGAAAGATAGATCCAGATCCTTTTAACAATAATAAGGAAACAGTACAATAGGAATAAACTCAAAAGAAAGTTGGAGGAAAAAAAGAAAGTTGGGGAGTTTATTTTAAAGTCTAAATATTGTAGTATTTTTCAAATTTTTCATATATAAAGAGATTTATCATCCAAGTATACAGTATTAAAAAATTATAAAAATTGACTTTTCTGTCCATATTATTTTGTCATTAAAAGCAATAACTGTATGAAATTTGAAAAAATACTGACATTTTACAAGGAAAAATAAACATGTGAGAATGACAAAAAAAACTGAAAAAAGAACAATATGGGTATTTACCTCTATTGCTCATTAAAACCTATCAAAAAGAAATGATCATTAAAATGGGGACTTCCCTGGTAGACCACTGGTTAAGAAGCCGCCTACCAATGCAGGGGACATAGGTTCACTCAGTCCGAGAAGATTCCACAGGCCTCAGGTAACCAAGCTCATGCACCACGACCACTGAGCCTGTGCCCTTGAGCCTGTCCTCTGCAACAAGAGAAGCCACTGCAGTCAGAAAGCCACACACGGCAACTAGAGAATCCCACGGGCAGAGGAGCCTGGCATGCTACAGTCCATGGGGTCACAAAGAGTTGGACCCAACTGAGTGACTAAGCACGCACACACACATCTATGAAAACTCGATATGTGACCAAGTGAGCACTCTAAAATTATCATAAAATGATTTTAATAAGTGATCTGAATTTCAAACATTTAAGTATTTTATAGAGAAATGTATTAGAGATGTCTCAATGCATATGCCAAAATAAGCTACAGATAGGATTAAAGAGTTACACAGAAAAAGATGAACAAAGTAGACAGAGAACTGTTAATAAAGTTCACCACCACTACCAGGATAAAGAGACTTCAAAGCTATTGACAAGATAAATTTTTACATAATAAAAAGCAATATATTATACAACTAGCTCCAGTTCTTTCAACAAGTGGAGTCTTGGTCTCCACTCTTTAAATCTGGGCTTGCTTTAAAACTTGCTTTGGGCCAGCTGGACCTCAAAATTCCTCTAGCTTTTGGAATCCTTGCCACGGCTGCCATGTGAGCAAGCCCAGCCTCGCCTGCTGAATGACCGGGCACCACGTGGCGCAGAGACAAGCCATCTCAGCTGAAACATCTTAGACTGGCCAATCCCCCAGCTGACCAGGCTGCTACCAGCAAATGCTTGGGCAAGCTCAGTCAGCCACCCAGCTGAGTCAGCCTAAACTGCTGACGCATGTACGAATCGTCTATGTCAAGCTACTAAGTTTTGAGATAGTCTATTACACAATAATAAATAACTGATATTCTAAATACGTAGTTGTTCTCTAAAAGTAAGAAGGAGGATTATGAGTGAGGCCACCCTGAGGGACAGGTGGATTTATTATACAGAGAAAAGATCACTCAGAATATGAGCAGGAACCCTCAGAAGATCATCTCAAAGGTGGGAAAGGATGGCTTACACCCAGCAAGTTTGCACGTAAGGAAAGCCAAGTTCGGGAAAAGGGGTGGGACAACTGATTATAGGACTGGTTGGGGCACTAACAAGGCAATAGGCTAACCTGCCCTCTGAATATGTCCCTATTCCCAAGCACCAGTTAATAGCTAAAAGAACGAATGATTCCTGATAGCAGCCATGTTCAGGGCAGAGGGATTGGGAAACACCGCTACGTGGCTAGTTTTGTCCAAAAGTAACAGGGAGCATCCAAGACCAGAGGGAGTGTGACCCAGGTGCCCTGCTGGGCAGCAGCCTCTTCAGTCTACTGCTCTCACTTTTCAGTTGCTTCCACACTGGGGAGAACAAGACCCTGCAACTATTCTGCCCACTTTCTCAGTAAACTTCTGAAGGGAGAAGAAACGTTCTGTCTGGCAGAGAACCTCTAGCTGTTCTGACATTTCATATACAAGCTATAGTTTTCATGTACTATCTCATTTAATCCTCTCAAGAAATACATGGAAATGGTGGTATTTGTAATTCCTCCTAATTAAGATGAGAAGATTGAGGCATGGGAAGACAAGCTTAATGTAATTACAGAGTAAAATGTATAATTTTAGTATAATTAATAACATCACAGTCATAAAGGTGAACGTTACATATAAAAATAAGATTATCTTAAATAAAATGTCAAGTGGAGATGTTAGGAAAGAAAATTGTTGAAATAAAAATTCAATTTATTTGCTGGCACAGGTGAAGAGCAAATGAGCAAGCTGAATTGGGCCTAAAGATTTTCTTATAATGGAAAAAAAAAAAAACAGAGTTGTTTCAGGGGAAAAAAAATAAGATATGAAGGCTAGATCCAGAATTTCCAGTATTTCTGGGGAAATGAGGCAATAGAGAGTAGGCACTATCTCCTGAAATAATTGCTAAAATTTCCCAAACAAAGTAAGACAATATTTAAAATATTCTGTCAAGTTTTAAACAGGATAAATTCTATAGACCAAACACTGACTTATCATAATGAAATTTCAGCACATGGAAGAAGAAATTGTACTGGTAGTTTCCAGAGGCCAGAAGTAAGAGATGGGGGGATTGGATAAAGGTGGTCAAAAGGTTAAAAACTTCTAGTCATAAGTTCTAGGGATAATTTTAAAAGATTAACTTGGCAAATTAGATGAAATGGACAAATTTCTTGAAAAACACTGATTACCAAAACTGATACAAGAAGAAATGGAAAGTCTGAACAATCCTCTCTCTGTTAAAAATGACTGAATTTATTAATTAAAAATCTTCCCAGAAAGAAAAGTCCAAGCCTAGATAGCTTCACTGACAAATTTTACCTAACATTTGGGAAAAGTATCAATTATATATGGACTCTTTCAAAACACAGAAGAGGAGAGAATATATCCCAGTTCATTTTATGAAGCTAACATTACCCTGATAGCAAAAAAAAAAAAAAAAAAAAAAACACAAGATATTACAAGAAAACTATATACAAATATCCTTCGGGAAATAAACACAAAACTTAACAGAAATGAGAGTGAGTCTGTGACTTAGACAGAGACAACAGGATGATGGCCTCCAGGACTTTAATTCTGATAAGAGTGATATAATACAGCAAGGATAATTAGAGGCTTTTCATCTAACTGGAAAGAAATTACAGAGGCAACTACTGTCCAGCCGCAGTGTTGGTGATGACTCTCCAACCAGCCTATCCCTACAGGAAGTTGGCTCTTCCCTGTTGCCAAATTTCCCTAGGTTCAGCCAATTGTTTAATTTGACATTCTTGGTGGTCAGTTAGCTCAGCTGGTTAGAGCATGGTGCTGATAATTTGACATGCTAGGTTTTGATCAGTTCTGCAAACTACCCAAACTCTTTCAATAAATTCACTTCTGCTAAATTTAGTAACCAAGAACCTGAACAATAAATTCACCCCTGCTACAGTTTTCAAAATCAAGAACCTGGAGCTGTGGAGAAATTGGCATCCGGGAGTAATGTGCACAGACTCTCAGGTTCATGGAAGGAATTTAGGTTTGGAAATCTGACCTCACTGGGATGAAGCCTATAAAAATTTTTTTTAGTATTCAAGGATAGTAATCTAGCATAACAGCTAATTCAATTGATCACCTATGGCCATCAGAAATGAGGAACTCATTGAATGTAAGGCATGGAGGAGAGAGACTATTCAAAATGATTCAAGGCTCTCTGTCTCCATCTCTCAACTCTCAGCTTCAAGATTATGATCTATTCATATAGATTTCCAGAGAGCCATGATCAGCTTGAGTTTCACAAGGATCTAAGACTCGAAGTGACTGAAAAAAAAAGAACCTTTCTCTCCCTCTCTCTCCTCCCTCTACTAGCATTTATACAAATCCATGTCCAAAAAAATTCTAATCATGCCTAGGACATATGGCCACCTGTGGATCATCAAAGTGTCCATTGAAACATGATCTTCTGAATGGCTAGACTGTATCTTGTACCCACTTCCACGGCAGAGAAGACAGGGTCTTTTGATTGGCAGCCATACCTAATTCATATGGAGTAAGAGAAAAATTGTTCTCAAAATGAAGGGATGTTGGACAGACAAAAAAAAAGTTAGAGTTGACCACCACAGAGAGAAAGGGCAGAGGTGAAGAAGAGACAGGAGCTGACCTATTGAACTAAATCCTCTGTGAGAAAATTGAAGAGGGAACTAGATAGTAAGGTAGGAGGAGCCAATTTTAGATCAGAGGAGGGATGCATGATCTTTTATACTCTGTATGTGTACTAAGCTGCCTCAAATCCTTAACTAATTATAATGTCTATAACATAAATAAGAGGACCGGGATCTTGTGCCCTTGAAAATAAACCATTTTAAGTATCCAGCATCTTGGTAACTTGCACACTTGCCAATCAACAGTTAATGTGACAATTATGAATATTACTAATGAAATTTGTCATCACTGCACATGAACCCAAGTGATGCTTCTGTGGCCCACTCCCTTAATTATTTGGCATAATCCTTGTGCCAGGACACGATCAGGTAGGATTTATAGATTAAAAGCCACACGCACTGAGGTTAAGGATGCAGGTTTGGAAACAGGAGACCCAAATTTCCATCCTGGCTACATCACTTGCCACTCGTGGAACCCTAGAAAACTGACTCAGTGTTTAATTTGCATAAAATGGTCCACAGAGGGCCTAGAACATGGTTTGATCTCAGTGATAAGTGTTCCCTGTTGTTAGTACCATGGTCCTAGAACTTTGCAGCCAGTTCACTTAAAACATCTCACAGCTTCCCATCATTCTGATTCTTTTCTAATTCCAGCTGGAATTAGTGAGGTTTCACTGTCCATTATAAAGCATAATGTATAAATATTGAAAACAGGTACATGTAAGTAACCAACCACTGTGCTTTTTTTTTTTTCAAGCAAAACATCCTCTGGATCTCCCCCTCCCAAAAATCCTCCCCAGCCAGCCCCATTGAGAATGGCAGCTAAAACTCCCTCACAACTTTTGGGACTCCTGGCTATACTGAAAGAATTCAACCATATGTCTGTTGTCCAGTCAAAAACTTGGTAGTTCGCACTTCTAAGAGCATGTTTTCTAAACATCTCTAGTAAATGGAGATTTTGACTTTATGCCCAGGACACCCTGAGAGCTGCTCCTGCAGAAGAAAAAAAAAAACTAATAGGATAATAAATCCCAAGTCCTTTTTCCCCCACTCCGAACAAGAGTTGTTTTAGTTAAGCCGGCCTTCGCTTTCCTCTGGATGCTGCCCGCGTGCTCGTCAGACCATTGTGTTTAATACAGGACTTTTGACTCAGCCATCATTACTCACACTTTACTGATTTTACTTTAAACACTGCTGGCTAACACGACAATTTATCACGACTGTTTTCCCTAGCAGTGGGGGGATAATTTATTTCCCCGCTGAAGGGTTTGATATTTATTAGCGCGGCCGCCCGGCTGCTCAGCGGAGATGCACGCTCCAGGGGACGCGCCGCAGCTCCGGCCCCAGGCCTGCTCCATCCTCTCCGGTCCAGCTCACCCACTCTTCCTGGGCAGGACCCCCTGGCACCCCAGGGCACAGAAGACAGTAACTTAGGAAGAGGAAGCGGGGTGCTCCCCTCCATCCTGAAGGGGATGCCGCAGTCGTGGAGGTGCCAGGCGAGCCGAGCCTTCAAGCCTGGAGACTTGAGGACCGAGCCCAGACATGCAGGCATCTGCCGAGGAGGACTCACTGGAGGGTGGCCGCCCAGTGCCCCCAGCAGAAGAGATAGCAAAGAGATCCTCAGGTAAGGAGGGTTTGGACTGAGAAGTGGAGCATCCCAGGCCTCTAAGACTGGTGGGAAACAACCCCTACACCACCCAGCAGACAGCACCTCTGCAGGGCAGTCACTGGTGCTTGGCAAGGGCAGCTTCTAGTAATAAGTTTATTGTAGTGACAAATGAGTAACCAGAAGAAAAGAACAAGAACTTGGGTTTACTGTGTGTCCACTGTGCACCTGGCACCATGCTAGGCTTACACGCATCATTTCATGATCTTGGCAATAATCCCAAGGAGGATGATAATCATGATGACGATGCCCTAGGATGCATGTTGGTATCCAGCGGGCCTTGGGAAGTCGTGTAAATTGCCTACTAGTCTACAGCTAGTCCACGGGAGAGCCAGGGAACACACACAGATCTGTCTGTCCTGCTGCTGAATGAAAGGCTCTGGAAAGCTCACCAGAGGGCCTCAGTGCAGGGTCTATGGTTCCTGCCACCAGAGCTACCCTTTCACTTAGGGTGCCGTCTCTAACGATGTATGTTATCTGGGGGACATGGCTATAAACTCCATTAGCACTTGGGCCACATTAGTTAGGACTTAGTGGATGATTTTTTTTTTTCCAGAATACGGGGGTTGAGTCACAGCACAGTTAAACCCTGATGTTTCAAGTTGAGCAAACTCCTGGGAGTGAGAGTGTGGTTAGTGTCTTAGTGAATGCTATTGAGGGAGGGGAGGATATGCCGACACACAGGAGTATGAACACACACCTAGAGGAGGAAACGTGGAAGAAAAATGTCAATGGACTCAAAAGGGTCACATGCCCCTATCACAGCAGATGCGGAGATTCATAGTCCTAGAAGTTTCCCAACATTTGTGGTGCGCTAGGCCCTGTGCTGGAATAAAGGTCACAAAGCGAGATAAGATATAAGCCCCCATCCCAACAGTTTGTTATCTATTTCCCCTGAGACTTTGAGAAAATTCCTAGGATGTCAGGAAAAAAAAATTTTTGTTCATAAAAGAGACTTGGGATAAAAAGGTGGATCATTAAGTTCCACTCCTCCTGGTCCTCTGTGGAGACACTCAGGAGAGCAGCGCTTGCCCAGGTATAGGTAAAGCCCACGCACCCAGAGCAGCCTTGAGGTGAAGAGGGAGTCTTCCAGACTCAGTCAGTCCTCAGACCTGCTGGCTGGTATAACCTGCCTCACTCCTCAAGAGCCCTTCTGGAGGGGACGAAGGATGGGTGAGGGAAGAGGGAATTTCACTCCCCTCCACAGCCTGACTGCCACCAGCACTAATCCCTGGATGGAGTCACCCCTCTCGTTCATCAACCCCACTTTCTTTGTTCCTATCCCTGAGGTAAAACCTTTCCCTGTTGCCTCTCACCCAACCACCGCACACGCCAGCCTGGGTTACGTAATGTCGCCGTGAAGAAATGAGGTAGGGAAACATGCCTCCACTTGAGACAAAAACTCCTCAGAAAACAAATTCCCTGAGGGAGGAGCTCAGCTGTGAGAACTTCAGAAGAGGCTTATTTAGGACTCCCAGGGAGCCGAGACTGACATCAGTCTGAAAGCCAAGCAACAGATAGCATCCAAAGGCCGCCATGATTGCGTCACCTGGGAAAGAAGCTGCGGCCAGGCCTCACCCGGCTTGACCAGCGCTTGATCGGGCCCGGGCTCCAGGCCTCCCCCTCTGGCCAGTCGCAGGAGGGCCCAGCTCATTGTTTTGTTGAGTCCACCATGAGACAAAATTCTTTCCAGAGCCTTGATTAACCTTCTTAAAACTCATAAAAGACAAAGTATTTCAGCCTGTTCGAATGTCTCCATGTTCTTCTAGATATTTGTGGTTGAGGACATTTTTTGCTGTCAGTTTTCAATTAGTAAAGAGATGTGGCAAAAAGAAAAGGAAGCATCGCTTTTTAAAAATCCCTGTGAGAGACTGTGACCTGTAAATGCCTAGACCCCAGGAAGGGCAGGTGAGGTAGAGAGAAGACCCTCATCCTCTTCATGTTCAAGGAACATGTCAAAGGCTGGCCTGTGGGATGCGTGTCTTACAATTACATGATATCATATGAGGCATTTTATTCTTGTCACAAACTGAGAACCTTGCTGATGCATGGCTGTATTTATTAGGACCATTTCTGTTTCCTGGCTTGTGTGTGGTCATGGGCTGCATGTTATCCATTAATGATGGAAAGCTGACCCTGGTATGCCTTGGGTTTGTTGAACAGTTCGGTAGGATCCAGCAGAGCTCATGGCATTTTTGCCAAAGCTCTCTCCCCAGTCCCTCTCTTCCCTTAATTGTAAAACTCATGAGCATTTAAACAAAAAATCTCATCCATCTGTTTTTGATTCATTTACACTTAACTCATCAAATCTCCTTCTGTCTGGGCTGTCATGTCCCACAGGTTCTGCACTGGTGTGCCATGTCAAACCCTTCTTCCCTGACTATTGAAAAGTCTGGTTTAGCCAAGAGATGACATGCTCCACTCCCTGGGGTTGAAGGAGTGCAGCTAGTGGGGTGGGGGTAAGAAGAAAGATGTTCCAAATTCCAAACCCCCAAGAGCTGCTGTCCACTGTGGATTTGGCAAAATATCTCCTTTCATTCATAGTACTGACTTGATTGAACTGTTACTGTTATGATGTGCAAATGAAAACGTGTGTGTTTGTGAGTGTGTGTGTGTGTGTGTGTATGTCCATTGGCTGTGATTGAACGTTTTGCGGCATTCAGACCTGTGGTGGGCTTCTTTTCTCTGTAATCAGACCAACTGGCTGACTTCGAGAGTGAGGATCTGGACTGAATTCCTTCTATGACTTCCACTGTGCTGGGTTTTATCCACCTGTCAACCAGGAGCAGAAAAATGAGAAGCAAGAGCTCACAGTAACAGGAGGAAGAACTCCAGTTCTGGGAGTTCTCCCAGCTTTCTTCTGTCTAGGCAGATTTCTCCCCAGACAAGGAGAGGGCACACAGATGACCACAGGACAGATCCACTCTCAGCACAGACAGGTCGGGCACTGCAGCTATGCTGGATATAGCATCATGCCAGTTACCCAAAAGTTCGTCAGATGGAAGCCACAAAAAGGACAGGGCCACCTAAGGCTGCCCCACAGCCCAGATAAGAACCATGTGAAATGAAAAGTTAGGGGAGGTAGGGCCGCTGACATCGAAACTCTATCAAACACAAAACTTGCTTTAAAAGCAAAACCTATTGAAATCTTGATTATTATTCATCATTCTCCTACTTCTGATGATATGCAGGGTGATGGCTTCAATTGCTTCTACCCATCTCATTTCTGTTTAGGAGAATTTCTTGCCATATAAGCTTGGATTACCTTATTTCTTCATAGTTTGAGGTTTTTTATTAATTTTTTAATTGCAGGATAATTGCTTCATAGAATTTTGTTGTTTTCTCCCAAATATCAACATGTATCAGTCTAGGTGTACATATGTCCTTTCTCTCTTGAACCTCTCTCTCTTCATAGTTTTTTGAGTAAGTCACGTGGGCAGGTAAAAAATTGAACACAAAGTTACATTCATGGAGTGATGTGGAATATTTGGACTTACACATTAGAGTTCCTAAGGAAAGACTTGTGAAAATCAAGTGCAACACTGTCTGCTAACTTAATAAACAGACCCTGAGGTTAAATAAGGAAAAGAACTTCATTCTGGAAACAGTTCTCAACTGTGGTGTAATGTCACGCTAGTGCCTCACAATCAGTTGTGAGATGCGTTACAAGTGATCTGTTGCTAAAAATACTTAAAGCACTGACGTTTGTGAATGATTCACTTTTAAATAAAACTTAGCAGTAGCCTCGAGGTTATCCCTAAGACCATGTCACTTTAAATCACCAGATTCCCAGATACACTTTACTGAGTTGGAGAGAAAGAGTTCGTGTTACCTCAAGGACCCCTGGAATTCAACAGACAGACGCAGGGGCACACGCTGGGGAATGTGTCCTGGACGTAAACATCATCCATCACATAGGCTGTGGCAGAAAACAGTCGGAAATCACTCACTTCACAGTCTCAGTACATGTCACGGTCGGAATCGTATGGCTCTTTGTCACTTGTTAACGTGTAGGGATTCCATTCCACTCTTCCTTTTTAGCCCTATTACGTAAAGCAAGCTTACACTCAGAAAGAGATATTCAAGAGTTTCAACGACCAAAGCAGTGTTCCTGTACAGATGTTCTTAGAGGGAAGCAACCTTAGTGAACAACACTGACATTAATTCCATTTTTCTCTGCCTCTTTCTCCTTCCCTGCCTCTGTGTGTGTGTGTGTGTGTGTGTGTGTGTGCGCGCGCCTGTGAGTGTGCATGCTTGATTGATTGTTTCATTGCTTAGTGTAGAAAAAGAGTTACTGGTTCTGTGAATCACAAGCACGGCCATGTCTAAGGTCTACCTTTTAACAATGGGCCTAGATGAAGTGCTAATGAGGTCAGTGTCAGGGCTCCATTTTCAGTCTGGGTACTGAGATTATTTCACTTTGTAATATGCCATAGCCTTGGGGACTCTTAGGCCCCAGCCCTCCTTCAGCCTTTAGTCGGTATCTCACAAATACATACTATGTACCCAATCAAAAGACCAAACCTGAAATTTGATGTGGATCACTGAGAACTCAATGCTACTCAAACTCTTAAAACCAAAAAATGCCATTTGAAGCAATTCTACTCAGATGGACGAAACTGGAGCCCATTATCCAGAGTGAAGTAAGCCAGAAGCAAAAACAACAATACAGTATATTAACGCATATATATGGAATTTAGAAAGACGGTAACAAGAACCCAACATGCAAGACAGCAAAAGGAACGCAGATGTATAGAATAGACTCGTGGACTTTGTGGATGAGGGTAAGGGTGGGATGATATGGGAGAAGGGCATTGAAGCATGTTAATTGTCATGTGTCTAATCAATCGCCAGCCCAGGATTGATGCTCGGGGCTGGTGCAGTGAGATTTCCCGGGGGGTAGGGAGGAGGGAGGAGGGTTCCGGAGGGGAAGCATATGTAAACTCATGGTGATATCATGACAATGTATGGCAAAAACAATAAAAAAAAAAAAAGTGCCTACTGCCAACAAGATAAAGGAAATCTTTCTGCCGTGGCGTGTTAATAATTCCCAAGCTCTAGATAGCTGTGTAAATCCACATGCAGTCCTAGGGCATACTATGCACCCAGATGAAGAAAGGGATCATACAGTTTTTGCAGGCCAGTTGGCAGGCCAGTTCATGTTTCTTGCAGCATGCACTCATTTCCTGTGTTCTTTACTACTTTCTGACCTTGATACAGAGGCTATACTTTTAGATTTGGTCAGTTCCTTGGGCAATATACACTGGGCAGTAGAAACTCTGAAATCTCCCTTTCCTCTTTTCATCTACAACCATTAGTAAAGAAAAATACAAGTTAAGTTAAGGTTGACTTAGAGTCCCAGATATATCAGTCAGCTGTTTTAGGTGAATTTCGCTTTGTCTTTCATGCTCCCCAATCTTCCTTCTCCTCCCATCCACCGCCTTAACCATCAACTACCACTTCCTTCTCTCTCTCTCCCATGTTATTACCAGTTTCATGGTTTATCAGTTCAAAGGCTTTCAAGTGCTAGTAGCAGAAATCCAACTGACTGAAGCATCAGTTATGTTGGCTCAAAAATCCAGAGATAGAGAGGTTCTATTCGTGATACATTCAAAGCACCATTTTCTATGAGTCTCTGCCCTCTCCCACCTGTTAGCCTTATCCTGAATCTCACCTCACTTCCAGCCATCAGATGTCAGCCAGCAGCAGGAGGTTGACATCCTCCCTTATTTGTCTCTCTTGAAAGAAGCCAGCTTTTGTCCCATTCTCTTAAGGATAAGGGAAAACTTTCCCTGAAGCCTCCAACAACCCTCTCATGTACAAGAATTAGGTCATTTGCCCATTCACAAAGCATTTGTTGACAAGTAGATTAGCTTCCTTTAATTGGCCAGGATTAATCAGGTCTCAGGGACATGAGTTTGAGTAGGCTCCAGGAGTTGGTGATGGACAAGGAAGCCTGGCGTGCTGCAGTCCATGGGGTCACAAGGAGTCTGACACAACTGAGCTACTGAACTGAACTGAACTGAACTGAATCGGGTCTCACCTCTGAAGCTGGAAATGGGATAACTTCCCCCAGCATCATATGAACAAAACTGAGATATCTTTGTGAGTAAAAGAGAGAATGGATGTTGGCTAGAGGCAATCAACAAAGTCTGTAAGAGATATTTGGTGCTTTCCACATTAAGTTCTGCATCCATTCCCTTTACATGTTTAGACGATGCACTGATATAACTGATAAACAAGAATTAACTGTGACATTCTGCTCTATTGCCTTTTTGGATCATGGAGGATCCAGAGAGCTTTGTTTGACCTGCAGGTACCACATCTGAAGGCCACTGTGGTACTTTGGGACCCTCCCCTTGGGCAGCAGTTACATAATCAAGTAACAGCCAAGCCTGAAGCTTGCTGGAACTTAAGCTCCCTTCCTAGAGAAGTGGTCAACTCTACATTCCCATGTCGCAAAGCACTCAGACTTCTGCATGCAAACTCCTCACTCCTAGTATTTCAAAGTGCTGGCCATTCCTCAGTTGGGGAAGGCAACTGGGCAGGGAGCAGGCACAACGGCTCACATTTTCCTCCTCATGATCATTTTTCCATTGACTCAAGTAGCAGCTGCTTTTTGGAAGGCCATGTATGCTATGATGACACAGACTGTTTCCAAACTCTGAAGTGGTCATCTTCAGATTGGCCAGAGTGATATAATCTCTTTGGAATCAGACTTCTGCTGCCCTGACTGCCCTTGTGATGCTAAAATAGGACCTTGGGTTGAAGAACCATTCATTAACATCTAGAAATAGCAGTTTCTTCCAAGCAAAAGAAGAAAGGAACCTAGATTGTTATCACTGATCCTTTGGCGTTGGCTGGGCCAGAGTTGCCCTGATTTAGCTGATTCATTCCTTATGTCCATATCCTATAAGGTTCCAGAATCCCCTGTCCGTTACCTCAGCCACATGTTCCTCTACAGCGTCAAGTCTGTACTCTGAAAGCTTCCTGCTTTGTCCACAGCTCTATCCTGACTGCCCTAATCTGCCACCTCAGCCAACTCCAACCCTCTTTCCTTTGCTTTTCCCCCAAAAAAGTGTTTCAGTGCTACTATTCTTGGATTTCTGACTTTCGCATGAGCAAGTCCTCGTTCCAGCTCTACTATTTCGATCTGAAATTCCATTCAGAGTACACTGGAATGTACCATTGAAGATACCACACAGAGCGGATATAAAGGTGGCCTCCATCAATTACTACATGAACTTAAACACATTTTTACACCTCTCATCACACAGTCAGTGGGTATTTATTAAGGGTCAGCCACACGACAGGCACTGTGCTAAGCTCTAAGACAGTTGCTGCATCTATTTTTTTTTAAGAGCATAAATAATAAAATGCATTTAAGGGGTTATCATAAGGGTTAGATGAGATAATACATTCCAGAGGCATAGGAAACATTCACAAATGGTGACCAGTGTAACTGTGATCATTAGTGAGAAAGCACCTGATCCAACTGCAACTCCCTATGATACTACCCTTCAAAGGAATTTGGGGATTCCAACGTGTCACCCTTCCAGGATATCCCCCAGCTATATATCGGGCAGCACTTACAGTGGCTCTGTTATTGGTATCAACCCAACCGTGTCCCCACACACAGTGCTTGCTGCAGGCCAGGAAGCCTGGGCCTGCTCCCAGTGGGAGACAGTCAGAAGACACGAGGCTTACCCGTCCCAGGCTCAAACCTCCAGGGCTGTG
Organism: Antilocapra americana; assembly: GCA_007570785.1. Lineage (NCBI taxonomy): Eukaryota > Metazoa > Chordata > Mammalia > Artiodactyla > Antilocapridae > Antilocapra > Antilocapra americana. The sequence goes on along the minus strand of ML661887.1, from coordinate 4,100,358 downwards.
TCCCTGGTCTGCCCAGAGTGTGAATGGTGCGCCCGAGTAAGGGATGCACATGTCTCTAGCCATAAATGTTGCATGGTTGTTATAAACCATGAGGCCTGGTAACACCAGCGGCAGCTTATCAGGTTTCCAATGTACCACATTCTTCCAGATTTCCAGATGCTCTTTTCTTTCTCTCTCTCAGCCCCACTCCATCCCTACTTGTATTCTAAAGCACCCCAGACTGCTTACTCCAACCTAACAATTTGAAAGTAAGTGGAATAAAACTTCAGGAGGGGAAAACCAGCTGGAAATTTCTATTTAAGGAGAAAGAGGAGTGGAAAATTACCGCATGCCTCATTGTGCCTTGCGGCTCTCACAGACCATCCATGGCATACAGGCAGACCACAGGAAGGGGACTCAGTGCAACACAATGTACAGGAAAGAAATGGCTTAATATTATCACAAATTTACAACTTATTTGAAGCCCCCTGAAGGAAAGGTGTACTTTCGTCAGTATAGAAGATCTATTCTGTTAGAAAAAAAAAAAAAAAAAAACATTAAAACAATCTGCTGACTAGAAACCACATGTCTCTTGACTGCAAGGGAAAAATATCCCTCCTCCTGAGACAAAATCTGGGCAAAACCAGCCCTGGCTAAAGTGTTACTACTAAGGGAGGGAACTGGAGTAGGTGACTCTTCCCTGGCTTACCTTTTCCTTTGTGAAATGGAAATAAAAGCTCAGCACCACTTCTACCGCATCATGATGCTTGAGAGGCTTCCTTAGAGCTTCTTAAGAAAATTCTGAAGATGTTAAGTCAGCATAACTTAACAAGGGAATTTCCTTCCCTTGGAAGAAATTTCACGGAGAAGTCACCCCACTGGGAAGTTCTTTTTCCTGTTAAATGATTGCTACTCCTTGGCAGAGGGCCAATAGATGGCGACAAGAAATCAGGAGCCTGAGCATCTCTACCTGGAGTAGTGGTGACAAGAGATGTCAGCAGCAGAGTTCAGAGGAGCATTGCAAGGTGTTGGGGGAGAGGTGGAGAACAGGGGTGGGGATTCGTGTTAAAGGGATGACAGAATGTGATTTGCAGAATTCCCCTGGCTTTCTCTGATCCTTGAGGCACATAGGGAAAATCAAGCCACCCAGTTTGTGATACACGGTTACAACAGTACTAGGAAATGAACACAGATTTTGATACCCAAAGTAGAATGGCTTAAAACAACAGAATTTGATTGTTTCGCGTTTCTGGAGATTAAACATTTGAAATCAAGGTGTCAGCAGAGGGCTCCGTTCCCTCTGAAACCTGGAAGGGATCCATTTTCCTCGCCTCTTCCTAGCTTTTCACGGTGGCCATCAGCCCTTGACACTTCTTACAGCTGTGTCGCTCTAAGCCCTGCCTGTGTTGTCACATGACATTCACCCTGAGCGCCTGTGTCCAAATTTCCCTCTTCTTATGAGGACACCAGTCATATTGGATGAGAGCCCTCCCTAATGACCTCATCTTAACTCGATTACATCTTCAAAGACTCTAATTCCAAATAAGGTCACATTCACAGGTGCAGGGGTTTAGGACTTCAATTTTTTGTTGCTGGTGGTAGTGGGAGGGACACAATTCAATTCTCAGTCAATCTCCCAGTAGACTATGTCATAGGTTTTCTAGTTGGCTACAGTTAGTAAGCGGCCACTGAGAGTGAACTTGATTGAACTTTGAAAGGCTAACTTGAGGATGAAAATGCCACAGCAGGCAATGAAAATGGATGCTGGAAGTGGAAGACCTCCAGCCCACAGGCCAGATCCCCTCATTAGTTACTCGACAGCTTTCCAAGCTCTCAAGAGACTAAGAGAAGTCAGGGCCCTTTGGCTGTCTATGAAACGGATGTAAAGTTGTGAAAAGGTGGTTCAAAGTATCAAGTGTTTTCACGGGATGCTGAGTTCTTGATTCCCAGCAGGCAATGTGAACTCAAAACATTGAATTTCCCAAGACACTGGAGATACATAATCACAAATTTTAGATGTACAAGTCATTCTGGCAATTGACTTTCCAAGAAGCAAAGGATCCGGAATTCTTTTTTGCTGAAGCAAATCTAAGTGACGACACAGAGGAGCACCAGAATGCCGTGTGTCTGTCATGGCCAAAGGGTGCGTTGCTACCTCTTCTGGTCCAGGTGTTTTCAGGTGCAGTTGCAACTCTGAGCTTGATTATTTCCTCTCCTCAAGCAGGGGTGGGCTCTACAGAGGCACTTTCAGAATCTGGCAACATGGATTTCATGACCACAAAGTAAAAATGAAATAATGCACATACCAAAACATAAACACATTGTAAAGTACATTCAGCCTCAGATTCCAAACCCGGCGACCCTGCGTGGGTTAGCAAACAGGAAGCCAGACTTCTGTCCCGGCGGGGAGAAACAAGGCCTCCAAACTGACAGCTGCTATCATTCCAAAACAAGTCATTGTTTATGAATGAATATTCTTTGTGATAAATTATTGAGTTACATGAAAACTCTATGATTGCCTGCTGCTGCCAGATTTGGTTTTTGGTCTCAAAAGCCAGCATGGAATGTAGTACAGACCAAGAATGAAATTAAAAACTGCTGGTTTTCTCTCACAAAATTCTTGTCTGAACTCTCAGTTTCCCACTAACCTGTAATGCTGGTCCTGGCTTTAGATGCCCAGAAGTCCTTCTGGGACATTTATAATATATATGGTTTTAGATTAGAGACATGTTTATCCATTCCAAGAAAACTGTAGGTATGAATCACAGCTTGTAATTTACTTTAGATAATGACTATCTCAAAATTTAAAAGCAAAGAGGGATGCCACTTGTCATGAGTGTCCCCTAGGTACCAGGCTGTGTGCTGTTTGCTTTAGCTTTAGCTATCTCATTTAATCCTCGCAAAGTCCTTTTAATACCCATTTTACAGATGAGAAAACTGAAGCATGATGAAGTTAAGTGATTTGTCTCAGTTGACACAGCAGTAAAATGAGAAGACCAGATCTGGTACTAGGCGTTTGACTCCAAAATTCATGTTCTTTCCTTAACAGCACACTGACTCCCACCACAGCTTCATAAAGGATGACATTTAGTACCAGTACTCAAAGAAAGGGCTTCACAGGTGGCTCAAGTGGTAAAGAACCTACCTGCCACTGCAGGAGATGCACATTTTCTCTCTGGGTCAGGAAGATCCCCTGGAGGAGGAAATGGCAAGGTTAATACAACTTATCTGGTATCCTTGCCTGAGAAATCCCATGGACAGAGGAGCCTGGTAGACTATAGGCCATAGGGTTGCAAAGAGTCAGATATGACTGAGCACACTGCATGCACACATACTCAAAGAAAAGGATTGCTTTCCAAGCTCTGACATTAATTCCTTGTGTATTATCTCTCAAATAGGCCTGTTTTATAAAAAATAACATTGAAAATGAGCAAATAAATTACTAACATTGAAAACAAAAAAAAAATTACTATCTTATTTCCCTCATCTTCCCTATTCTAGGTTCCTGGGGAAATCTGGTTAATTCCTATGGAATTAGCAGGAATAAGAAAAGCACAGAGTTCTAATCCCAAGTTCACCTCTCATTCACTGTGTGTATCGCTAAACCTCAGCCCTCCCTTACACAAGGAGGATCATGAGATTTGCCCAGCCTATTTCACAGGTTGTTATAATGCTCAAATTATATAAGGTCCAGGAAATTATTCTGTAGCTCATAAAGCTCTTAACTGTGTTAAGTATCTATGATGGCCTAGACTCTTCTCTAATAGTTCAACAAAAAAAAGGGAAGATTTTTATCAGAACAATAGTCCAGTGTTAGCTAGTAGTCTTCTGATAAGTAGCATCTCTGGAAAAGAGAAAACAGCTGATTTTTAGCATTTGCTGATTTTCATGATGTAAATACTCCCACGAAGGACAATTTCAAGCTACCCACATGATATCAGTGAGCATAGAGGTGGGAAGAGATGCTCTGGTTGCTAACACAAACAGGTTCCAATACACCGCTAGTTCTGACTAAATTTCAAAATAGCAGCACCTTTAAAAACACCTAGTATGCTGGAGCCATCCTGTGAAATGCCCAAAGTCTGTCTTCCACTTTATGTGTATCCCTCATGGCCACAGAATGTGTCTCCAGCCTGGGACAGAGAGCCCAGACCCCCATAAGCCCCTCAGAGAACCCAGACAATCTTACATTTGCTGTCTTGACCCATATGAGGAGAGAGAGCCTGCCTCATACAAAAGGTATATTTCGCCCACGAAAAAAGTGTGCTCCAGGAAAATGCTGTTGCTCCAAGCAGACTGTGAGTCCCAAGAACAAGTGTCCCTCACTATTTCCCTGTTCACAGTGTAACAGCTAGCCTTAGACTTGAATACATTTCACATACAAACAGTGACTTATACAAGATTATTTCTCTCTCCTGTAAAAGAAGACTGGAAATATGCCAGCCAGAGCTGACTTATACCAAGGACCCATGCTTCTTCAACTTCCCCTCTCTACTATCCTCATGGTCCAGAATGTCTGCTGAAGCTCAGATCATAACATGAGTCCCAGTCAGCAGGATGGAAGAAGAGACGTGCACTCTCTCACTTTTAAAGAGAGTTCCTAGAAGTCCCACTTAATATTTTATTTATATATCATTGACTAGAAACCAATCATATGACCATAACTAGCTATAAGAGAGACTTGAAATATAGCTTTTTAACTTGGAAACAATACGCCTGGCTAAATGTCAGGGTTTTTTTATTAAGAAAGAAAGGAGAATAAATACTGAAGTAGGCAACAAGCAGTCCCTGTTTTGTGTTCATGTTGTGTATGTGTGCGTGCATGTGCCCAGGTGGTCAGTCATATCTGACTCTTTGCAACCCTATGGACTACTGCCCACCAAGTTCCTCTATCACTGGAGTTTTTCAGGCAAGAATACTCAGGTGGGTTGCCATTTCTTACTCCAAGGGATCTTGCCAACCCAGGGATCGAACCTGTGTCTCTCATGTCTCCTGCAACAGAAGGTGGATTCTTTACCACTGAATCACCAGGGAGGCTATGTTCATGAGACATGTGCACTAATTTGTCAGAGGCTAGAGAAAGAAAAGGAAACGAATGCTTTCCTTTTTTTCTACCCACCTATAGTTCAGCTGTCTCTTTTCCCCATTCATCCCTGTGGGCAAGAAGAGAAGGTAGCTGCTAACAGGTAATTACATATCCTTTGAGGACCAAATTGTTGTTCAGTTGCTAAGTCGTGTCCGACTCTTTGTGACTCCATGGACTGTAGCCCGCCAGGTTCCTCTGTCCATTGGATCCTCCACGCAAGAATACTGGAGTGGGTTGCCATTTCCTTCTCCAGAGGACCAAATAAAATGAGTTATATCTGTTTCTGGGATATGTGTGCAAACACATCATGATGTTTTTATCATTATTTGGAAGATAGAGACAGTTATATACGGTCATTACTGATATTATGTTAAAAGTGGGTGGAAGTTCTTGTCTCTATAGATGCTTTTGTCTAAACGCAGGAGTATCAGTTACCTACTCTGATGAAAGGGAGCTGTGTGTCTGACTCTAGCTGATGCTGAGAAAAATGAGGTGAGGGGGATCCTTTACTTTTCCCATACCATCCACCTAGACTCTGCAGCACAGAAGTTGGAGATCTGTTTATTATATGAGTTGCATTCAGAAAGTTTTGTGTGGGCATGCAAATATCAGCCTGCAGCCCTGCGCCTGCCTCCTCCACCTCTTGTTTCCACTGTCACTAGCAAGTAGCTGGTCAGGCATCAGGAAAGAAGTCTCATGCAGCCAAGCAAGGCTTTTCACCTCTATTTATTATTTTTTTTTTTTGGCCAAAATGGCATGGGAGTAGAGCCAGGGACACATATTAACCTACAGAGAAGCTTGCTAGTGACAGATGCAGAAGCCACGCAAACATGCAGGGCAGGTGTGAGAACATAGCCACCTGCTGACGGTGGCTGTCAAACGCATCAGAGAGGAGATGCATCCTAGCAACCACCAGCCCACTGCCATCCCATGGAGACCCAAAGAAACACACGTACTGTTGGGCATTTCATTTAAATCCCCAATCTGTAATCTTATACTCTAATTCTATTTAATATAACGTTCCATGACCAGGTATACCAACTTCTCCCATGTGCATTTTCCCTAGAAACTTAAAATCCTTGACCTTCCAGGTTTTAGCTTTTAGTGTACAGATAATCCAATGGATGAGCCCAGGCCTACCATCAGTTTAGAAGTCACAGAACTTCATGAGATTTCGTAGCTGATTTGTGCAACAATCAAGTGTTTCCAGTGAAAGTTGGAAATCCAGGAATATAACACAGATGGACAAGCCTGCATAGACCCAAAATCTCAGATCCTGTCTGCTGTGCATTTACCTGAGAACATGGCTCACAGTGGATCTTGAGACTGAGAGAAGAAGCTACTTTAAAAATATATATATATATATATATACTGTTCTTAAAAATGCATCAGAATCACTTTATACAGCCTTGTGAGTCCCCAGGCAAAGTCAACAGCTGGCAATACTTACCTCTTCTAGAGTCCAGCCTTGGCCACTCTAATCCCTGTTGCTGGGGAAAGCCTGCCTAGGATGATCCTGTTGATCCTTCCAGGTGGAGTATTAGAATCCTTTTGATGTTTCTCCTTCAAGTCATTCAGACACATAGCCCCCTTCTTTTATTGAAGTAGAGTTGATTTACAGTATTGTGTTAGTTTCAGGTGAACATCAAAGTGATTCAATTATATGTATACATGCATATATTTATATTCTCTTTTCCTACTCTTTTTCCATTATAGTTTATTACAAGATATTGAATATAGTTCACTCTGCTACATACATTAAATCCTAGTTCCTTATCTATTTTATATATGATAGTGTACATCTGTTAATCTCATATTCCCAATTAATCCCACCTTGCTTCTCCTTTGGTAATCATAAATGCGTTTCCTGTAGCTGTAATCTGTTTCTGATTTGTAAATAAGTTTGTCTGTACTATTTTTTAGATTCCACATGTATGTGATATAATATAATATTTGTCTTTCTCCAACTGACTTATTTTGTTTAGTGTGATAATCCCCAGGTCCATCCATGTTGCTGTAAATGGTGTTATTTCATTCTTTTTATGGCTTAGTAGTATTCCATTGCATATATGCACCACATCTTCTTCATCCATTCTTTTATTGATGGACACAGGTTGTTTTCATGTCTTGGCTATTACAAATAGTGTTTAAACACATAGCTTCTTGATGACTTCAAGTTTAAGAATATCTACCAGGTTTCCATGAGGGGGATGCTGCTGCTGCTGCTGCTGCTGAGTCGCGTCAGTCGTGTCCGACTCTGTGCGACCCCATAGACGGCAGCCCACCAGGCTCCTCTGCCCCTGGGATTCTCCAGGCAAGAACAATGGAGTGGGGTGCCATTTCCTTCTCCAATGCATGAAAGTGGAAAGTGAAAGTGAAGTTGCTCAGTCGTGTCCAATTCTTAGCGATCCCATGGACTGCAGCCCACCAGGCTCCTCCGTCCATGGGATTTTCCAAGCAAGAGTCCTGGAGTGGGGTGCCATTGCCTTCTCCCCATGAGGGGGATAGTGGGCCCCAAAGGAGTAGACTGGATTCATGTTGTAGGAGTGAGGAGTGTGTGATACGGGGTTTCCAAACATGGCAGCAGAAAGTTTTACTTTTCACTCAGGTACAGAAGTGAAGTAGGAAAAGAGAGTTTAACTTTTAGATAAGATAGGAAACTTCTTACTCTAGGAAAGAGTTTTCTCTTGGCATTACCCACAAAAGGCAATTTTGGACCAGGAAATACATACAGCTCAAGTTATTACTAAAGAAGAAAAATATAGATTACCTTCACCAGTCCAGTCTTGAAAACAAACAAAAACTTTAAAAAAAAAAAAAAAACTACAACATGGCAAATACCATACCAAAGGCACGGACTGTCCAAATATGTACTCCTTCTTCAAATTTTTCATGTAGGTTGGCTAAAGCCAGGTCCTGGAATGTTAACTGGGACCTGATCACAACTAATGGACCAGACATTATGAAATGCCTCATGTTACCAGTCATTTAAACCAGATAGTTAAGGGTCCAGTTATGGTTAGGTTCAAACTGAGGCTTAAATCTAATATATTTATTGCAAGTAACACTGAACACTCAAGTATCCTTATTTTAAACCTAAACGACACCAGGTATTGTATCCATTTCCTGCATCTTTGAGCCATGCTTCAGTTGAATCTGTCATCTTTCTTCCTCATTGGGGAGTATTCAAAGTGACATCTCCTACTATGTCACTCTACCTGGGAGCAAACGGGGAGTTTGTTGCCATGCACTGTTTCGCATTAGAAGAATTTAGCCTGAGACCTTAACACAAAGTCAGGAACCAGCTGCCTGAGTTAGAACTAGGGTGGCATGCTTGTTTCTTCAGTTTTTAAACTATTTGCTTCATAAAAATATTTTTACTTTCCTTGGTCCACCGTTATGCCTTGGCCCATGATTTTCCTAGAACTCTTCTTTGGGAATGTGCCCTACATGTGGAAATACAAAGCAGAACTAAGAAAGGCCCTGGTCTCCTGACGTCAAGGTTTTTGTAAAGAAAAATACACAAAGGTAACCACGCCTCACTCTGGCTTTCTAGTAACCCCAGAAAAAAATTCCAGAAATGTGTTTTAATTCTTTAGTCTGAGTGACAAGAGGGTTCACGTGTTTCCCAAAGTCCACTTAAGAATCATTTTGACCTTGGGAAAATGGATTTTGTTAGCCCCAAAGCTTATTAAGATTAATGGCAAGAGAGGCTCATTATTCTGCCAGAAAAATCTACTCACAAATCTGAGAGAGGAGCTTTTATTCTGTCAGTTTCAAGGAGAGGGGACACAGAGTGCCTGACAAACACCCGCCAGGTATGAGGTGCCCTTCAGACACCCGGCAGTGACCCACAGGAGTGCCTGACAAATACCCACCAGGTATGAGGTGCCCTTCAGACACCCGGCAGCGACCCACAGTTGGGAGGCCCACTTTAGCTGATCGCAGGCCAACAAAGGGTCTTATCAGGGCTTTCTTACAGACAGAGGTCCCTCTGCTCTCAGTTACGAAACCCACCACCCTGGCCACACCACCAGGCTTTATGGAGCCCAGAATGGTATTCAGAAACGGGAGCCTTATTCAGATATAAATAACTCTCACGCCTGTGGACCTTGTTGCCCCCATAGCAGCAAGGGGCTACTGTTTCCTATTCGAGTGCTCGGTCACTGCACTGACCTCACGGTCTCTCAGCTTCTGCCACCCCTGCTTCTGCCGCTGCTGACCAGCTGACTCCCTGCATGCAGAAACTCACAAGGAGAATCCTTGCGAGTTGCCAGTTCCCCACGCAGTACCAGGAATCTTTGCAGGCAGCACCGTGGGGCCGGCTGCCTCACAGGTTCCCGCCCAGCCGTGGATGGCTGGATTTTGGCCGAGGGCTCATCCCTGGTCATCTTTGTAGGGCACAGCACAGAAGCCTGTTGCTAAGAGACAGGCATTCCCAGACCCAGAGATGGCTAGATAAGTATTCTGGCTTTGATTACCAGCTCATAGAACTGATGGGAGGCAAATAGACAGGAAACCTTCTAAGTTTTTAAGGAATTTGGTTCAACCTAAGAAACCCAAGCTTGGCTGACAATAGCCTGTAACTACTCAACTCATTGCTCCCCGCCTCCAAAATTTGCTCCAAAACGTAATGAGCTCCAAAGAAGTAGAGTTCTCAGAAAAAAAAGCATTTGCATCAATATCCATCTCAGATAAGCCAAGAAAGGCAATGAATGAGGGAAATCCTTTCAGAGAGCACAGCCAGGAACATAGGTACAGAAGTGAAGTAGGAAAACAGAGTTTAGCTTTTAGCCTTGACTGATCAATAGATAGGAAACTTATTACCCTAGGAAAGAGTTTTCTCTTGGCATTACACACAAAGGGCAATTTTGGACCAGGAAATACAGACAGCTCAAGTTATTACTAAAGAAGAAACTTATCGCGCACAGCCCAATTGGCTGCCCCAGGAGCTCAGTGATCTCCAAGGCAGGGACTGTCCCTGTCAAGTAAGTTGTGATATGTGCATTGAACCAGCCACCTCCAGGGATTATTTTCTTATTCTCTACTTCTTCAAATAAAAGTTTCCTTGTAATTCTCTTCCACCATTTTATATTTAACATGCTGTACTAAGAGTCCTAGACTTCGTAGTCACAACAAAAAGAGCTAATTATACAGTGGGTCCAAAACTAAATAAATAAATAAAACACCCAGAAGTTTCTTTCTCTTTCATATACCAGCCTAGAGCAGCATTGTCTAATAGAAATAGGATACAAGTCACGTTTCTTTTTTCTTTTCTCTTCTAAGATTTTTTTTTAAGGTGGACCATTTTTAAAGTCTTTATTAAATTTGTTACAGTATGGCTTTTGTTTCATGCTGTGGGTTTTTTTTTTTTTTTTTTGGCCACGAAGTATGCGGGAGCTTAGCTTCCTGACCAGGGATCGAACCTACACCTCCTGAATTGGAAGGCAAAATCTTAATTACTGGACTGCCAGGGAAGTCCCAATAAGTCACATTTGTAATTTACAATTAGCCAGCAGTGACGTTGGGGGAAAAAAAACAAACGTGAAATCAATTTTTAAAATACCTTTTATTGAACTTAATATATAGCCAAAATATTATCATTTCAACATGTAGTCAATATAAAACATTAAGGTATCTTCCATTTTGGGAGGGGTACTTATTTATAATCCATCTCAGTTAGAATTAGTTAGTATCAAGTGCTCAATAGTCACACAGAGCAAGGGACTCCCACGTTGCACAGCCCAGAGGTAGATGAGGAGGGCAGTTGAGCAAGCAGACAGCTCTGTTCCTCCAAGTTCGACACAGCCCCACAACTCTTCTGTTTCGTTGTGCTACAGAGTAATTCTACCCTAGAAGAGAGCTTCTCAGCCTTGGCACTGTTGCCATCTGAGGCCATAAATCTTTGCTGTAGAGAACTGTCTACACACTGTAAGATGTGTCCTTACACACAACCGCTGTGGGCCTGTCCCCTGCCCACTATATGCCAGGAACACTACCCACTGCCCCCATATCGTGACCGTCAGAAAGATCAGCAAGAGTTGGGGCACGGGGGAACAAATCACCACTGGCCGTGGTTCTCAAACTTAATTATGTATCAGAGTGATCTGAAGAGCTTGTTAAGGGAGAGATTTCCGGTCCCATAGTTTGTGAATCAGTGGGTCTGAGTGGGACCCAAATACGCATTTCTGTGGGACTCTCTGGCCAGGCTGCTGCTGATACTCTTTGAGAACCCCTCCCCTGGCAGTTGTGCTCCCCTGCCTGGCTGGCGCACAACCACATGACATTTCTGCTGTCAGGAAGGCGGAGAGGAACTAGAAGACAAGTGATACATCTTAAGGATGTGATGGAGAAGTGGCTCATGTGACATTGGCTCAATTTCCATTGTTGAGAATTTGAATTTATGGCCACATCTTGATGCAAAGAAGTCTGAGAAACATAGCCAAGTGCCCGGTTAAGATTCAGAATTCTATGACTAAAGAGATGATTGGGAGATGGATAACAGGGACTATTTGCAGGTTCTTCTACAGAAGTGGATAATTTTATTAAGCTGTGAGTTACTAGACTATAAAAAAAATCCATAGAAAAACTAACCTCAAAGAAGGCATGTCAGCCACACATCCTAGATTTGTAGTGTAAGATGAGGCTTGAGGAGTCTCTCTATTTAAAAAAAAAAAAAATTATTTATTTCTTTATTTTCAGCCGTGCTGGGTTTTTGTTGATGCAGGGGTTTTCTCTATCACGAAGGGCATGGGCTTTTCATTGTGGCGACTTCCCTAGTTGCGGAGCAGAGGCTCTAGGACTTCAGTCCTTGTGGCACGTGTGCTCAGGAGTTGCAGCTCCCAGGCTCTAGAACACAGGCTCAGTAGTTGGGATGGACAGCCTAAGTTGCTCTGTGGCATGAGGGGTCTTCCCCGATCAGGGATGGAACCCATGTCCCCTACACTGGCAGACAGATTCTTTACTACTGAGCCACTAGGGAAGCCCCCTGAGGGGTCTCTCTTTGATGAAAAGGTATGTGTGGCTCAAGCAGGCACAAACTTTCAAAGGTGTGTGTATGAAGAAAGGAGGAACTTGGAGGGGATTTGCCCAAGAATCATCTCTTCAATATCCATTTCTTTCCCTCATTCCTAATAAGACTAGCAATTCCTCAGTTTTGTGGTTTGAGAAGCTGTAACTCCATCTCCTAGCTCCAGACGTTAACCTTGATTAAACTAAACCAATCAAGGAGTCATATTTGCCTAGTCACAGTGATAGACAGATTCAGTGATGGGCCCATGACCTAAACCGGCCCAACCAGAGAGAAGTTTATAGCTGCTCTTTGATGTCTGGGGCAAGAGAAGCTTCTTTCCCCCTGGATGTGAATGAAGAAAATAAAGCCCTGGGGCAGCAGGCAGCTATGTGACAAGAGAGAAGCCAACAAAGGAAAAAGCCAAAGCATGAAGGAGGGCCACTGAAAAACAGACCTGCAACCTTGACAACATTCTGAATCTCTGGATCAAACCATGCCTGATGTCCCACCTCTGAAATTTTCAGCTAAATGAGCGGATACTTTTCTTATATTATTTAAATCAGTTTGATTTAAGCTTCCTGTCACTTGTAACTAAAAGTATTCCCAACAATGGTTTGACCTGCATGTGTTTCTTCCTTGGCACCTAAAAGAGCAAAGTTAGCTCCTGAGCATCTTCTTATAAGCACCTCCCTATGTGATCATCTACTTTAAGCACCTCTTTCTGTGACCCTAAAGCATGCATTAGCTCACTTAAGTCTCACAGTAACCCTGGAGGTAACTACAAGTCAGGAAACCGAGACTCAAAAAGATTAGCTAACCTTTCTAACGTCACTCTGAGAATAAGTGGCTGAACTGAGAATTGAGCCCTACCAATTCTTAATCCAATGTTCTTTCTCCAACTTTGGCCTCATATATTATTTTTTGAACCATGTATATAAATAACAAAGGTTTATATGTTTACTCAAACTCCACATGGAAAACCATTCTGACTTTTGAAAATCTGATTCAATGATCAAAAACACATGTAGAATATTAGTTAGAAGGTGGTGTAGACTGTAGTAAGGTTTTATAGGCATCTTGGGCAGGTCCTTCAGAGTAATTGGGATGTGGAATGTGGAAGTCATTTTTATGGGAAAGTTGGGACACGGCCTCCTGTGGGCAGCCTCAGGCTAAAGAGGGAGTATATCAAGAAAAAAAATCACATTGAACCTGGTGATAAGGTTCATGAGGATGTTAATTAAAAGAAATCTCAAATTTCAAGGCTGTATGGGCGATACACTTACAAGCAAGGGCATAGGAACAATACACAACAGAAATATAAGGTTTTACCCCAAGATGTCAGTATTCTTTTGAAAACAGTATGTATGGTTTATAAACCATCTGTGAAATTCTTCTTCTGCTCACTTATCTTATTACAGTGCCTGCTTATGCTTCTCAAATAGTCTGGCTCAGCCACAGAAAGGAGAAAGATGCCTCACATTTTGCTTGAGCATGATCAAGTTTGGCTAACCATGCTATTTTAACCAACTCTAAAGCATCCTTATTTGTATATTATTCAAAATGATTATTCTTTTGTTAGGGTTAGAAATAAGAATTATTCGATTTTATATCCACAGTAGCACTGGATTTGTACTTGAGAATTATCCCATGGGTTGAATTAAATACTCTATCCCCCCAAAAGAAGAGAAAAACCCACATGCCCTTACCCTTACTCCATCCTTTCCCATGCCAAGTTCCATTTTCCTATAGAAAATTTATACTGAAAATGTGCTCAAAGCCTTCAGATTTGGCTGAAGGAATTACAGCTGCCCCAGTGTTCATCCAATGATAAAAATGTTTGTTCTAGAAGCTTATTTAGAAGAGGCTGCTTTTACCACCTTAGTCAGGCACACAATATGTCTATAAATAAATGCTAAAATGTTAATGAAAGTGGCTAGATGGGATCCTTTAACATCAGGCACTGAACTCTAAACTAGACTTAATGCCTTCACCATCTCATTTGTGTTCGTAATTGGTCTCCTATGAAGTAAAATGTATTGAAAACAATATTTTCTGCACTCAGCCTTTGACAGTCTCTCTGTTGAAAATCTCCCCTATGTAATTATGCTACTTTCCCCCTTCTGGTCAATGGAAGGGACTATCCAAGATTTGGATGCTCACTAGACCTACTTCCCCTAATGGCTACTCAGCAAAACCCCCATTTTCCACTTCTCTTGTATGAAGGTGATGCCACATGAGCGGTACTCACCACTGACAGAGGAGTGGAAGTGACGGGCGATACTGGGGGGAGGCAAGTGAGGCCAAGGGTCTTGCACACACTCTTTCTTCATTTGTTGGCCAACCAGATGCCCAAGAACCAGAATGCAGAATGGATAGAGGAGCCACTAGGAAGAAAGGGCCTGGGTCCCTGAATGACAGCGTGGAGTAGAGGATCTGACTCCTGCAATTCTAGCTGATCTACATGGAACTGGGATGTCAGCCAGGGATGAATCTTTGTTACATTAGTCACTGAAATTGGCAGCTGCTTATTATAGTACTGCTTCCATTTACTAATTCACTGCCCTATGGAGAGAGCAGTTAGACATTACCCAACTTAAATACTGTCCAGTGGAATTCACTGCCCTATGGTGGGAGCACTTAAAAAATTCGGGAAGCCAAAACCAGACAGGGCATCAACTAGGCAAACAATTGCGCAGCTCTGATAGTCTGAGGCATGCCCCCTGGCCCTTGCACCCATCCTGCCTTGCATCAGCTTTGCCTCCACATCTCAACTCCAAGCATCTGGAAAACAAAGTGCTTGTCTCATCTTCTGCTCTACAGTGCCTATTGCAACCAGCACCATTTTGAGTAGTTAACCATAGTGACTACTAAATAAAATCTCTGGAGAACCAGCTGAAATTTGGCTAAAAAGGAGCTGAGATAGAAGAGAGAAAGTAACATTTACACAGACACTATTGTAGGCCTGGGGCCTTGTAAGTTGAGACACAGATGTCCCTGGATATTGTGCTGCAGGTGAAATTGCCTCCAGCCTCCCATTCCATAACCCTGGAGAAGTCCAAAATCCCTCTCTGTAAGTTTTCCTGAAAATTTCCAGGGGTGGGGATGGTGCTCCCATAGTCACCTGCAGTTCTGAATTCCTGCTCCTGCTGTATTCAGTCAGTTTATGGGTTATCTTTCTATCTCATCCAGCCAGCATGTGGTCTACCTCACATTAACTCAAGCATGAAATTCAACCCCTCCCTCAGTTTCTACTCAAAAGGAAAAAAGTCACTCTTAAAATGCATTGATATATATGATAGAATCAATCAAAGATTCGGCCAGAGGTGAGATGGTCTCATCCTGGCAATTCACTACCTAATAATCTAAATATTACCATTCAGTTAACCAAGGCTCCTGAATATCAGGAATTTTTTAGTGGGCCTTCAAATTGTGGTGCTGGAGAAGACTCTTGAGAGTCCCTTCGACTGCAAGGAGATCAAACATGTCTCTCCTAAAGGAAATCAATCCTGAATATTCATTGAAAGGACTGATGCTGAAGCTCCAATACTTTGGCCACATGATGCCAGGAACCACAAACTCATTGTAAAAGATCCGGAAGATGGGAAAGATTGAAGACCAAAGGAGAAGGAGGCAGCAGAGGATAAGATGGCTAGATAGCATCACCTGACTCAATTCACATGAATATAAGCAAACTCCCAGAGATAGTGAAGGACAGAGGAGCCTGGCATGCTGCAGTCCATGGGGTCACAAAGAGTCAGACATGACTTAGCAACTGAACAACAACTTACACAATCCCAGTCTCAGATCATCTCAGTGACCTCCGGCACTCTTTCTTCCCTCCCCCTCATCTCTTTCCTTCCAGGTCACCCCAGCCAAATCCCCAATACAAATCTCTTTCACTCTGTAATGAAAAGGGTCCAGTTTACTTCAGATCCTATTACCTAAGGCTGCAGGAACATGCTTGCATATACCAGTCGAGATTCAGCTCACCCAGAGGGATTTCTCTTCAGTGACAGACAGACTTCTTACAAGGTGGCTATGGCTCAGTTTTGTTCTTCCTCTATTACACACATAAATGCATGTAACAACAAAACCATTAGCCCTCACAATGCTAATTCTCACAGATCTCATCCTACTCCATTTCTCAACAGCATTTGGCCCCAGAGGGTCACACCCTCCCCCTTGAACACTTTCTTCATTTTTTAAAATGAATTTTATTGCAGTGTAGTTAATTTACAATGCTGTATTAATTTCTGTTGTACAGCAAAGTGACTCAGTTATGTGTGTGTGTGTGTGTGTGTGTGTGTGTGTGTGTGTATACACATATATGCAAAGTCACTTCAGTCGTGTCTGACTCTCTGCGACCCCATGGACTGTAGCCTGCCAGGCTCCTCTGTCCGTGGGATTCTCCAGGCCAGGATAATGGAGTGGGTTGCCATGCCCTCCTCCAGGGAATCTTCCCAGCCCAAGGACAAATCATGTGTCTCTTGTGCCTCCTGCGTTGGCAGGCGGGTTCTTTACCACTAATGCCACCTGGGAAGCACCATATATGTGTATATTCCTTTTCATATTCTTTTCCATCATGGTTTATTACAGGATACTGCATCCAGTTTTCTGTGCTATGCAATTGTTATCTATCCATTCTATATATAATAGTTTGCATATGCTGATCCCAAACTCTTTATCCAATGCTCCCCCACTTTCCCTCACTTTTTATTTATAGGACATCACAATCACCTACCAGGTTTTCCTCCCTGCCTGCCTACCAGACTCTTCCATTGGCATCCCCAACCATCACAACATCTAAATATCAGTCCTTGGTTCTAATCTCACTGGTTTTAAATCTGCACTTATCAACCTTAGACGGAATATTTTCTCATCCAGTCCCATAACCTAAATACCATCTCTCTGCCGATGATTCTCTAACTTATATCTCCATTCCAGTCCTCTCTCAGAAACTCCAGACATATATCCACAACTATCTTTGGATACCTCTAATTGGCCTCTTAAATTTAAGATGCTCAAAAACGAAGTCCCAAATTCCATTCCATGGGCAAAACTGGCTTCTCCATAAATCTTCTCACCTCAGTAAGTGGCATTTCCATTCTCCCTGTTCTTCAGAATTGACCTTTGGGTCCCCTCATGCTTTACTCCCCACATTTAAGCCATTAGCAAATAAGTTCTGCCTTAAAAACACATGCAGAATCCAACCACTGCTCACCACTTCCACTGCTGCCTCTCTGATTCAAGCCACCAGCACATCTCATCCAACTGGTCTCCCTGGCTCCTCCTCTGCATTCCTAAAACCCATTCTGAATATAGCACCCAAAGTGATCTATTAAAATTCACGTCACTCCTCTGTCTAGAACCCTCCTCAACCAACCCACTCCAGTACTCTTGCCTGGAAAATCCCATGGATGGAGGAGCCTGGTGGGCTGACATCTATGGGGTTGCACAGAGTCGGAAACGACTGAAGCTCCTTAGCAGCAGCAGCAGCAATCAACCTCACAGTGACCCATAAAACCTACATGATCTGGCCCCTATTACCTTTCAGACTTCTTTGATTACTGCTCCCATACCCCCTGCCTCTGACATTAACTCCTCTCCGGTAACTCCAATCAGTTATTCTCTATATCTCATCTGTGCCAAGCATACTTCTGCTCCAGGGCCTTTGCATTTATCTTTGCTCTGCCTAAAATGCTCTCTCACTTTCTTCATTTCTTTACTTAAATCTGACTGACTGACTTCCTGGTGGCTCAGACGATAAAAGTTTCTGCCTACAAAGCGGGAGACCCGGGTTCAATCCCTGGGTCGGGAAGAACCAACAGAGAAGGAAATGGCAAGCCACTCCAGTATTCTGGCCTGGTAGGTCCCAATCCATGGGGTCACAAAGAGTCGGACACAACTAAGCGACTTCACTTTCCTTTCTTTACTTAAATCACTTTCTCAAATTGCACCTTGCCTCCTGCTGCATTTTTCTTCTTAGCATTTATCACCATATAACACATAGATATTTTAATTATTTTCCTTGCTTATTTTCCGTCTTCCCTGCTAAAATATGGATGGCCCCTTTTATCAATGCTGTTCACAGCTGTATTTCCAGTTGCCAGAACAGAGTGCCTGACACAGAGAAAGCACTCCATAAATGTGTAAATGACTATCAACAACAGCCCTGCAAGGGATTACTGTTCCATTCTGTAGATAAGGAAAGTGAAGGTCAGAGAGGTTACAAAATTTGTTCAGTTAGTAAACAAAGCTGGGATTAAAATTCAGTTTCACTGCAATTCTAAATGCCGTAATAATTTCACCAGACAGTATTATCTTCCAGAAGGATCCAGAGCTTCACAGTCACGAAAGGTCTCCGATGTGCTTCTGGGAGCTGTGAAACCAAATGGAAATTGAACACTTGCAGCTTCCTAGCATTGCTTGTAGTATACTCCATGCATTCAGTCAACAAATATTGAGAATCTACTATGTGACAGACCACTAAGAATTCAAAGATAACAAAAACAGATTAGATTTCAGCTTTTTCATACCGAAACTGAAAACCACACAAATCGATGGGGCAAACTGTACCCAGATAAGTGCAATCAAGGAAAAGTCAATGGGCGTCGACTTAGTCTGAAAGTCAGAGAAGGCTTCCCTGGAGGGAGGGGGAATATTCTAGACAGAAGGAACAGCATGGGCAAAGGCCCTATTTGTAAGACTGATTTTCTCTGGTGAAAGCCAGTTGGCCTTTTGTGATCTACAAGCAGAATGAGGAGGTATGGGCAGAGGGCGTAGGAGGTCCCTGCTGCAAGAGGGGGCTGGAGAGAAATGCTGGAGAGGGGGCTATAGAGGCTGACCTCATAGGGCTCTCTAGCCTAGTGAGTACAGCAGGGCTTACCCCAATCAGGCCGCCAGTGAAGGACATCAGTCTCAGTCAAGGGTCACACAATTTTATTGAGCCTCAATTATTTGTCAAATACAAATAATCCTTCCCCTAGGAAGATATGACTATGTCCTGGGAGATGAAACTGGGTCTCTTAAGAATTACGTGGCAGTCTCAGAGTCACACAGCTGGCAAGTGGCAGCACTAGAATTTAAAAGTAGACTGGCCCAATTTTAAAGCCCCAGCTTTCTCATCCAGTGAAGGATAAACACACAGAAACGCTGAAGAAACCAGCCTTTGTCCCTCACCTTGGGCAAGATGAATGCAAAAAGAAAAAAATCCCAGCCACCTTCTGGTTTCCTGTGAGAACCTCTGTGTTCCATCTTTCCTGATTTCCTTCCCCAGAGGAAGGGGCCTGTTTCTCAGCTCTCTGACCCCTCAGGGCTGCTTTTCCAACTCTCTGGGGCCATGCCAAGGAGCAGCAGGTGCCAATAGAGATCTCCAGTCATTGGTGGGATTAAAGAGATTGATAAGTGGAGAATCAACGACTCTCAAAAGGTCAACTAGTCCTTAAGAATCATAAGAACAAGATAATTCAAACCTACGTTTCACTTGGCTTGTTTTGTTTTCGTTGGGGGGGGTGCTGTTTTGTGGGGTTTTGTTTGTTTTTATTTTTGTATGAGCTGGGGACAGCTGAAAGGGCACTGGGTTTAAAGACCTACTCTGAAATCTTAGTTCTGCCATTTGAAAACTTGAGCTTCAGTTTAATGACTGCAAAAGGGTTGCGAGGACCATTGAAATAGGTAACATATGTTGAAAGTGTTGTTGATAACACTTCAGGCAGGAGACTATTCTCGTAGATAGATATCCGACTTCCACAGTATTACAGGACACAACTCACTGTATCTGTTCCTGGAACACAATTATAGGTTTGGTTTCTCTTGCTAACATCTCTTCCAGCAAGCTGACCCTTGAATGCTGGGTCTGCAGAAATGCTATCTTGTTCTTTTCTCCTTCTACTTTCTATGGGTGATCATACCAGGTCCCAAGACTTAAGTACAGACAATTTCAAAACCTCTCACAGGAGATCCAGAGCCATTCCCCAGCTAGCTATCTCACATAATATCCTTCGGGTATCACAAACTTAGGTCAAAAGGGAACTCACTGTCTTTCCTCCATTACTTCAACACCATGCCTACCATCTTAGCAAATGACACCATCGTTCTCTCTCCCTCTCTCTTTCTGTCTCTCAATCTTTCTTCCTCTCCCTCTCTCTGCATTTTTAACTTTGACACATAATAATGTAATACTTATTAGAACTTACTAGTTGCCAGGCACTATGCTAAATATTTTAGACACGGTTTCTGATTTAAGCATTAGAACAGCCATATTAGGTTTCAATGCATTAGCAGCCTGCTTTCATAGACAGGGAAAACAAGGTTTGGAGCACTGTTAAATCACTCACTCATGGTTCCCAGCACTTTGTTATTTTTGAAGTTGTCTGCTCACCATTGGGTAACACAGCCTCATGCTCCCTGTTACCACATCTCCCACTTCCAACTGGTCACAAATCCATCTACACTGTACCTCAAAAATAAATATCTCTCAGTTCCAGCCAGCCCTTTCTATTTGGTCTTGACCTTCAGTAGCTCTTACTATGATTTACTTAACACTTACCCAGTAATACACACACTATGTACCCCGTATCATTTTAAGCACTTAAAGTAATATTAACTCACTTACTTCTCCTAGCAATCCCATGAGGTGGATTTTTATTTATCCACAACTTGTAGATTGGGAAGCTGAAGCATAGGGCCAATAAGTAACCTGCCTAAAATCACGTGGCTAATAAATGATGAGGCTGGGATCTGAGCCCAAGCCATCTGGCCCCAGGCTCCACACCGTGATGTCCCTACAAATACAGCTGTAGTGGTGTCCTAGGTGGTTTCCCTCCCCTCAGCAGTTCTCTACCCAGGCTCAACAAATTCTCCAGAGTTGGCTTCTCAAAAGTATAACTTCGATCCTCCCCTCTGGTTAGAGCCATAAGGGCCTTTTGTGATCTACACGCAAAGATCCAGATCCCCTTTCCCATCGTGCACTACACCCATCAAGGCAGAGCCATGGCTTTGCCAGGCACTATTTTCCTGCCACTGTGTCCTTACGTATGTCCTTACTGACAGTGAAATGCCCTTCCCCGATGAAACCAGTCCACTCATCCCTCAAGACATACACGTCACCTCCTCCTCATTTCTTTCGTTTAGCAGGTGATCATGTTACATTCTAATAATTTGCAACCCCCTCCTTTGTACACCTTCCTGCCCCGTGTCCTTCACATCTGAGATGAGGCTGGTAAACCCTCTAAAGCTGACACCGATCTTGAATATCATACCAGCCCTGTCAGTGACTGGAGCAGGCTCTAAGTCCACACTTACTGGATGAAGCTGTGGGGTTTATGTGATTCATCCAGAGCCTCAAAGGAAAATGAGGGAATATTAGTGCTCTGAAATTCCAACCTGAGCAGTGGGTGAGTGGTTTTAAAAAAGTAAGGAAGAGATTAAAAGCTTGCGTTTCTTTCTATGGACAGAACCACAGTTAAGTGTGAGTATACACAGTTTGAAAAAGAATTAGACCATCCTTTAGGGGAGCTTTCTCTCTGTTTGACATTCACTACACAACTGCAGCTGCCGTCTGGTAGGTAGAGCGTATATGATTCCCCCATCTTCCTGGGACTTGTATTTCTCCAGAGAGTAGGACATCTGTATGCTCACAAATATTCCACAAACATTCACTGATGTCTTTTCATGGTTTGTTAGCTCTTCTAGTTTCTTCTTCCCATTTTCGTTACTGTTGTCTTTTGTTTTCTACTTTTTGTTTTATCTCTAGTTTCCCAATAACAGTAAATATTTATGGAGCACTTTCCATGAACTTGGCACCCTTCTAAGGTTTCTGAAATCATTTGTGGACTTCTGTCTTGTGAGCATCAGAGTAAAAGAAAATGATTGCCTTTGAAGATCCACCAGGCAGTAAACATCTTTAAACATATATGTGTACATCCTGGTGCTCTTATTATGTCAGCTGGGATTCCAAACGTGGGACTTCAGTGTTGGGAAGAATGCACAGTCCTGCTTCTGAAAGACACCACTGAGCACAATACACATTCCCACCAAGAGTACACAAGGGTATCCGTTGCTTTATCTTTGCCACCAATCAATATTGACATACTTTTTCATTTTTGTTAATCTAAAGACTAAAAATTGTAGTGAATTATTCCTGTTTGCAGATCTATGACTTAGAGAGATGAACATCTTCTCAGCTATAATTGGATATTTTCAGTTCCAACTTAGTGAGTCTATTTGTAAACTGTAGCCATTTACTACTGGATTTTATTTTTTGGACCAATTAGAGGATGTTTTTAATACTAATACTTAGAGCTGATCATTACCACTGCTCAAGGTTAAGGAGGGGGAGCTAGAAGTAACTAAGTATACATCAATAGAGCATCACTCAAATAAATTATGACACTTCCATGCTCTGGAATATTGTGTTTAAAAAGAATGGGTTAGGTCTGGAGGGTCTGGGACCTATTACAAGTAAAAAGATTCAAGTTATAGTTTATTTAGCATGATGCCATTTTTGTTTACAGAAATTAGAAAATAAACTATTATGCATATTTCTATATGTATATACATAAAGCATAAATATGTATATGCAAATATACATTTTATTAGCTACAATTATTATATATAAATGTATTTGAACATTTTATTTTATATAAATAGAAAATATATCTTATATATAAAATAGATATCTTTGTAAGAATACAGGGAAAGTTGTGAAAGGGTACACACAAATTAATACCTTCAGAAGACTGGGATTCAAGAGGAGGAAGAAGTAGGCACATTTTCCTTGTAAGCCACTGTATTTGATGATTTCCTTCAATGAGCATATATCAATGATTTTAGTGATTAAAAAAAAAACTGACAAAAATGGTGGGAAGAAGCTTAAAAGAACACTAACCATGTACCCAAAGCCCCTTGTATAAAGGTATTTAGTCCCAGGACATTTTTTTTATGTGCAGAAACTGGAAAATGTTTTACCTTTCGTTATCTTACTTTATCTTCAAAAAATAGCTCAGTTCCCTTAAATTACAATTTAGAGGACCCTGTAGTTTTCTTCTTCTAGGTTATCAATGACATGTATGTAAATAAAATACATCCAAAGCTAAGGACATATCGATAAACTGGAAATCTCGGAGGGTGAGTAAGCCAAAGGAGAATGAAGGGAAAAACCTTCAACGGGTTTGTCCTGCCATGGCCAGGCTGGATTTTTCCCAGAGCAGCGACCTTGTAGGAGGATGCACACCGGGGCCCAATTGCCCAGCTGCCCACTGATTACAAACGTTCTGCCAGGAGAGCTTTTCATCCCTTTTGCTGAAGTCTTTCCTTCCCCTCTTCATAAAAGAAAATTCCCCTAGGAGAGGCTATATACCAAGACTGATGAGCAATTTGCACCTCACTGAGAATGAGCTTGTTCCTTTCTCAGGAATAGGATTTAATAAGAGGGAAAGGTTTGGGAGGCACTCACAAAGGGCGGAGGACACAAGGCTAACACTAGGGGAAGAAATTAGAAGCCAGGGGCACAGGGAAATAAAAACTGCGCCTAAGTCACTTTTTCGCCTGAGGCTAAACAACTCTCTGTATTAAGTACTAGTTGCTCAGTCGCGTCTGACTCTTTGTGACCCCACAGACTGTAGCCCGCCAGGCTCCTCAGGCTCACCAGTGGCCATCCTGCCTGTCAAAGCTCTTTCTTTTTTAATCCGCCATCATTTAACATCATCTTCCATGTTTCAAGAAAGACTAGGTATGCAAATATGTATATAAATTATATTAAATCGGTACAATTCAGACTCAGCCAAGTTACTTAACATATCTCAGTGACAACTCTTTTCAGCAGTAACACGAGCATACTCACCTCTCAGCACTCTGGGGAGGACTGAATGAAACAAAGCTGGCCCGGCACGATGCCGGACCCTCAGCAGAAGTTACCGCCATTCCTGTTGACCTGAGGAGGTCCAGGCAATCTAAGGAAAGGTCAGGGCTCGGGACAACGCCCTCCTTCTCAATTAAGGCCAAAGTATTTTTGGATGCACGATCCGTGTTAATTTGCGTAATCTCTCGCCTATTCTGTGCTTATTCTGGGGATAAATAGATGACTTCAGCCGTTAGCACTGTCGCTCCAGTGCGTGCCAGGAACATGTATCAAAGAAAGAAAGAACGAAAGAAAGAAAGGAAGGGGAAGGAGAGAGGAGGAGGAGGAAGAATAAAACTGATTTGTTAAACAAGCTACTACACAAACTAATGCTCCTCATAACTTGACTGGCCTTTACACAACACATCTCACAGAGGAGCAAGGACCCTAGTATAACCGCAGGAATATGGAGGGTCTCCAGTATATTAAACAGGTTCCCCCACCCTCCTTGCTGCTGCGTTTTGCCCACAAGTACCGGGCTGGCGCTAGACCAAGAAAATCTTACCTGTTTTCTGGTTTGGATGGTCCGTTCGCTCTACCACACAGAGTATCACAAGCCCTTTAGGTTGTGTAGACGATATTATTCCACACCCAGCTGGGTCATTTTTCAAGATCCCCCATCCAGGCATGAGTCAGGCTGAGAATGAGTAACTCAGCCTGCTAGGCAAAAAATTACTTACAAACTGGAAGAAGAAAGAACCACCAAAAAATCAACTTCTAAAATCTTGTTTGGCTGGGGATGGTGGGGAGAGGTATTGATAAAGGGGACAAAAAGATTTAAAGTTTAATTTTTTCTGTGTCTATTTTGCCTCTCTTTCATTATCTAGATGTCTTGTCCTTTCTCTCTTGGTTGCCCTGGTCTTTCCTCTTTCTCTCCTTTACCCTGTGGCCACTCTCATCATGCTTTCTGCTTGGTCCACAGACACTCCTCCTGCTATGGGTCTTTTCCGTAAAACTGCCTCCTCCTCTGATGGATCTTGTCTTCCTTTCCTTCCCTTTTTTCCCGCTTTCCTTTCCTTTTAGCCTTTCATTCTTCTGTTGCTTCTTTCTTTGATACATGTTCTTGGCACTCATGGGAAGGACTGGAGTGCCAAGTGCTGATGGCTAGAGTCATCTCTTTATCTCCAGAATAAAGTTAGAATTTTCTAGGCTCCTTCCTCCTCCATCTATTCCCTCTTTAGAGGAACTCATTCCTTCCATAGCTTTTAAAACATATTTATTGATGATTCTCAGATTCATAGATCTGTCTTCAAAGCTTCGGTCTCATATGTACCACTGCCTCCTTGTTAGCTGTATTTTGTAGCTCTTTCAAAGAAACCACAACTGAAAAGTTGCTCTTGACTCCCTCAGATCCTCATCCACTGATCCCCACTCCAACCAAACCCTCCACCACTCACTGTTCTCTATTTGAGTAAATGGCACCCACAGAAACTTGGGAATTATTCTTGATCACGTCCTTACCCCTACATGTGCTCATGCACACACACACACACACACACACACACACACACACACACACACAGAGAATAATGTCAATCCATCAGCATAGCTTGAAAGCCTCTCGTTCAAAATACAGCTCTCATCTGCCCACCACACTTCCCCTCCGCTGTCACCAACTTGTGCCTCTCACCATCCCCTCTTACCTGGACTATGACCTATTAAAATAACTTGAAAACTAGTCTCTCTACTTTCACTCCCTCTCTCTCTTTTTCCAATCTCCAGAAAGGAGAAGGAAGCTCTTTTTAAAATGCAAGCTATGCCTATGTCCCACTTAAAGCCTTTGAATAACTTCCTCTCCTCTTTGAATCAAAAAAAACGCAAACTATTACCAGGGCTTCGTGGCCTATGTGATCTGGACTCTGCCTGACCCTCCAAGGGTACCTAAAGCCTTACTTTGTCCCCTGCACCATCACTTGTTCACACCATCCCCCTAACAATTCCTCAAAGAGTCTAACTGCTTTCACTCAGAGCCTTTGTACCTCCTGCTGCCCCAGGGGCTTCTACCCAGTGCCCTTCCCTGGACCTTCCTATGTCTGGCCCTTTTCTCTCTAAGATCCTAGTTTGGGAGGAGTCAACGTTTCAGAAAGGCTGTCTAAATTAGGCCCCAACCCCCGACACCCTTGATCAAACACCACTTTTGCAGCACTTATTACTGCATGTATCATGATGTTGGGATAGCCAGTCTATAAGAAGGGCCCCAGTGAGTCCCAGCTCCTGCTATTCACGTGCTTCTGTAGTTCCTCCCACACCAGACCAAGGTTGAAGTGCATACCAGTAGAATATCAGAGTGATGATACGTCATTTCTGAGACTAGATTATAAAAGAAACTGCAGCTCCCATCTTATTCTCTTTTGCTCTCTCTCCCTTCTTAGACAACTTGCTCTGGAGGAAATCAGGTGCCATGCTGTAAGCAGTTCTACAGAGGGCTCCACCTGCTGAGTTTCAAAGCCTGTGGTCGATGGTCACAAAAGCGAGCTTAGAAGTTGATTCTCAGGCCAGTGAAGCTTTGTGATGATGTTCACAGAGCTGATAGCTTGACTTCAACTTCATGCAAAACTCTGAGCTAGTTCAGTTCAGTTCAGTTGCTCAGTCATGTCCAACTCTTTGCAACCCAATGGACTGCAGCACTCCAGGCTTCCCTGTCCATCACCAACTCCTGCAGTTTACTCAAATTCATGTCCATCAAGTTCGTGATGCCATCCAACCATCTTATCCTCTGTCATCCCCTTCTCCTTCCACCTTCAGTCTTTCCCAGCATCAGAATCTTTTCAAATGAATCAGTTCTTCATATCAGATGGCCAAAGTATTGGAGTTTCAGCTTCAGCATCAGTCCTTCCAATGGATATTCAAGGTTGATTTCCTTTAAGATTAACTGATAGGTTCTCCTTGCAGTCCAAGGGACTCTCAAGAGTCTTCTCCAACACCACAGTTTAAAAGCATCAGTTCTTTGGTGCTCAGCTTTCTTTATACTCCAACTCTTACATCCATACATGCCGACTGGAAAAACCATAGCTTTGACTAGACGGACCTTTGTTGGCAAAGTAATGTCTCTGCTTTTTAGTATGCTGCCTAGGTAGGTCATAACTTTTCTTCCAAAGAGCAAACGTCTTTTAATTTCATGGCTGCAGTCACCATCTGCAGTAATTTTGGAGCCCAAGAAAATAAAGTCTGTCACTGTTTTCATTGTTTCCTGATCTATTTGCCATGAAATGATGGGACTAGATGCCATGATATTAGTTTTCTGAATATTGAGCTTTAAGCCAATGTTTTCACTCTTCTCTTTCACTTTCATCAAGAGGCTCTTTAGTTCTTCTTCACTTTCTGCCATAAGGGTGGTGTCATCTGCATATCTGAGGTTATTGGTATTTCTCCCAGCAATCTTGATTCCAACTTGTGTTTCATCCAGCCCATCTTTTTTCATGATGTACTCTGCATATAAGTTAAATAAGCAGGGTGACAATATATAGCCTTGACATACTCCTCTCCTGATTTGGAACCAGTCTGTTGTTCCATGTCCAGTTCTAACTGTTGCTTCTTGTCCTGCATACAGATTTCTCAGGAAGCAGGTCAGGTGGTCTGGTATTCCCATCTCTTTCAGAATTTTGCACAGTTTATTGTGATCCACACAGTTTTGGCATAGTCAATAAAGCAGAAGTAGATGTTTTCCTGGAACACTCTTGCTCTTTTGATGATCTAGCGGATGTTGGCAATTTGATCTCTGGTTCCTCTGCCATTTCTAAATCCAGCTTGGACATCTGGAAGTTCACAGTTCATGTACTGTTGAAGCCTGGCTTGGAGAATTTTGAGCATCACTTTCCTCACACGTGAGATGAGTGCAATTGTGCTGTAGTTTGAACATTCTTTGGCATTGCCTTTATTTGGGATTGGAATCAAAACTGACTTTTTCCAGTCCTGTGGCCGCCGCTGAGTCTTCCAAATTTGCTGACATATTGAGTGCAGCACTTTCACAGCATCACCTTTAAGGATTTGAAATAGCTCAACTGGAATTCCCTCACCTCCACTAGCTTTGTTCATAGTGATGCTTCCTGAGGCCCACTTGACTTCACATTCCAGGATGTCTGGCTCTAGGTGAGTG